>JAVJIF010032357.1:0-397774 GCA_038442645.1 Agave tequilana | reverse complement strand
GGTCCTTCCTATTTGGGCTGAAATTTTTCTTTGGTCTTATGCGGTCATCACCATCAATCTTCTGATAGCTAAGATAAGGTCACCTTTTTTGAAAGTCCGCTCTTTAACTTTCTTATTCAAGGCTCATGTAATCAAGCTTGATAGAGCTCGATTTGCTGTTGAGCTTGTAGGCATTTATCCTCTAAGCTTCCAGCTCCTAGGTCGCTTCGATGCTTCTCCTTATTGTTATCTTCGTTGTAAGGTAACGCGTAGAGATGGGATCTGAATTTCTAGTGAAAGTACAGCCTTATACCCGTATACCTAAGAGAACGGTGTAGCTTTCGTCAGGGTTCTCACTGTCGTGTGATAAGCCTATAAGCATCACCTAACTTATCATCCCAGTCGCGTTGGCTCTTCGAGACGAATTTCTTGAGAAGTTTCCCAATGGTTTTGTTGAAAGCTTCTGCAAGGACGTTAGCGGCTGGGTAGTATGTCGTTGAAGACACACTCTGAATTCTGAACTTGTTGCAGAATCTTTGGAAGGCTTGGCTGACGAACTGAGGCCCATTATCATGGACAATCCGTCGTGGTATGCCAAAGCGGTAGACCACATGATGTTTAATGAACTTGATCATGTCAGATGTCTTTACCTCCCTCAAGGGGATAGCTTCAGCCCATTTAGAGAAGTAATTGGTTATGGTTAGGTAAACCGATATCCTTTGGGTGAAGGTGGGCTGATAGGACCAACCACATCCATTCCCTACATTTCAAACGGCCAGGAAGAAGTGTACGGCGAAGATGTCTTCGTGCCTGGTGGATGAAGTCGCCATGGACCTGACAAGTGTGGCATTGCTTGACATAGGTGATGGCGTCAGGGATCATCTTTGGCCAAAAATATCCGAGTCTTTAGAGTCAATCTCTAAGTTTTAGACCAGGTTGGTAAGCTCCACACATGTCATCATGAGCCTCTGAGTATTTCCTGTGCCTCTTTGTATAACAGGCAGCGGAGGAGGATTCCATTATGCGATCAGCCATACAGTGCTCTTATGATCGCATTGTAATAGAATTTAGGGGCTTTTCTTCTAATGGCAGTCGCCTCTTTTGGGTCCTCAGGCAAAATGCCGTACAATGAGTAATCGATGTACGAAAATTGTCAATTCCTGAGCTTTGGATCTATTGAAGTCTCTAAAACTTCTTTGATTTGAAGGTCTCTTGTTGGCTTTTGGTTGTCTTCGAAAGCGAATCTTGGACAATACAAGTCATGGCGTAAACGAGTACTTTCTCTGCCGCTCCGGCTGGAAAAGCTAAGGAAGCAGCGAGAGATGCCAGGGCATCTGCATGCGCATTCTGCTGGCGAGGTACATGATCAATATAGAAGTTTCTAAACTTCTCTGTCATGTAGATAGTTGCGTTATGATAGGGTACCAAGTCTTCATGTCTAACTCTGTACTCCCCTCAAACCTAGTTAATGATGAGTTTTGAATCACCGTATGCTTCGAGATTTTTAACGCCAATCTCATCGGCGATTTGCATCCCGATCAAAAGAGCATTGTATTCTGCTACATTGTTGGAACATGGCTCAGTAATGAGAATGCACAAGGGATTACGTAGTTCTGTGGGGAGACAAGTACCACCCCCACTCCTGCTACGATGTTTCCTCGAGGGCCCGTTCTTAATGCGTCGTCGAAGAAGAGTTGTCACACCTGTCCTTCGAAAGATGTCTAGGTCAGGCAAACTTCGGCGACCTCATCTGGGAGATTTTTATAAAGTTTGGTCATCCTTAGATCTGAATGCTCATCCAAGAAATTTGCCACTATCTGTCCCTTCACAGCTTTTTGTGGTAGAAATTACATCTCATATTGGGAAGCCACATGGCCCATTTTGCCAATCGACCATTCAGTGATGATGGCTTCATCATAAGCAATCTTAAAGGATTGACTTTTGATATGACGTGTATGATTTGACCCACCAAGTAGTGTCGCGTCTTCTGGATGGCGAATACCAATGCCAAGCATTCTTTTTCGATCGGGTTGTACCGATGTTCGGCTTCGATTATAGTTCTACTCCGGTAGTAAATTGCATGATCATGTCCCTAATCATTATTCTGGGCTAGCAAAGCTCCTAAAGAATGATCCATCGCTCGTACATATATCCGAAAAGATTTTTCTGACACCAGATCTATAAGGATGGTGGATGTGTGAGGTACCGCTTGATTTCCTCAAACGCTTGTTGGCAAGTATCGTCCTAGATGAATGAAACACCCTCTTCATCAATTGGGTGAAGGGTTGTCATCATCCTGAGAGATTTAAAATAAACCTTCGGATATATGATAATCGCCCTTACAATCCTCTAAGCTCTCTGAGATTCCTTTGAGGTTGCATCTCCTGGACAGCGCGGACTTTCCGTGGGTCAAGGTTGATTCCTTTGGATGTGACGATAACCCTAAAAATTTACCGCTTGCTACTCCCAGGAAGGATTTGGTGGGGTTCATCTTCAATTGATGCGACCGCATGATATCGAATACTGTCTTCGGATCTGCTATGTGATCGCCTTTGGCACGTCTTTTCACTGTAATGTCGTCACATAGCATTCCACTGTTTTGCGTATATGCTCATGAAAAATTGCATTCATAGCTCTTTGGTATGTCTCCCCCACATTCTTCAATCCGAAGGGCATGACAGTATAGCAATACACCCCCAATGGCATACTGAAAGATGTATGTTTCTTATCGTCAGGGTACATCTTAATTTGATTGTATCCCAAAAATCCCTCCATGAAAGACATCCGTTCGAACCCACACGTGTTGTCTATCATAACATCCGTGATTGGAAGGGGGAACTCATCTTTAGGACATGCCTCATTTGATCACGAAAATCAATACAAATCCGGATCTTCCTATTTTTCTTGGTAACGGGGATGATATTGGCTACCCAATCAGGGTGTTGTTCTCCCTGATAAAATCAGAGTCTATAAGCTTCTTTACTTCTGACCGGATCGCTTCCATTATCTCAGGACGAAACCGTCATTACTGTTGCTTGACGGGTTTCACATCTGGATTGATGTTGAGTCGATGCATAGCCACTTGAGGATCAAGCCCAGGCATATCCTCGTAGTTCCAAGCGAAAACATCTATATACTCTCGAACAAGAGATATTAGATCTTTCCTCTCGGAGGGTGATAAGCTTTCACTTATAAAGTTGGACTTAGGATTCCTCATCTCCTAAATTGATCTGGGTAAGCTTATCTCTGTGGGCGGTTCGCGTTGTTCGAAACGAATATCCCAGAGAGTATTTATGTGTTTGATCCAAGGATTTGTATCCGACTGGATCATCTCTCTCATCTCTATCTTCCGGGTGACTTGTTGAAACCATGTTTACTAAAAGTTCTTTGAAGATATTGCCGACACTGACATCTGACTCCCAGATGACGTGCCCGACGAGTGGTTATGATATAGACCTTCAGACTCAGAGGCCGACGAGATAGGAGTTGACACATAGTCCAACCCCCTGCGAGTTCAATGATAATAATCAGGGGCTTTTCCTTTTGGAATGAAAGATCAAGCAGTGTTCTCTTTCTTTTGCCAAAGTTCAAGCCAGAACCACTTGTTAGATTATATCCATGTTCTCCATCATTCTGAGTACATTTGGCTCGTAATGAGAGAATTAAGGAGGTTCATTCTCGTTTTCTGAGTTTTCGTGGGTCGTTGATTTGGATTCGATTCTTCCGAAAAGGATCGGTTGTTAGCCTTTGCGTCTTACTGGGACCTTTAATAAAAATCCTTGTGCATCACTGACGCCTTGATATACCGTGAGGGATGACCTCACTGATACATGCAATGATGTCAGAGTATCTATTGCCGACAAGGGAGCATCACCTACATCGGTACTAGTATCTGATGGGACGGAATAAGAAGCAAACACAGAAAAGTAAGCCAAATCTAAATCTTTATTAATATACCACTTGCCCTATATATGGTGGTGTTATATGACATCGAGCTTATTAATACTCGGCAGTAAATTATACGAAGTGTCAGCCTCAATAACGTAGCTCGTCACTTCAGATCTCAAGTCCTCAATTTGACATTTAAGTTCAATCTTCCCCATTAGGCGTGTACCATTGGCGTTGAAACCATAAATGGTAGTTTGGTAGCGCTCAATCGGTGAGTGGGGATCCTCAAGTGTTGCATGACCCTGTGGGGCATAATGCTAAATGTAGATCCCAGATCCACCTAAATGCAGCTCACTTCAGACGATCCAATATATCCTGTGAAGTATAGAGGCCTATCATGTTTCCCTTAACTTGCATGTCATCTGGGGTGAAGGTTATTGATTAGTCACATATATTGCATTTACATTGTCACCTTACCATTACGTTTTAGCTAATAAATCCTATTAATAAGTCTTCTTTTTCTTTGTTAAATGTAGGCCCAAGTGCTAAAAGAAAGAAAAGAGAAACAAGCCCAAAAGCCCACCAAATTCTGATTTAATTCAGAATAAATTCGAAATGAAGAAATCAGGGCAAATCTCTGGCATATCAAGAGGTTGAGAAGAATCCTCTCTGAATCGAGCGGTGAAGCCACACAATCAAAGGCTGCTTCGTCAACGTTTTGGAGCAGAAACAAGAAAACCAGCAGAAAATACAAGCCAAACACCAAACCAGGAGATCCCCCTTTGGGTGTGGCCACCTGGCCACACCAGGGCCGCGGAAACGCGGCCCTAGCCGCATTACCGCGGGTTGTCGGAGTTTGTTGGGGAGCGTTTGCTCCCCCAATCTTCCCGGGATCCTATCCTTTAGGTTTTGCCTATAAATACTGGTTTCAGCAAAGAAAAATGAAGCAAAGACTAGTAGAATCAATTGGTGATTATTTTCTTAAGATTTAGGTTCTTTGTTAGCTAGCATAAAAGTTGTAATCTTGCTTTTTTACTTTGTAGTCCAGTATCAAAATTGTGAGAGAGAGGAATTGAGTGCTTGTACTTGAAGATTGAAGTGACATCAATACAAGAGTCGAGCCGCGTTTTCTTCCACTTGCAGTACGGTATGGTTTGCATTATGTCTATGTTTTCTTCGTTGTTTTCTATGGATAACTAAACGGTTTTCTGGGCTCACTAATGGATCTCTTCTTTCACTTCTCTTGACTGATTTCATAACAAGCAACATTTTTTGAAGCATAGAGTGCCTTAGTAAAACTTTGTTCTTGAAAAACATGATGATTTCTTTACTTTAAACGTGTACTTTCAAAACACAATCTCTTTGAATTGTGTTATTCCATGCTTGCCTCTTCTCTTGATGGTTTAATATTCACTTCTTAATGATTTGTAATGAAAGGACTTAAGATTTAAATGAGACGATCTTATTTGTTTTACTTGGACATTAGAGAGAAGCTAAAGGTTTATGGTTCAAATAAAAGTGATGCAACCCAAATTTCTTCGAGATAAGTACATAGTTGAGTTAACATTAGTGAGCCTGGATCTTCTCCTCTTATATCTAAAACAAACCAAACGATTTTCAAAGTTTATTTTCACCTTCTCCAAAGCCTTTTCTAAAAGTTGCAATTTCTCTTTAATCATCTCTTTCTTTCCATTCTCTTTTCCATAAAAAAACAATAAACACAATTCTTTGTTTTTAAACGATTCACCGAAACGCTTCCATCGCATTCCTCCTCGTGGACACGACCCGTTAGCCACAAGCTACGCGGTAAACTCTTGAACTCTTTGATTGTTCTTTCTTTTAGCAATCAATTTTTGGCGCCGTTGCCGGGAGGGAACGGTGTGTAGTTGTTTTAACAAGTTTTGTGTGTTGTTTCAGGGACTTGAAGATCAAGATCTAGCATTCAAGCTTTGTAAAAGAAGACTTGCAAATTCTGTGCCCCTACTCTCGAAAGTAGGAAACAGAATTTCAAGAAATTGCGTTGCAAAATCTGAAAAATTCATTGGACTACTAAAAACTCTTTTTTACAGGACATATTGATCGCAAAATTTAAGTTTTTATATGTCATATTTGTGCTATTTCTGCTATCCACCATCCCTGTTTAAGCCAACAGTAAACACTTATTGAAAAGTTAAAAAATTGATTAGACGTTTGTATTTTAGGCACGAGTATTTTAATTCATTTACTTTACTATTGAAGAGTGCTGGAGCAAGGTACGTACGCATTGCATTCAGAATAGGACTCATTTCTTGGTTGATTTATATCGCTTTGAGTAAATCTTATTTATCTTGTACACTTGCACAAATTGATTTAAGGGCAACACCCAAAACAAGATAAGGTAGGGATTTAATCACCCTTCTTTGGCCCAAAAATCAGATTCCAAGCACTCACAAACTTAAGCCTAAGTAAAATTTGATAGACGTTGGCCTTAGAGACATCTCGAACTCACTAGGAGATTATCCTAAAGAGGGAATGTGTTGGAAATTGACTCCTGCCAAATCAGTGTCTAGGAAGGGGATTGAGGGCCGAAAGCCCGAAGATTGGTGGTTACTTAATTAAGGAACGTCTTTGACGGATAACCTCCCACCAATCTTGCCCTGACCTAGCTGATTAGCTTGTGGTCAAAGTCTACATTCTACCTCCTATGGACAATCAACAGTTAGTTAGGAGTTGTCTAGGTCAAGGTTACCTTAGACAAGGCTTGGTTGATTACTATTGTTGACTGTTTGTTGAACTTGTTTGTGATTGTGATGTGTTTGTGTATGCAAGTGTGGTCGAGAGACCTTAATTCATCTAGGCTAACTAGAAACACATCACCACCCAAGTTCGAAACAAGACCAGATTCGGTTATGGATCGACCGACATCTTTGCAGGATAGGTTTTATCCCATTAGAACATCACTTCCATCCTGCATCCAACTTCCATCGGTTGGTGAACACAACTTTGAGCTTAGGCCACAGTTCATCAATACACTCTCTAAGTTCCATGGCTTAGAGTCGAAGATGCTTATTTCTTCATAAGAGAATTTGAGGAAGTATGCTTAATGATGAAAATCCCACACCTTGCAGATGAACCTATTAGGTGAGATTTGTCCCATTTGCTCTTAAGGACTTAGCCAAGAAATGGCTCTACAGATTAGCGGCCGGCTCCATCACATCTTGGGATGGTTTCATCAAGGTCTTCTTGAAGAAATTCTATCCAATCCACAAGACCGCTCTCGTTAGGAAAAACATCATGCAGTTCAAGTAAGAACCTAGTGAACCGTTTTGGAGGTACTTTTAACGCTTCAAAGACCTCCTTGTCCAATGTCCTCATCATGGAATAGAGAAATGGCGACAATGCCAAATTATTTATGACGGTTTAGACTACTCGACCAAGACCCTCTAGAAAGCATGTGCCAAGGGGGATTCTTGCAGAAGGATGAGCATGAAGGATGAGATTTATATGAGAATCTAGCTGAAAAGACCATCCAATGGGAACCTACTAGGGAAAGCTCTAGAAATCTAAACTCTATCTCTTCAAAAGGAGGTCTCCATTCGATTAAATCATCCATAGCTAACGAGGCTAAGTTAGCTAACCTAGCGAGAAGACTGGAAGTTTTAGAAATTAAGAACCAAGTCCAGTCAATCAAGTCAGCCCAAACCAATTTCCAACTCTGGGTTGTACTTACTGTCAGGCCATGAATCATGTGTTTGAGGAGTGTCCTGTATTTCAAGCTCACCAACACTTTTCCTAAACCGATGAATGCGGCCTTTTCAAGGCCGAACAATGATCCCTACGCTCCAACGTACAATCCTGGCTGGAGAAATCACCCCAATTTCTCATGGAGCCATCAAATAATGACCACCCACGGTCAAATCATGCAAGCCACTTCCATCATTCCAATAATTCTTCCAATCATCAACCCAACTTTTCAATCACCCTCACAATTCTCCCAACAATTTTTCAAGTTATCAACAAAATTTTCCCAACCAAGCTCCACCATCTTCCTTCCAGAATCCTCAACTTGAAAGAAGAATGACTGATTTTGAAGAAATATAGAAAGGTACATGAAGAACCAAGATTCCCTCATGCAAACAATACAGAGGCTAGAGGGTCAAATGAGCCAGTTGCCAACCCACAACATAAGAGGCAAAAGGGTACCTTGCCCAGTCAACCAATTATGAATCCTAAGAATTCACAACAAGCTCATTTGGTTGAGGATCAACCACTGAATCAATGTAATGTTGTTCATACATTGAGGTCGGGAAAGAAAGTTGATAACAAAATGTCAACACCACCTAATCCTAGTCAGCACAATCACACTTCAGCATCCACCTCATTTAATCCCACCCCTCCTAAAGTTGATGAATCTGAAAAAGATAAGTCAACCAGTCATGTGCACCAGCCTATAGCACCATTCCTAATAGGCTGAAAAACAAGCAAAATCCGCACATGGATAAGATAATTGAGATCTTTAATCAAGTGAAGATAAATGTGCCACTTCTTGATACCATCCAACAAGTCCCATCTTATGCTAAGTTTCTTAAGGACATGTGCACCAAAAAGAGAAAGACTAATATACCTAAAAAGGTCTTCTTAGCCACTAACATTAGTGAGCTGCTATCGGGTCCGATCCCTGTCAAGTACAAGGATCCAGGTAGTCCAACCATTGCCTGCACAATAGGACAAGCCGAGATTAGTCGTACACTTCTTGACTTGGAGGCAAGTATCAACTTGCTTCCATTCTCAGTTTATCAACAACTCGGATTGGGCGATCTTAGTCCAACTCGAGTCACTATCCAACTGGTTGACCGTTCAGTGAAAGTTCCAAAAGTGGAGATTAATGATGTCCTTATCCGGTTGGGAAGTTTATTTACCCTGTTGATTTCATAGTTCTGGAGACACAACCTGTGTCCAACTCCTATCATAGGGCTCAAACTCCTGTTATCCTAGGGCGACTATTCCTTGCTACTGCCAATGCCATCATCAATTGTAGGAATGGGTCCATGAGGTTAACTTTTGGGGACATGACTAGAGAAGTCAATGTCTTCAACCTTAAAAAACAACCTCGTAAGATAAGGAATCAATCATTTGAGGTAAATTTTGTTGAAAATAATTATGATGAAGAAGTGAAGATATAGAAGATGAGTCGCTGTTTCTTAGTGAATTATTTAATGAAGGCAATTATCTTGATGAGAAGGCATATGTCGGAGATCCTAATGTTAAAGTACCCTTTGAAAAGAGGAAATTTGATTTGAATATCTTCACTTTCGATGAGCCAACCAATAATGTATCGCATGAGAATATAGTTCAAGAACCTCCGATTGACATACTCTTTGAAAACCTTTTCGAAGAAGAACTCATGCATTTGGATGAACCAACTAGGGATCATTTGGTTAATTATACATTTCCAGGTGAAAGTGTTGATTTAAGCTTTGAGGACATCTATGGAACAGAGTTAGAATTCTTAGGCATTCATAATGAGGAAGTTCCAACTGAAAAGGGTGTGGTGGTAAAATTTTGAATAATGATTGTGACAATATGAGGAAGAAACACCTAAAAAAGGTGAGACTAGGGAGGCAGGAAGCTAAAATGACAAAACACTTGGCCTCCCTACTGTGCCCTATAAAGAGGACCCATTGGAATGATGGGAAGAGAGCTAGAGGGATAAGACCGAAAAAGCTCCAGGTGTGGGTGAAAACTGATGTTGTACATATTTCTGTATAAATATGCACCTCTTTTACATTTCATTCATGCAGTATGTATACATTTCTTTCATACATTGGGGACAATGCATGAGATAAGTGTGGGGGAGGGTTCTAACATGACTAAAAAAAAAAGAAAAAAAATATATATGTAAAAAAAAACTTTTTGAAAGGTTAGAACAATATTTTGATATATTTTTTGTAAGAAATTAAGTCAATTTTAAGGAATAGGAGAATCATAATTGGGACTTCTTACACTTGGTCAAAATAAGATAACTTGTTTGATGTTTAGGGTTCGGAAGAAAATTTGTGAAAGTAATTTAGTCTTGATATTTACCTTGATGAATATGTACACTAAATACACTTGATGGTTTAATATTCACTTCTTAATGATTTGTAATGAAAGGACTTAAGATTTAAATGAGACGATCTTATTTGTTTTACTTGGACATTAAAAGAAGCTAAAGGTTTATGGTTCAAAATAAAAGTGATGCAACACAAATTTCCTTGAGATAAGTACATAATTGAGTTAACATTAGTGAGCCCGGATCTTGTCCTCTTATATCTAAAACAAACCAAACGATTTTCAAAGTTTATTTTCACCTTCTCCAAAGCCTTTCTAAAAGTTGCAATTTCTCTTTAATCATCTCTTTCTTTCCATTCTCTTTTCCATAAAAAAATAACAAACACAATTCTTTGTTTTTAATGATTCACCGAAACGCTTCCATCGCATTCCTCCTCGTGGACACGACCCGTTAGCCACAAGCTACGCGGTAAACTCTTAAACTCTTTGATTGTTCTTTCTTTAGCAATCAGTTATGCAGGGGGCATGTTGAGAGACGTGGAGGCAGTCTTCTTTATCTTTCTCCTGTGATTCAACTGAGATCTGGGTCATAAAGACCTCAGCATCAGGTAAAGCTTCCCTTAGAGCTTCTCTTGTTGACATTGACAGTCTCAGGAACTCATAAAGGGTGATCCTAGTTAGGATGTTGGCCAGTTGAGCTAAGTCATCAAAGCGGTGAGGTGTTGAAGATCCTTCCGCTTTGTCTTTCAGGAGGTTCTTGGAACACCGAAGCTCCTTTTACTTCTCCACGGGCTGCTTTATGGATGGCTTGGTTGGTTCAGGGTGGGTTTAGGCGGATTTGCCATCATCTCGTCATATTTCTCTCAAGTACGACAGACCCAAATGAGTTTTAGCCACGAGCAGTGCATTGAGCTCTGCAGCAAGGATGATTGTATCCTCTTCTGAGTCAGTTAGCGAAGGGACATCGGTTTCTGCTTTCTGGGATGAAGCATACACCACATTACAAGGAGAAACTTTTGCTTTGCCTTTGGACTTCCTGTTGGTAACAGTAGTCCATTATTGGCCTTCCACAAGGTCAGGATGAACCCATATAATTTCTCCCTGAGGAGTAAGATCAGATACGAGACCTTTCTCCTGTTAGTGATGTGGGGTCTATATTGAGTAACCTTAGTTCCCTTTTTGGGATGGGAACTATTCCGGTCAGCGTTGGAGGCTGTACCCCGAACTGAAGAAATGACGTTAGCTATCACTTTCTTTTGCTCTGAGCGGAGCTTGAGCAACCTCCGCATTAATCAAAAACTTGGAGGATGTGTTTGAAGATGTAACAGCTCTTGGTAAGGTGTCCCAGCATCTTGTGATACAAGCAGTAGTTGAGATTGTCGATCTTGCCGACCTCCTCGGGACGTCTAGCTTCAGGAAGCTTCAATCTGTTGCTCTTATTGAGTAACTTGAACAACGAATCGACATGCTCGTCCTTGAAGAAGTACTGTTTGTTGGCGCGCGGCTGACTTGAAGAACTACCCCCTCTAGTCAGTTGAAGTTTAATGGGAGACTTCGTTCTGTCGCCAATGTGTCCTTCCTTTTCTATTGGAAAGAAACTTCGGGCATGCGCCTTGTCGACTTTTCGAATTTAGGCTTGTTTTTTATCTGCCCTAACCCTGGTGACAATCTCTTCTACCTGTTCACCTTACTGGACTAACTGTTTCAGGTTCGGCTTTCAACAACTCCTATCTGAGTTAGGAGTGAGGTTTGCAAATTATGACGGAATGTTTAACTGACTCTCTTTTTCGTTGCCTCGTTGCTAGGAGAGTTGACATGATAATCTCTGAGTCATCTTCGAAGAATCACGTAAGGAAAAGCTTCTCCAAATTAGCCCAGTTCTTGATGGAGCCTTCTGGAAGCTTCATGAACCATTCGAAAGCGAGTCCCTTTAGAATGCCGATGAACAAACGCACCATGATGGCATCATTTGCTGCTACATTTTCTGTCTGAGACTTGAAGTAGTATATGTGTTGGTTTGGTGACCCTTTGTCGTCGAAGGCCTGTAGGGTTGGAGCTTTAAACTTAGAGGGTACGGGACAAGATCTCACTCAGCCAGTATGCTCGGACTACTCCTGCTTCTTGGAGGCCTTTCTGATTGGTGAGAGCTTCAAAACGTTGTTCTAGTTTATTCATCCTTTTGGAATGAGTGCTCCCGTTCTCTGAATTGCCTCCCACTTCAGACGGAGGCTTGGATGATTCGGAGTTTGACTGCTCCCTCCTCCTCAGTAATGTATGTAGAAGATAAGCTTTTCTCTTCCTTCTGTTTGCCCTTAGACTTCTTAGAAGGAGTTTTGATCTTCGGCTTCTTCCTGCCCTCAAGCAATTGTGAAAGCATCTGCTTGAGGGTATTAATAGATTCTTGTTGGGCGTGAATCATATCGAGTTGTCCCTCTGGGTCTGGGCTTGCTGTTCAAAGCGCCTGGCAATTTCTTCAGGAGTACTTGTCATATACGCAAAGGCTTCCTTCTCTACAAAAGAGTTCGAGCCTGTAATTCCACAATGGCAGAGTGGATTCACTTACTTCAATGCCCCGGGCTAGAGAACTGTAGTCAACTGGGGCTACCATGCCAGTTCGAGTGCGGGTATGCCGAACACTCCTTTCGGTTCAGTGTCAGACTCATCAGAGCTGATTATTGGCTACTTCCCCTTACTTCTGCTTGAAGTAGTGCCTGGAGCCATCATGTTCGCAGTGACTTCAGGGTACTCTGTATCAGAGAAAGTTCTCCTAGTATGGGAACGACGCCTTTTGGTCGATTGGGAGTAACATAGATAATAACCGTCTGAACATCGACTGCTTGCTTACATGCGAGCTGCAGTGGCATTTAGAGAGCATTGCTGTGATGAGCCATCATAATAACATGATGGAGTGATTTGATGGGCACTCCTCTTCTTTTTCAGGTAATCCTTTAGATCCGTTGGAGGGGGATCAAAAAGGCCAGTCTTGAGTTTTCGAGGACATTTCAGCTTCTGAACGCTATCCTTGCGTCACAAATCTGAAACGCAGGGTTCAGAGATGCAGAGCTCATGTTCTATAGAACAGACGCAGCTCTCGCATTTTGGCTTTGAAACGCGGGTCTCATGTTTCTGCTGAGAAGAGACGCGGACTTCGCATTACTAATTGTCGCATTCGGCTAGTGACACTTGGAAACGCAGACTCTCTGAGTCCCATGTTCTGTCATAGAGACGCGGGTCTAGTGATTGCACACATTATTGCATTATTCTTTATTACATTTTCACATTTATCATATAATAAATCTGCTAAATTTCTTGTCTTAAATGTCTATTTTGCAAAAGTTAATCATGGGGAGAAAGAAGATAAAATCAAATAAATATCAGTTAAATTCAGATTTAACTAGATCTATTTGGTTAGAGGAGGATGATCCCAAATCTAGTTGGTTAAATTCAGTTTTTGATGAATCAAGTGGTTAAAGGTAAAGATCAACTGAGGATAACGTCAAATACACAGTACAAATCCAAAGGGATAAATGGATAGAGAGAAGATCAACAGATGAGATGAAGCAATTTTGACTGGATATATTTTAGTTTTTGAATCAAAACTTTCGCTACCGAAACTCAAATCTAATGATTTAAGATGATCCAGAAAGAGGATTTAAAGGGTTACAACTCTTAAGTGATCACTATTTCTAATTCTGTCATTTGATAAGTTATATTCAGCAATCAATATGCCAACAAGCTGTAGATCAGAACTGAATATCCACATCAAATCAAGTTTGGAGATAAGGAGAGGATTCAAATTCAGAAATAGCCAGCTTTCATTATCTTCATACTTCTCTACCCTCTGCATTTCTCCTATAAATACTTGCAATCTCAAAGGCAAAAAAAGAACGACCAAGAAAAGAGTGAAATTTAGGCTAATTTGTAGTTTATAACTTAGATTTTTTATTTTCTTTCATGTAATTTTATTTTCTTTATGTAACTGAGAGGAGAGGAGACTTTCATGGAGGAATGAGAGCAAGCTTGTACTGAAGATGACACCGGTGTAAGTGATCTTTTCTTCTATTATTATTTGAATCGAATCAAAGTTTCTTTTTCTTCTTTACTCTTGTTTCATTTACTTCCCTCTTCTGTGTTTGTGGATCCAAATGAAGCCGATCGCCTCGAAGTTGCCTTGCCCTTGCAAGAGTCGTTGATGACTTATGGTGATAGATATCCATTTCTATGGTACTGTAGATCCTATTTGTCATACTTCGCTCTCCTTCAAACAAAGGCACAACGTTGATACGGGTCAAAGGTAAGTAGGCGCCGAAGAGGTAAGTAAGTTTTTTAGGTTTTAGTTTCTTTTTTTTAATTATTTAGTTAAGAAAACCACAATCTACCACTTCTTTTATCACTCTTTTTCAATTTCTTTGTACATATCCATTTCTAGTTTCTCCATCTTCCCAATCTACCACTTTCTTTTTAACTTAATTTTAATTTATTTTCTTTTTCGTTTTAAAAACTAAAAGAAGAACTTTAACCATTCTTTGTAACCTAAAAGAGAACTTACTAAAAAAAGCTTCCATCGCTAGTCCCTCCTTGTATATCACGACCCACATAGTCACTTGCTATAGCGGTAGTATTGAGAACTTGCACTCCTTATTCTTAAGTTTTGAAATTCTTTATTTTTGTGTGCAGGTAAAAAATCAATCATCTAGTGTCTCTAAAAAAGAGGCGCAAAACTCGCGTGTTGAGCGTCGCGTTTGAGAGGTGAAGCTTCAGAAACACAAGCCTCTTGAGCTCCGCGTTCTGGTCTCCAAACACAGACTACGCGCGTCTGATGTAACTCAGAAGAGACGCAGGCATGAGCCTTATATTTTGTATCTGCTAGACAGATAGTTATTCCAGCTTCTTGCGTCTGTTGTCGAAGTGTGCGTCACCTTTGTCAACGTTTGGCATTCCGGTTACGCTTCACGGGTTGTAGGGAACCTTCGCTAACCTGGAGTTAAGGAAGAAAAAGGTGTGGCAAAATTGTCCTTCAACGATATTGTCCTCGCGGGTCTCGTGGGAGACGTTGACACGGGCCTTGCGCGTGATGCGGCCAGAAATGATGCTCTTTACGTAGGCCATCTTCAGAAAAGTCTCCAAAGGGACTTGAGAGCGGACCTCTAAGGAGACCTTGCGGTACTGCCGCACCCTAGGGCTCTTAGAGCCAGAAGAGAGGAACTCTTCATACTTTGCCTGGGCAAATTTCAAGTTAAGTGACTCGACGGTCTCCCATGAAGGTGAGGTCACCTTGCGCCACAACTTGCTCAACAGTAGAGAAAGTTGTCCCCAGCGGAGTCACCATCTCTTGTTTCTCGGGAAAAAATTAGAGATATGTATCATAAAATTTTCTCGAATCAATGAAAGATTACAACAATCTCGAAAATTCTAATTACAAGACAGAGAAGATATTCAAGCTCAAATCTTCTCTTTATTTAAGGGTGGGTTCTTGAGGTAGCAGTGGAAAGTGAATCTTATTTTTCATTGACCGAGTGAACGTCAAGCTCTTCTGAGAATCTTCTCTTCGGATTACAGATGGAGTAGCACAGCTCCTATCTAATGAAATCTCAAAGAGACTTGGACAAAAACTTAAACTCAGTAAGTTGGTAGAAGAGTTTTAACTTTTTTTCAGTATTCCTCAGCTGAAAATTTCGACCCAAAATTTCGACCGAAACTTCCGTCCGACCAAAACTTCCGACCCCTCTTCAATAGCAAACTGAGCTATTTATAGGGATTTTAGAGGTAAAACTATCCCCTAAAATCCTCCACGATGAGGGTTAACTCCCCTTATTACGTGGATAGTTATTGACCCGGTAATGAGGGCAGTTATAACTGAAATGCAGGGCTCTTCCACTGTTAAAACGCGGGCCTCCAGCTCTACGTCTTGGCATTGCAGTGATGCTGGGACGCGAGCTTCGAGCCTCGCGTTTTGACACTACGATGATGTTGAAATGCGGGCTTCGAGCCTCGCGTTTTAACACTGCAGTGATGCTGGAATGCAGGCTTCGAGCTCTGCATCTTGGCATTACAATGAAGCTGGGGACGCGCGCTTGGAGCATCGCGTTTTGACGTTTAGCCATTGAAAATGTTGGCTTCGACTTTGCAAGATGCGGGCTTCGAACTCTGCGTCTTAGCTTTATAGTGAAGCTAGGACGCGGGCTTCGAGCCTCGCGTTTCGATACTGTGGTGATGTTGAGTCGTAGGCTCCAAGCTCTATGTCCTAGCATTGCAATGAAGTTGCAACACAGGCTTCGAGCCTCGCTTTTCGACACTGCGATGACTTTGAGATGCGGGCTTCGAGCTGCGTCTTTGCATTGCAGTGAGGCTAGGGACGCGGGCTTCAAGCCCCGCGTTTTGACTTTACACTAGTGGCTCTGATTATCCTTGTGTCTGGAATATAGACTTTACTCTCTGATAACTTGTCCTTAGTGATTTTTAGACAATCTACACCGAGAAAGATGATTCCATGGATAAAAATGAAGAAGAAGATTTCGCCATGCTAGTTCAAAAGGTTGATAAAATTTCTACAAAAAGGGAGAATGAGCAACTATCAAAATCAAGACCACAAGGAAAAATGAAAGAAAGAAAGAAGAGATGGGTCTGTGCTTTCATTGCAAGAAGACGGGACATTTAATTGTCGATTGTCCCTCTCTACAAGCGACCTAATCAAAAAGAGTGCAAAAGAAGAAGAAAGCCATGGTGCCAAATGGGATGACTCAAAAATTGAATCCGATGAGGAAGTTGATACCGTAAACGTTTGCTTCATAGCAAATGGGGATGACCCCGCTAAGTTATTTTTTGAAACCTCCCTCGTTGAAGATGATTTGACTATGGCTGAACTTGCTAGATTTTTTGAAGATGTCCAAGGGCGTTATGAAATTTCAAAAATTGAAAACAAGAAGTTGAAAAAGAAAAATGAACTTTTGACCAAAAAATGGATATTGTTTTCAATGAAAAGAATGATTTATCGATTTGTTTTGAAAGGACCAAAAAGAATTTTGATGACCATAAACGTATTTGCAAGGGCAAAAGCCCCAATATTACTTTTGATAAAAAAATGAATTTGTGAGTATTCAAAACAGAATAGATGTTTTGAATTCTACTTTAAGAAGTGTTTCTTTGATATGAGTAAGATTAGTTCTATGTTTCCAAAAGACAAAATTCAATGGAAACACACTTCATGGGCACACAACAAGCATGTACACAAGGCACAATACTCACATGCTCATTTATATAATAAAGTATACACTTGTACACATTGTGACCGCAAAATCCATCTTGCATAATTTTGTTATTCCAGATTGAATGTAAAGAATAAAAATATTTGGGTTCGAGAAAATACTAACCTGCAAGGACTCAAGAAGATATGAGAACCGAAAAACATACCGAATTTAATTAATGTAGGTGTGTCCTCCTTCAAGACTTAGGGGGAGATGGTGCCTTGATGGTGAATGCATTTGGAGCTTGAAGGACTAACAAATTTTATGCATCGCTATCAAGTGAGCAAGGTGGACGAACATTACTGATCGGTCACATATATTGCATATATATTGTCATATTATCATGTTTATTATCTATAAATCCTATAAATAAGTCTTATTTTTCTTTATAAAATGCAGGCCCATTGCTAAAGGAATGGGAAGAGAAACGAGCCCAAAAGCCCATCAAATTCTGATTTAATTCAGAATTAATTCGAAATCAGAAAATCAGGGCAGGTCATAGCAAATCAGAGAGATTAAAAATTGGTTAAAATGAATCTTCTCAAATCAATTGGTTAAAGCCAAATATCAAAGGCCGTTTCGTCAAATCCTGGAGCTGAAACGGGAAAACCAGTAAGAGATAAAGTCATATATGTAAACAAAGAGCACCACTAACCAGGTGTGGCCATCTGGCCACACCATGGCCGCAAAAACGCAGCTTTGGCCGTGTTTTCGCGGCTTGTTAGAGGTTGTTGGGGAAGCGTTTGCTCCCCCTATCTTCGTATGCCCTCTCCCGTTTAGTTTTACTTATAAATACTGCATTTTTTAGAGAAAAAGGAAGCGAAGACTAGGATTAAATTCTTATTCATATTTAGGATTTTAGGAGTATTGTTAGATAGTTCTAAGAAGTTGTATCTCATCTTTATTTTTCAGTTTAGACCAGTAAAGAGAGAAGAGTGGAATTGAGTGTGTAATTCATCCTTGAAGTGACAATCAAAGAATATTCAACTTGCTTATTCAACTTGACTTAATTCGGTATGTCTATATTTAATTTTCATTCTCTTATTTGTTTTATTTTTATCATGAGTAACTAAACTATCTTCTGGACTCACTAATCAATCTCTTCTACCTCATTTCTCTTGATCGATTTTTATGAAAGCAGTTTTCTTGAATCATAATAATGCCTGAGTTGAACTTTGTTCTTGAAAGCACATGAGGATGTTTCTCTTTTAAGCTTGGACGTTCAAAGCATAAATATTTTTAAATCATTTTTATTTCATACTTGCTTCTTCGCGCTTGATGGTTTAACATTCTATTTTTAATGTTGTGTTAAGAAAAATCTTAAGATTTAAATCAAAACCATCTTATTCATTTAACTTGAACAAAAGTTTTTTGCTTAAAGTGTTCTTGAGATAAGTAAGTAGTTGAGTAGAAGATTAGTGAGTCCGGATCTTTTTCATAATTTAAATCATAGCCAAATTGTTTGGACACATATATTGTATAAATATTATAACATTCCTACATATATTCTGTAATGAATACTGCAAATAACTTGTCTTAATGTCTTAATTCATGCAGGGTATGATAGGGAGAAGATAATCATGAAATTTATCTAATTAAATTTAAAAGTTCAAAAGAAAAGGGATCGATTCAAATCCAAGGTTATAGAAGCTATCTTATCTGAAAACTGAATATATCAGATAAGATGATATCATCTCATTTCAAACAAAAATGGATTATTTGAAGACCTTATCTACTTCGCTGAAGATAAATGAATATCTTATCAATTCTAGAAGACAAATTGAAAATCCAAGAGGATAAATGGATTTAGAGAAGATCAACGGATAAGATGAAGCAATTTAGATTCGGATTCAGGATGGATACTGTTTAGCATTTTAATCAAAACTTTCGCTACTAAAACCCAAATCTGATGATTCAAAATGCTACAGAAAGAATACTTAAACCGCTACAATTCTTCTGTTGATCACGATTTCCAATTCTATCATTTGATAAGTGATAACAGCAATCAATACGCCAACAAGCTGCAGATCAGAATTGAATTTCTGGATAAATCAAATTAAGTTTGGAGATAAAGGAAGAATTCAAATTCAGAAATATCTAGCTCTTCCTATCTTCATACACTTTTTATCTCTCTGATTTTCTCCTATAAATATCCTCATACCTCGAAGGCAGAGAGCATACTGTTGGCCCAAAGGCCTGTCACCCTAGTTTTGATGATGATCAACTCATGAAGTTATGTTTACTAATGATCTTGTGTTTAATTAGTGACAGATTCATTATCAAGATCTTAGTAGGTGCATAGCTCAACAAAGGATAAAATGTCAAGATTTAGAGCTAGCACGGTGTGATCCAAGGAGCTTTTGGATCAAGCTTGGACCAAGTCAAGAAGATGAGAAGCCTTCAAGTGAAGACTTCAAGAAGACGAAGACTTGAGTCTAGGTTTGTTTATAAGATTTTGTTTTAGATAAAATGTAAAGGATAGAGTAGTTGGTGGATTGCTCAAGTACATATACACACACACTCTTGATTTAGTTTGTTTTAGAAAAGAATTTTAACCAAAAATCAAACATGTATTCAAGTGAAGATTTCAAGTGTTTTGTTCATTTTTGGTATTTGCATATATACATATCTTTCAACCAAAACCAAGTTTATGCTTATTGTCAAAAACATAGATATTTTATCTTGATTGTGTAGTGGATCATATCCATACACACTATGCTTTAAAAGTATATCTTGTTTTTATATTTGATGAAGATTTGGAAAAATATGTTTTGAAAAAATATTGTTTTGGAAAAACAGTTTTTTATCATGAGCCAAATATTTTCAAGTTACAAAAATAGTCCAATCTTTTATAACATGCCTTGATTTTGTGCAAGCATGTTTGTATATCAAAGAATATTGGTTAAACTATTTTTGTAGATTTTTATGTATTTTATGGGATTTTTATGAAAGCCAAAAGACCAACATTTTTCTCCCAAGTGCTGACCCAGAACTGGCTTACGGGTCGACCGGGCGGGTCGACCGGAACCAAGGGCAGGTCAACCGGGCGGGTCGACCGACGTGCACAGAACCGTGCACGTCTGGCAGTTCAGTGGGCGGGTCGACCGGGCGGGTCGACCGGAACTGAGAGCAGTGCTCTCTGTTCTTTTGGGTCGACCGGGCGGGTCGACCAGAGGCTCCAACGGTCGGATTTTTTACCGTTGCGGGTCGACCGGCCAGGTCGACCGGCAGGCCTGACAGACCCCAACGGCTATATTTTTCTGGCCTATAAATTTGGGGGTTTGGTCATTGTTTTGGGCTAAGATTTTCAAGTGGGTTTTCACCAGTTTTTCCTGAACTATTTAGAGGTTTTCCTCCACTTGATTTAGAGCAAATATTTCCAATCAAAAGGGGAGTTTTATTTAGAGTGTGTTAAAAGAGATTTCTTGAGTTTTTCACCATAGCTTTCATCCTTGTTTTCTCACACAAACACTTGAGCTTTCCATTACTATATCTACCTATAGGAGTGTTGTAGTGAGATTGTTTTTAGGTAATCAAAGTGTTGTGATCACCAAAGACTTCATTTGTCACTTTGAGGAGGCGGACGTGTGTGTCCGCGTTGTTTTGAGTTCGGGTGCGGACTCGGTTGTTTTGAGGTGCGGCCTCGGCGAGCTAGTGAGCTTGCGTGTGTACGGGACTAGGGAGTCCTAGCGCTTGTAGGTGTTGCGGCACCGGGGAGAGATCCATTGGGATCTTGCATAGTGGAAATCCTTCGTGTGTCGAAGGCGGGGATGTAGAGCAAGTGTGCTCGAACCTCGAAACATACCTTTGTGTTTGTGATTGCCATTTCTCTCTCTCTCCCTTGTTTATATCTTGCATTCAATTATTGTCTATCTTTATATGCTTGATATATTCATTTGTGCTTAATTGATATACTTGCGTGGATTGTTGCTAACACGTGTATTCAACCAAGAGAGCCAACGCGGCACCTCAACCCATTCAAGGGGAATCTAGAGGAGTTTGTCCAGAGCCCTTCACGGGGAATTCGGCAACACTCTTTGGTTATACGTGGTGTTTAGTGTAAAAGATTTAATTAGGTCATAATTAGTTTTAGCTTCCGCATTATTTGGCATTAAGTGACCATTAGATTAGCCATCACCTATTCACCCCCCTCTAGGTGAACTTACACACACCACTAGAGAGAGCTTTAGTTTAGGTTTTTCTTTTCTTCTTCAATGTAATTTTTATTTTTTATTTTCTTTTAGGTTAGAGAGAGTTACATGAGAAAAGAGAGAAGAATTATTGTAGAATGACACTATTGTTATTCTTTTTCAAGAGGCTTATATTGAAGGTGACATCTGATCGTACATATATTTTGTATTCTTTTCATTGCACTCCTACATTTATCGTGTAATAAATCTGCTAATTTCTTTGTCTTAAATACCTATTTTACAGAAGATAATAATGAAGAGAAAGGGAATTAAACTAAATAAATACCAGTTAAAAATAGATTTAAGTGGATCTATTTAGTTAGCTAAGGATGTCCCAGATCTAGTTAGAACAAATCAAGGATTGGGGCAAATGTTCAGCTGAAGATCAGAGCAAATCAGAAAGATAATACCAAATGGAAACCGATAAAATTCAGATTTTTATAAATCTATTTTGGTTAGCTAAAGATCAACCGAGGATAATATCAAATACAGAGAGATAAATAGATAGAGAGAAGATCAACGGATGAGATGAAGCAAGTTTGACTCAGATTCTGACTGGATACATTATAGTATTTGAATCATAACTTTCGCTACTGAATCTCAAATCTGATGATTCATGATGATCCAAAAAGCAGACTTATAGGGATACAACTCTTATGTTGATCACTATTTCTAATTCTGTCATTTGATAAGTGATATTCAGCGATCAACACGCCAACAAACTGTAGATTAGAACTGAATATCCACATTAAATCAAGTTTGGAGATAAGGGGAGGATTTAAATTCAGAAATAGCCACCTTTCCCTATCTTCATACTCCTCTAACCTCTACATTTCTTCTATAAATACCTGCAATCTCAAAGGCAAAGAGGACGACCATGCAGAGATAGGAGTTAGTCCAGTTTTTCATTCTTTGCAGTGTAGGTTTTTGTTTTCTTTTCATGTAATTTTTATTTCTTTGTAAGTATAGTTTAGACTGAGATTCATGTAAGTAAGAGAGAGGCTTATGTTGAAAGTGACACCGATGTACCTCCCCCTTTCTTCCATCATTTCTGCAAGCAATAAAAGGTAACTTTTTTTTTTAAGTTTGTTTTTACTTTTGTTTCCTTCTTTTTACTTTTCCTCTTTTGGTTATGATGAGCATTCAAGTGAATCTAGAAACATCAGTATAACAATGTTTGTGTGAGTGCCAACGATATTTCATGATGATGTTCTCCTCCTCAAGACTTCATATCATTTCATTCTTGTTCGTCTTGATGATGTAATGCGAATGCGGACTGAGCTTGATCTTATGCCTTATGCGTTGAACGCCTCCGAAGCAAGGTAGAACATACAAGGGTTCTAGGTAAGTCATCAACCAAAGAAGGTAAGTATTTCTTTAATGTTTTCTTTCTTTTCTTTTATTTCTTTAGTTTAGATCACCAACACCAATAACACCCACTTCTTTTATCACTCCTTTTCCATTTCTTTGTACATATCCAATTCAGGTTTCTCCTTCTTCCCAATCTCTCACTTTCTGCCTAACTTGACTTTAACTCTTTTCATTTTCTTTTTAAGAACTAAAGAAGAATTTTAACCATACTTTGTAGCCTAAAAGAGAACTTACTAAAAAAGCTTCCATCGCTAGTCCCTCCTTGTGGATCACGACCCGCATAGCCACTTGCTATTGCGGTAGAATTGAGTAACTTACACTTTTCATTCTTAGTTCTAAAATTCTGTATTTTGTGTGCAGATCCAACTCAATCAAATTTTTTAGCGCCGTTGCCAGGGAGGGACGGTAAGTTATTCTCTTTTTATATTTAAATTTTTGGTTAACTTTCTTTTTTGTTCTTGGTGTACAGGTTCAATAAGGAATTTTTGCTGCGGTGGACATATAAGTGGCCTTGGACTCTGCTCAAGAAAGCAGAGCCAAGAAGCCCTCAGATTTACTACATTCCTGTGGCAATCTGAATGAACTACTAACCTGTATTTTCTGCAGGTTAGCTGAATTATAAAGTTTAAATCTGTAGCTATTTATTTCCTTGTTTGACTCACTGTATATACATTTCTAATACAACAGTAAAATGATGTTTGTTAAATGTTAAAAACGGTTTAGACTTGCATTTAGGCACGTGTCTAATTCGTTTACATTTTTCATTACTGTTGAAGAGTGCTGGAGCAAAGGTACGTGTGCATAGCATTTAGTATAAGAACACTTTTGGATTGTTTACATTACTTAAGTGTTGCTTTTCTTGTACACTGCACTAAATTGATCTAAGGGCTTGTCCTATAAACAAGATAAGGTGGGGAAATCATTACCCTTCCTTATCCCACAAACAATCTCCTCACTCACTAACCCAAGCTTAACTAAAACTGAGTAGACGTTGGCCCTAGGGACATCTCGGACTCAATTAGGAGATTATCCTAAGGGAAAAGGTGTTAGAATTTGACTCCTGCCAAATCAGTGTTTAAGGAAAGGGATTGAGGGGCGAAACCCTGAAGGCTAGTGGTTTGGCTTAATTAGGCTCGTCGCTTTTGCGCGGATACCTCCCACCAATCTTGCCCTGACCTGACTGATTAGCTTGTGGTCAAAATCTGCATTATACCTCCCGTGGATAGTCTAACCAGTTAGGAGTCGTCTAGGTCAAAGGTCTACCCTAACTTAGTTTAGAATTTTTTTTCTTTGTTTGCTTATTTGTTTGTGTTTTATTATGTGATATGGCTTATAACAATAATTTTTCCAATTTTAATGGTAATCCATATTACACCTCTTTTTCGGATATTACCAATCCGGCATATCATAACTTTAACCAACCTAGTGTGTCGGATTGGTCTTATCCGAATCAATATAACCCATGCCCCCAATCTTATAACCATAATTTCCAGAATAATTTTAACGCTTCACAGAGTCAGTGGGGATTCACCTCCCCCGAGTCCAATTTTCAACCAACTTGCCCTCCTTATCCACCTTGTCCACAATATTTTCAAGATTCATATTCAGTTCCATCAGTCTAAAATAGAAAACCATCAATTTTGGAAATGAGTATGCGTGAGTCCAAACAAAAATCATAAAATCTGATGGACTCACAATTTCACCACCAATTTCAAAACAACACTTCATCTTTTCAACAAAACGATGAACCAATCAACTATGAAAAGATGCTTGAAGTCATGACTCAGGCTCAAAACGCTCGTAATCATGACATAGATATGATGGTCCAAACTTTACGTTCTCACCATTTGGTCAGTTCTTATGTCGCTAACCATTCTGTTAGAGCTGAAGAGTCATGTTGTTTTGGAAAACAAGGTTCCATTTCAGCACAATCATTTGAATTTGCCCAAACTCTAAATTTTAAAAATGATATTGACATTTTGGCAAGTTATTTCTTTCCTGAAATAGAACTTGAGAATGAATATGATCCTGAATCTCAACTTAGTGATTCAATTCTACTTACTGATTCAATAATGACTCCGGTGTCTTCACTGATTTCAATCTTTTTTTCCGAGTCAACATTGGATCCTGTGCCAATTCATCATAAAATTGAATCACCTATCTTTGATGATCATCATTTTGAACTTGACCAATTTCACACTTTTGAAAGTCCTATTGACAAATTGATAAGTTCTCATTTTTATGAAATTGAACTCAATGAGAAATGTGACCTAGATTCTCAAATTTGTGATCCAGTTCAAATTCCCGAATCAATATTGACTCCTATTTTGTTACCCGACTTGAGTAATATTTTAGAGTCAGTTTTGATTCCCACACCTATCATTCTTGAACTTGAATCACCAATATTAAGTCACATTCTATTGTGGGAAACTGAATGTGGACTTGAGTTTCAACTTCTTGATTTGGACCTACTTCCTGAGCCAATCTCAACTCCTGAACCTTTAGTTGACTTAAGTCATTTTTCTGAGTCGGTATTAGTTCCAGTACTTCCTGAGTCCAAGTCAATCATTCTATCTTTTCACACTCCATTTTGGGACAAGGCGGTTGACAAAATTGACTCCGAAATAATTATGGAATTTGAAAATTAGATGGGGTCAAATTTTTAATAAAAATCCTTCATGTATACATCATTTTAGCGGGTTATATTAGAGAGATTTCTGGTGGGTTCCTCCGAACTCCATGCAAAGTCAATTGGGCCGCATTTCGTGGACCAATCAAACCACCACCGGAACCACCACTTTAAGGTAATATTTTCCTTCCCTTTCTTCTTTTTTATGCATCTATGCATTAACTCATACATTGAGGACAATGCATGAGATAGGTGTGGGGGAGGGTCTAACATAACTTAGGTTTTTCTTTTATTAAAAAAATTAACATTTTCTTTACTTTTAAAAACTTTTTGAAAATAGAAACAATATTTTGACATATTTTTTGTAAGAAATTGAGTCAATTTTAAGGAATAGGAAAATCAAAATAAGGATTTCTTATACTTGGTCAAAATAAGATTATTTGTTTGATTTCTAAGGATAGGAAGAAAGTTTGTGAAAGTAATTTAGTCTTGATCTTTACCTTGAAGAAATTTGCACACCTTATACACTTACACACTTAGGGTTCAAAAACAAAGATTCTTATGCCTTATAAAAAAAAGAGAAAAAAAGAAAAATATATATCTATGAAAGATGAACAAATCTAATTATTAATTAGCTAGGTGCTTTGGCCTAAGTAAGCCTTGGTATTTATGCAAAAGATGATTAGATAAGTTTGAGAAAAAATATATATAATATCCTCTGATTAAGCTGGGTATTTGTGCCTAATAAAGCATAAGTATTCACGCCTAAAAGTGGTTCATATAATAAAATCCTTAGTTTTGTGGCCTTATTTGCTCGAGTCCTTAAGTCCTTGGGTGTTTTCTCACCCGGTGCCCTAAGACTGTTTGGTTTGGGAGTCACCGATTAAAACCTCGTTACATGGGCAGATTAGAAAGTCTAATAGAACTAAGGAATAATATCACCAAATATATATATATATATATATATATATATATATATATATATATATATATATATATATATATATATAAAAGGTATAAGAGTTAGAGTTAAAGAATCCTTAGTCAAAATTTTCACGGTCACAAGGTGCATATGACTTAGGGTAAAGTAATAGACTAGATGAGAAGTACAATTTGTTTCCTTACTTTGATTGATAACAAATTTTTGAATGGAGACTAAGTTTAGGAATGAAAAATTCAGTTTTCCTATAACTTATAGATTACTTAAATCTTACAATAATATTTCAAATATTTTTCTTTCAAAATGTGTTTTCAAAATATTAATATTTTTCTCTTTCTTTATGGATTGTGTGGGTGCAATCCACTGAAAACCCTCACGAGACAAAACTCGTCCTCTAGGGGCAATCTAGAGGTTTAACGGCTTGTTGCACAAGCTCGGTGCAATCGCGTGACCTACGAAAGTGGTCTAATAATCTTTAGTTTAGTTTTATTGTTTTGCTCGAGGACGAGCAAAAGATAGGTGCGGGGTGTGATCGTACATATATTCTGTATTCTTTTCATTACACTCCTACATTTATCATGTAATAAATCTGCTAATTTCTTTATCTTAAATACCTATTTTGTAGAAGATAATAATGAAGAGAAGAGGATTAAACTAAATAAATACCAGTTAAAATCAGATTTAAGGAATCTATTTGGTTAGCTGAGGATGACCCCAGATCTAGTTAGAACTAATCAAGGATTGGGGCAAATGTTCAGCTGAAGATCAGAGCAAATCAGAAAGATAACACCAAATGGAAACCGATAAAATTCAGATTTTTATAAATCTATTTTGGTTAGCTAAAGATCAACCGAGGATAATATCAAATACAGAGAGATAAATGGATAGAGAGAAGATCAACGGATGAGATGAAGCAAGTTTGACTCAGATTCTGACTGGATACATTTTAGTATTTGAATCATAACTTTCGCTACTGAATTTCAAATCTGATGATTCAAGATGATCCAGAAATCAGACTTACAGGGCTACAACTCTTATGTTATCACTATTTCTAATTCTATCATTTGATAAGTGATATTCTGCAATCAACACATCAACAAACTGCAGATCAGAACTGAATATCCACATCAAATTAAGTTTGGAGATAAGGGGAGGATTCAAATTCAGAAATAACCAGCTTTTCCTATCTTCATAATCCTCTAACCTCTGCATTTCTTTTATAAATACTTGTAATCTCAAAGGCAAAGAGGACGACCATGCAGAGATAGGAGTTAGTCCAGTTTTTCATTCTTTGTAGTGTAGGTTTTTGTTTTCTTTTCATGTAATTTTTATTTCTTTGTAAGTATAGTTTAGACTGAGATTCATGAAGTAAGAGGAGAGGCTTATGTTGAGAGTGACACCGATATACCTCCTCCTTTCTTCCATCATTTCTGCAAGCAATAAAAGGTAACTTTTTTTTTAAGTTGTCTTTACTTTTGTTTCCTTCTTCTTCTTTCTACTTTTCCTCTTTTGGTTATGATGAGCATTCAAGTGAATCTAGAAACATCAGTATAACAATGTTTGTGTGTGTGCCAACGATATTTCATGATGATGTTCTCCTCCTCAAGACTTCATATCATTTTATTCTTGTTCGTCTTGATGATGTAATGCGAATGCGGACTGAGCTCGATCTTATGGCTTATGCGTTGAACGTCTCCGAAGTAAGGTAGAACATGCAAGGGTTCCAGGTAAGTCATCAACCAAATGAGGTAAATATTTCTTTAATCTTTTCTTTCTTTTCTTTTATTTCTTTAGTTTAGATCACCAACAACACCCACTTCTCCTTTTCCATTTCTTTGTACATATCCAATTCTGGTTTCTCCATCTTCCCAATCCTCACTTTCTGCCTAACTTGACTTTAACTCTTTTTCATTTTCTTTTTAAGAACTAAAGAAGAACTTTAACCATACTTTGTAGCCTAAAAGAGAACTTACTAAAAAAAGCTTCCATCGCTAGTCCCTACTTATGGATCACGACCCGCATAACCACTTGTTATTGCGGTAGAATTGAGTAACTTGCACTTTTCATTCTTAGTTTCGAAATTCTGTATTTTGTGTGCAGATCCAACTCAATCAACATCAATGGAGTTTCCCACTTTTCTTCATCGTACTCAATCTGACCAAGCACCATGTTCAGGTTACTCTTTCTATTTGCTTTGCTTTACTTTATGCTGAGGCAAGTCTTTCTTATGATTCAACGGTAGAGGTAAGTAATCTTTTTTTTTTTTTCAGTTCATTAGTTTAGAGTTATAATTATTTTTTTAGTCTTTCCTTTTTTTTATAAATAAAACAACAACGCCACAATCTCTTCTTCTACCATCTTCTTTTTAACTTAACATAATAATTTTATTTTCTTTTTATAAAATTGAGAAGAGAAATATTAACTAGTTTCGATAAATTAAAAGAGAGAAACTTAAATAACGCTTCCATCACTGTCCCTCCCTGTGGATCACAACCCATTAGCCCTAGGCTACAGGTAGAATTGAGGACCTAGCATTGTTCTAAATTTCTGTAATTTTTTGTGCAGGTTTGGCTCGATCATAATTTTGGCGCCGTTGCCGGGGAGGGACGATAAGTTTTCTTTTCTTTTTTATTTACTTTATCAAATTAATCTCTTTTTCTTCACTGTTTTGATGTACAGAGGCTAATTACAGAAAATTAGGAGCTGCAGTGGACATATTGTTACTCGTGCCTCTGCCCAAGAAGGCAGAGCATCAGAGCCCACAACTGTGGTGAACTACTAACTGTAATTTCTTACAGATTGCTTGATTTTCAGAGATTTAACTTTCACAGTTATTAGTTTATCTGTTTAACTCACTCTGTACATGTTTCCAATCAACAGTAACTTGTTGCTTTGTAAATGCTAAAAAATGCTTAGACTCTTGCATCTTAGGGCATCTTTCTATTTCATTTCTTTACATTACTGTTAAAGAGTGCTGGAGAAAAAGGTACGTCGGCATTACATATAACTTAGGAAATACACTTGTATGTTATATAACTTGGGTGTTATTTTTGCTAAATACTTGCACACGAGCACTAAAACGATTTAAGGGCATATCCTTAAATAAGATAAGGTGAGGAAGTCATTACCCTTTCTTAGCCCAAAAATTATTTCCTCACTCACTAACCCATCTTAATATAAAATTGAGGACGTTGGCCCTGAAGACGTCTCGGACTCAAATAGGGATTGACTTAAGGGAGAAGTTATTAGAATTTGGCTCTTGCGAAATCGGTGTCTAAGATTAGGGATTGAGGGGCGAAACCCCGAAGGCTGGTGATTTCACATAATTAGGCCCGTTGCTTAGCACGGATACCTCCCACCAATCTTGCCCCTATCTGACTGATTAACTTGTGGTCAGGTTCTGCAATATACCTCCTGTAGATAATCAACAGTTAGGAGTCGTCTAGATCTAGGCTCTACCCTAACATAGGCTTGATTTTTTTTCTTGTTTGTTTATTTGTTTGTTTTTGTTTTTTCTTGTGAAAATGAATTATAATTACAATTATTCTGATTATAACTCAAATCCATATTTCACCCCAACCTCTTTCAATTCGGATATTATCAACCCGGTATTACATAACTCTAACCAACCAAGTATGCCAGATTGGTCTTATCCGAATCAATATATGCCACAATCTCAGTATTATGAACAAGAATGTGACAATCATCACCACTCTTCACTGAGTCAGTGAGGATATAACTCCTCCGAGTCTTACCATCAACAACCTCACCAACAAACAGCTTCATATAATCTGTACCAAGACCAACCAATAGAAGAGAAATCTTCTTTAGAAAAGACTTTTGAAGCCTTCCTTGAGTCCACACGACAAGTACAAATCATAGCAGACTCAATCTTCCAAACAATCCCAAATCCAAGATCCTTACTCTAATTTTCAAGTCCAACCACAACAAAAAGCACCGATTGACTTAGAAAAGACAATGGAATTCATGATTCAGTCCTAAAATGATTGTATTCAATCCCAAACGGATTGTCTCAAATCTCTTAATAGGCTAGAAGCAAAAGTGAGATATTTGGTCAACACAATTAATGATAGAAATGAGAAAACTCTACCTAACACATTTTCGACCATTCCTGATTCTCCTAGCCATATTGATGAAGAATCATGGTATCTTGGAGATTTTAACCAAGATTCAATTTTACCACATAATTTTGAACCTGATCAAGATCAACCCATTGATAAATGGTAAGTTTTCATTTTAATGAGATTGAACTTGAAGATGAATGTGACACTAATTCTCAATATTGTAATTCGGTTCCACTTTTTGAATCTAAGTTGACTCCGTTATCCTTATCCGAATCGGACTTAATTCTAAAGCCAACACTAATTCCTATCCCTATAAAGCTTGAACATGAACCACTTATTTTGAATAGTCACATTCCATTATTGGAAAATGAATGTGAACTTCAATTCTATGATTTGGACCAAACTCATGAACCAACTCCTACTGTCGAATCTAAACTTGATTTGAGTTTTATTCCCGAGTCCGTATCGGTTCCCATTCCCTTCATTTTGAGCTCAAATCCATCCATTCTACAAAATCACATTCCATTGTTGGATCAAGGTTTAAATCAATATGATTTCGTGATGATATCCCAAGATTGGTCATATAATCGGGAAAATTTTCATGTTAGGATCTTGCATAATCCTATTTATATTGGGGAGTATAAAATGCTAATAAGAAAGAGGTCCTGAAAGGTGGGTTTTATGAAAATCTACAGTATCTAGATTGGATAGAAATGCTTGGTCTAATGAGACTACCACCGGAACCACCACCTTGAGGTGATAATTTTCCTTCCCTTTCTCCTTTTTCATGTATTATTGCATTTCATTCATACATTGAGGACAATGCATGAGTTAGGTGTGGGGGAGGGTTTACTAACATGCTACCTTCACTAATTTAAAAAAAATTCTTTCTTTAAAACTTTTGAAAAGGAAAATAATACTTTGACTTATTTTTGTAAAAAATTAAGTTAATTTTAAGGAATAAGAGGATCATAATTAGGATTTCTTATACATGGTCAAAATAAAATTATTTGTTGATTTTGAGGTTAGGAAGAAAAATTGGAAAAGTAATTTAGCCTTAATTTTTACCTTGATGAAATATGCATACTTTATAATATTACACACTTATGGTTCTAAAACAAAGATTCTTATGCCTTTTATAAAAAAATATATATATACATATATCCAAAAAAATCCTTTAATTAAGCTGGGTATTTATGCCTCATAAAGCATAAGTATTCACGACTAAAAGTGGTTCATATAAATAAAAATCTTTAATTTTGTGGCCTTATTTGCTCGAGTCCTAAGTCCTTGGGTGTTTTCTCACCTGGTGCCCTAAAATCGTCTGCTTTGGGAGTCACCGACTAAGGCTCGTTACATGGGCGAATTAGAAAGCATTATAGAGTTAAGGGATATTACCTCCACAAATAAAAAAAAGAAAAAAAATAATAAGACATAATAGTTAGAGTTGAAGAATCATGAGTCAAATTTTCACGGTCACAAGGTGCATATGACTTAGGGTAAAATAATAGACTAGATGAGAAATACAATTTTAATCCTTATCTTAATTGAAAATAAGTTTTTGAATAAAGACTAAATTTAGGAATGACTAAGTTTTGATAATCCTATGACTTATAGATTACTTGAAATTTTACATTAATACTTCAAATATTTTTTCCTTCAAAATGTGTTTTCAAAAATATGCTAACAATTCATTTCTTTTTCTTCATGGATTTTGTTGGTGCAATCCACTGAGAACCCTCACGAGACAAAACTCATCCTCTAGGGGTAACCTAGAGGTTTAACGGCTTATTGCACGTGCTAAGTGCAACCGTGATTCTTACGAAAGTGAGTTAGGTTAGGTTAGCTCTACTTTTTGTTTTGCTCGAGGACGAGCAAAAGATAAGTGTGAGGATGTATTTGGACATATATATTGCATAAATATTATAACATTCCTACATATATTCTGTAATGAATATTGCAAATAACTTATCTTAATGTCTTAATTCATGCAGGATATAATAGGGAGAAGATAATCATGAAATTTATCCAATTAAATTTAAAAGTTCAAAAGAAAAGGGATATTCAAATCCAAAGGTTATAAAAGCTACCTTATCTGAAAACTGAATATATCAGATAAGATAATATCATCTCATTTCAAACAAAAATGGATTATTTGAAGACCCTATCTGTTTCGCTGAAGATAAATGAATTTCTTATCAATTCTAGAAGATAAATTGAAAATCCAAGAGGATAAATGGATTGAGAGAAGAACAACGGATGAGATGAAGCAATTTAGACTCAGATTTAGGATGGATATAGTTTAGCATTTTAAAGGGCTACAATTCTTCTGTTGATCAAGATTTTCAATTCTATCATTTGATAAGTGATATTCAGCAATCAACACGCTAACAAGCTGCAGATTAAAATTGAATTTCTAGATAAATCAAATCAAGTTTGGAGATAAAGGATGAATTCAAATTCAGAAATATCTAGCTCTTTCTATCTTCATGCGCTTTTTATCTCTCTGATTTTCTCCTATAAATACCCTCATACCTCGAAGGCAGAGCTTTAATTTAGATTTTTCTTTTCTTCTTCAATGTAATTTTTATTTTGATTTTCTTTTAGGTTAGAGAGAGTTACATGAGAAAAGAGAGAAGAATTATTGTAGAGTGACACTATTGTAATTCTTTTTCAAGAGACTTATATTGAAGGTGACATCAATGGAGTTTTCCCACTTTTCTTCATCGTACTCAGTCTGACCAAGCACCATGTTCAAGTTACTCTTTCTATTTGCTTTGCTTTACTTCATACTGAGGCAAGTCTTTCTTATGATTCAACGGTAGAGGTAAGTAATCTTTTTGTTTTCTTTTTCAGTTCATTAGTTTAGAGTTATAATTATTTTTTTAGTCTTTCCTTTTTATATAAATAAAACAACAACACCACAATCTCTTCTTCTACCATCTCCTTTTTAACTTAACATAATAATTTTATTTTCTTTTTATAAAATTGAGAAGAGAAATTAAAAGAGAGAAACTTACATAACGCTTCCATCGTTGTCCCTCCCTGTGGATCACGACCCGTTAGTTCTAGGCTACATGGTAGAATTGAGGACCTAGCACTGTTCTAAATTTCTGTAATTTTTTGTGCAGGTTTGGCTCGATCACTAATCACACTCAAATCATTTTTTTAAAAGATCATCTTCTCCCAAGCCTTTTTCAAGTTTTAAATTTTTCTTTAAATCACTTTCCTTCTCTCTATTCTCTTTTTCAATATAAAAAGAAACCAACATCATTCTTTACTTTCTAAACAAAAACACCGAAAAGCTTTCATCGCATTCCTCCTCGTGGACACGACCCGTTAGCCTTAAGCTAGACAGTAATTCTTATTGCCTTTATTTGAAATCAAATTTTTGGCGTCGTTGCCAGGGAGAGAACGGTGTAATTATATTCTAACAAGTTTGGTGTCTTGTTTCAGGGACGTTAAGGAATCAGATTTAGCACTCAAGCTTTGCAGGAGAAGACTTGTTATTCTGTGCCCCTACTCTCGAAAGTAGGAAACAGAATTTCAAGAAATTGCAGCGCAAAAGTTTGAAATCTTTTTGGACTACTAAAAACTTTTTTTTGCAGGACATATTGCTTTGCAAAAATACAATTTTTGTGTGTTATTTTTTTTACTATATCTGATACTCACACTCCCTGTTTTTAATCCAACGGTAATCTGATTTATTGCAAATTACTAAAAAAACATTTAGACTTGCATTATAGGCATTTGTCTAATTACGTTTCTTTTACGATTACTGTTGAAGATAGCTGGAGATAAGGTACGTATGCATAGCATAAAGTTAGGAAATATTCTTGGGTGATATTTGTTTGTGAATGTTATTTTTCTATCTCTTGCACACTCTGCACAATCATTTTAAGGGCAAAATTCAAATCAAGATAAGGTGGGGAAGTTATTACCCTTCCTTAGCCCAGAAACTATCTTCAAGCACGTACAGCCTAAACCTAATTTAAAATCTGATAAACATTGGCCTTAGGGACATCTCGAACTCATTAGGAAATTATCCTAAGGGGGAAGGTGTTAGAACTTGACTCCTGCCAAATCAGTGTATAAGGAAAGGGATTGAGGGGCGAAAACCCGAAGGTTGATGGTTTGGCTTAATTAGGCCCGTCGCTTTTGCGCGGATCCTCCCACCAATCTTGCCCTGACCTGACTGATTAGCTTGTGGTCAAAATCTGCATTATACCTCATGTGGACTATCAACCAGTTAGGAGTTGTCAAGGTCAAGGTTATCTTAGATTAGGCTTGATTGTTTCTCTTGTTGACTATTGGTGAACTTGTTTGTGATTGTGTTTGTATATGAAAGTGTGTCAAGAGACCCTAATTAATCTAGGTTAATTAGAAACACATCACTACCCAAGTTTGAACTAAGACCAGATCCGGTTATGCCTCAACCGACATCTTTGCAGGATAGGTTCTATCTCATTAGAACTACACTTCCATCTTGCATCCAACTTTCATCGGTTGGTGAACACAATTTTGAGCTCAAGCCTTAGTTCATTAACATGTTCCCCAAGTTTCATGGTTTAGAGTCCGAAGATGCTTCTTTCTTCATAAGAGAGTTTGAGGAAGTATGCTTAATGATTAAAATCCCACACCTTATAGATGATGCTATTAGGTTGAGATTTATCTCATTCACTCTTAAGGACTTAGCCAAGAAATGGCTTTACAGCTTAGCGGCCGGCTCTATCACATTCTGGGATGGTTTCATCAAGGTCTTCTTGAAAAAATTCTATCCAATTCATAAGACCGCTCTCATTAGGAAGAACATCATGCAATTCAAGTAAAAACCTAGTGAACCATTTTGGAGGTACCTTAAATGCTTCAAAGACCTTCTTGTCCAATGTCCTCATCATAGATTAGAGAAATGGTGACAATGTCAAATTCTTATGACGGTTTAGACTACTCTACCAAGACCCTCTTAAAAATCATGTGCCAAGGGGATTCTTAAAGAATGACGAGAATGAAGGATGGGATTTATACGAGGATCTAGCTGAAAAGACCATCCAATGAGAACCAACTAGTGAAAGCTCTAAGAATTCAAACTCCATCTCTTCAAAAGGAGGTCTCCATTCAATTGAATCATCCATAGCTAACGAGGTTAGAATTGCAAACCTAGTGAAAAGACTGAAAGCTTTAGAAACTAAGGAACCAAGTCCAGTCAAGTAAGTCAGCCGAAATCAATTTTCAGCTCCAGGCTGTACTTACTGTCAAGCCATGAATCATGTATTTGAGGAGTGTCCTGTGTTTCAAGCTCAACAACACTTTTCAGAACCGATGAATGCGACATTTTCAAGGCCGAACAATAATCCTTACGCACCAACGTACAATCCTGGGTAGAGAAATCACCCGAGTTTCTCATGGAGCCAAAACAATAATGACCACTCACGGTCAAACCATGCAAGCCACTTCCATCATTCCAATAATTCTTCTAATCATCAACCCATCTTTTTTAATGACCATCATAATTCTCCCAACCATCCGCCCAATTTTTCAAACTATCAACAAAACTCTCCCAACCAAGCTTCACAATCTTCCTTCCAGAATCCTCAACTGGAAAGAAGAATGACTGACTTTGAGAGAAATATGAAAAGGTACATGAAGAACCAAGATTCTCTCATGCAAACTATATAGAGGCTAGAGGTTCAAGTGAGCCAATTAGCCAATCTATAGAATGAGAGGCAAAATGGTACCCTGCCTAGTCAGCCAATAATGAATTCTAAGAATTCTCACCAAGCTCATTTGGCTGAGGATCAATCATTGAATCAATGTAATGTTGTTCATACATTGAGGTTGGGAAAGAAAATTGATAATCAAGTGTCAACACCATCTAAACCCATTCAGCACAACCACACTCAAGCATCCATATCATCTAGTCCCAGTCCATCCAATTCAGATTCATCAACCAGTCAGGTGCATCAGCCTATAGTACCATTTCCTAGTAGGCTGAAAACAACAAGTAAAATTCACACATGGATAAGATAATTGAGAGCTTCAATCAAGTGAAGATAAATGTGCCACTTCTTGATGTCATCCAACAAGTCCCATTCTATGCAAAATTTCTTAAGGATATGTGTACCAAGAAGAGAAAGACTAATGTACCCAAAAAAGTCTTCTTAGCCACTAATATTAGTGAGCTACTGTCGGATCTGATCCCTGTCAAGTATAAGGGTCCGGGTTATCCCACCATTGCCTGTACCATAGGACAAGCCGAGATTAGTCGTGCACTCCTTGACTTGGGAGCAAGTATCAACTTGTTTCCATTCTCAGTTTATCAACAACTCGGGTTGGGTGATCTTAGTCCAACTCGAGTCACTATTCAACTGGCTGACCGTTCAGTGAAAGTTCTAAAGAGAAAAATTAATGATGTCCTTTTCTAGGTCAGGGAGTTTATCTACCCCGTTGATTTCATGTTCTAGAGACACAATCTGTATCCAATCCTAGGGCTCAAACTCCTATTATCCTAGGGCGACCGTTCCTTGCTACTGTCAATGCCATTATCAATTGTAGGAATGGGTCCATGAGGTTAACCTTTGAGGACATGACTAGAGAAGTTAATGTCTTCAACCTAGGAAAGCAACCCCGTGATGTTGAGGATCAAACATTTGAAGTCAACCTCATTAAAAACTTGACAAGTGGACACATGGAAGAATTGGAATTAGAAACTTAGTGTGACTTTGAGTTAGAATCTGATGACTTTAACCTTGATCAGGTTGTCGAGTCTGCTGTGAATTGGGCCTCGAACCCTATTTCACCAAACGTAGAGCCAACTAATTTGACTCATCCTTCTAGTAAGCTTTCCCCTTCTTTAGAATTGAAAGCCTTACATGCGCATCTCAAGTACGTCTACTAGGCGAACAAGAGACTTTTTCGGTCATTATTGCCTCCCATTTAAATGATGGGCAAGAAAAAGATCTTGAAGCAATTCTGAGAAAACATAGGGAAACCATTGATTGGACTATGACTGATATAAAGGATTGAGTCCAACCATAATTCAGCATCGCATTCATCTCAATGAAGATGCAACAGCAAAAAGAGACATGCAGCGTAGGTTAAACCCTATAATGCAAGAGGTTGTTCATGCTGAAATTGTTAAACTTTTAGACAATGAGATAATCTATCCCATTTCGGATAACCAATGGGTTAGTCTTATCCACGCGGTTCCAAAAAAATCCGATTTCACCGTAGTGGAAAACAAGAACAAAAAGTTGGTCCAAACTCGACTTCCCACGAAGATTTGAGTTTGCATTGACTATAGCAAGCTTAATGCAGCAACTCGTAAGGACCATTTTTCGCTCCCCTTCATTTATCAAATGCTTGAACGATTGGCTGGCAACGAGTATTACTGTTTCTTGGACGGTTACTCGGGGTATAATCAGTTTCCTATTGCTCCTAAGGACCAAGAAAAGACTACGTTCACATGTCCATTTCGGACATTTGCTTATCGTCGAATGCCTTTCGGCTTGTGCAATGCCCCAGCAATGTTTCAAAGTTGCATGTTGAGTCTTTTCTCTGATATGGTGGAACGATTCTTAGAAATCTTTATAGATGATTTCTCCATCTACGGAGATTCATTCACTCAATGTTTTCACCATTTAGAACTCGTCCTCCAACGTTGTGCTGAGAAAAATCTGACACTGAACTGAGAGAAATGCCACTTTATGATAAGACATGGAATTGTCTTGGGTCATGAAATCTCCAAGAAAGGAATTGAAGTGGATAGAGCCAAGATTGAGGTTATTGCTAAGCTTTTCATACCCAAATGCATGAAGGATATTCGATCCTTCTTAGGACATACCGGTTTCTACCGAAGATTTATCAAGGATTTTAGCAAGATTACTAGACCCTTGACTAATCTATTAGCTAAGGAGGTGTCCTTCACTTTCGATGCTGAATGTATGAATTCTTAGGAGAAGCTTAAAAAGAGCTTATTTCCGCACCAATCATATCTGCACCGGATTAGCCTAAGCCGTTTGAAATCATGTGCGACGCTTCTGATTTTACAATAGGTATTGTCCTACGACAGCGCATTGATAACAAGCAGCATGTGATTTACTACTCTAGTAGGACTCTCAGTGATGCTCAAATGAACTACACTACTACTGTGAAGGAATTCTTAGCGGTCGTGTTTGCCTTAGAGAAATTTTGTCCCCTCTACTTGGGTCCAAAACCATAATTTTTTCCGATCATTCTACACTTAGGTACCTCATGATGAAGAAGGATGCCAAGGCCCGACTCATTCGTTGGATCCTCCTTCAAGAATTCGATCTCAAGATTCGAGATAAGAAAGGCGTAGAAAATGTCGTTGCTGACCATCTCTCGCGAATCCCAAACTCTCCATGCAACGAATTGCCCATAAATGAGGGCTTTCCTGATGAAAACTTCTTAGCTGTCTTAGGGAATCTTGGTTTGCTGATATAGTGAATTACTTAGTCACAAATCAAACTCCATCTCAATAGTCTAAAAATGATATATACTGGTTCTTATCTTAAGTCCGGTATTTCTTTTGGGAGAAACCGTATCTTTTTAAGTATTGTTCTGACCAAATTATTAGGAGATACATTCTCGATGAAGAAATTAAGCGTGTTTTATCTTTCTGTCACGAATTTGCATGCAGTGGACACTTTGGTCCCCGCAGGACTGCTGAAAAGGTGCTGCAAAGTGGGTTCTATTGGCCCACTTTGTTCAAAGATGCTTATGGATTTTGCAAGACGTGCTCTAAATACCAGATGGTAGAAAGGATCTCAAAATGAGATATGATGCCCCTCAGCCTAATTCTAGAAATAGAACTCTTTGATGTTTGGGGCATCGACTTTATGGGTCATTTTCTAATTCATTTGGAAACCAATACATATCGATTGCTGTGCACTATGTGTTCAAGTGAGTAGAAGCCATTCCTAGTAGAAGTAATGTTAACAAAGTTGTCATAAAGTTTTTAAAAGAGAACATTTTCTCACGCTTTTGAACCCCTCGTGCTATCATCAGTGATAATGGTACTCACTTTGCAATAGATCCTTTGAAGCTATTATGCGAAAGTATGTCATAACTCACAAATTGTCCACACCTTATCATCCTTAGACCAGTGGGCAGGTTGAGATTTTCAATAGACAAATCAAGCTTATTTTGGAGAAGACTGTGAAGCAAAATCGGAAAGATTGATCCACCAAACGTGTAGATGCATGGGCCTACAGGACCACTTTCAAGACGATTATAGGGATATCTCCTTATAGGTTAGTCTTTGGGAAGGCTTGCCACCTACCCCTTGAGTTAGAGTATCGGGCCTTATGAGAAATCAAGCAGCTAAATTTCGACTTGACTAAGGCCGGTGACCTGTGAAAATTACAAATTTTCGAATTAGAGGAGTTGAGAAATGAGGCCTATGAAAATGCTAAGATCACTAAAAATAGAGTTAAGATTTTTCATGATAAACACATCACAATGAAAACCTTTGTCCCTGGACAAAAAGTCTTACTCTATAATTCTAAGCTTCATCTTTTTTCAGAAAATTAAAATCAAGATTAGCTGGACCATTCGTTGTAAAAATCGTGTTTCCACACGGTGCTATGGAGATCAGTGACCCCAAGACTTGAAATGACTTTAAGGTAAATGGTCAACACCTTAAACCTTTCTTGAAGTCGGTGCCGGTAAATGAAACAGTTATGGGTCTTTTTTGACCCAGTGTATCGGTAACTTTCCTCTTTCACATTTATTTCATGCATTTATACATTTCTTTCATACATTGGGGACAATGCATGAGATAATTGTAGGAGAGGGCTCTAACATGACTAATATAACTAAAAAAAAAGAAATATATATATATAAAAACTTTTTGAAAGAAAAGAATAATATTTTGATATATTTTTTGTAAGAAATTAAGTTAATTTTAAGGAATAGGAAAATCATAATTAGGATTTATTATACTTGGTCAAAATAAGATAACTTGTTTAATTTTCAAGGTTAGGAAGAAATTGATGAAAGTAATTTAGTCTTGATTTTTACCTTGAAGAAATATGCACACTTTATACACTTACACACTTAGGGTTCAAAGACAAAAAAAATTCTTATGCCTTATAAAATATATATATATATATATATATATAATATATATATATATATATATATATATATATAAATCTAATTATTGATTAGCTAGGTGCTTTGGCCTAAGCAAGCCTTGGTATTTATGCAAAAGATAATTAGATAAGTTTGAATATATATATATATATATATATATATATATATATATATATATATATATATATATATATATATATCCTCTGATTAAGCTGGATATTTGTGTCTCATGAAGTATAAGTATTCACGCCTAAAAGGGGTACATTTTATAAATAAAAATCCTTGGTTTCGTGGCCTTATTTGCTCGAGTGTTTAAGTCCTTAGGGATGTTTTCTCACCTGGTGCCCTAAGACTGCCTGGTTTGGGTGTCACCGACTAAAGGCTTGTTATATGGGTAGATTAGAAAGCCTAATAGAATTGAGGAATAAATACCACAAAAAATATATATATAAATAAATAAATATAAATAAGGCATAAGAGTTAATGTTAAACAACCTTAGTCAAACTTCACAGTCACAAAGGTGCATATGACTTAGGATAAAGTAATAGACTAGATGAGAAATACAATTTGACTCCTTACATTGATTGATGACATGTTTTTGAGTAGAGACTAAATTTAGGAATGAAAAGTTCGATTTTCCTATAAATTATAGATTACTTGAACTCTTACAACAATACCTCAAATATTTTCTCTCTTTTCAAAATGCTTTTCGAAAATTCTAACATTTCTTTCTCTTTCTTTATGGATATTGTGGGTGCAATCCACTGAAAACCCTCACGAGACAAAACTCGTCCTCTAGGAAAAACCTAGAGGTTTAACGGCTTATTGCACATGCTCAGTGCAATCAAATGACCTGCGAAAGTGATATAATAATTGATTAGGATTAGTTTTGATATTTTGTTCGAGAGCGAGTAAAAGATAAGTGTGGGGGTGTGATCGGTCACATATATTGCATATATATTATCACATTATCATGTTTATTATCTATAAATCCTATTAATAAATCTTATTTTCTTATAAAATGCAGGCCCATTGCTAAAGGAAAGGGAAGAGAAACGAGCCCAAAAGCCCATTAAATTTGATTTAATTTAGAGTTAATTCAAAATCAGAAAATCAGGGCAGATCATGGCAAATCAGAGAGGTTGAAAATCGGTTAAAATGAATCTTCCCCAATCAATTGGCTAAAGCCAAAAATCAAAGGCCATTTCGTCAAATCCTGGAGCTGCAACGGGAAAACCAGCATGAGATAAAATCATATCAGTAAACGAGAGAGCACCGCCAACCAGGTGTGGCCATCTGGCCACACCATGGCCGCGGAAACGCGGCCAAAGCCATATTTTCGCAGCTTGTTAGAGGTTGTTGGGGGAGCGTTTGCTCCTCCTATCTTCGTACGCCCTCTCCCGTTTGGTTTTGCCTATAAATACTGCATTTTTCAGAGAAAAAAGAAGCAAAGACTAGGATTAAAATTCTTGTTCATTTTTAGGATTTTAGGAGTATTGTTAGATAGTTCTGAGAAGTTATATCTCATCTTATTTTTCAGTTTAGACCAACAAAGAGAGAAGAGTGGAATTCAGTGTGTAATTCATCCTTGAAGTGACAATAAGGGAGATTCAACTTGCTTATTCAACTCGACGCAATTCGGTATGTCTATATTTGATTTTCATTCTCTTATTTGTTTTCTTTTTATCATGAGTAACTAAACTATCTTCTGGGTTCACTAATCAATCTCTTCTATCTCCTTTCTCTTGATCGATTTTTATGAAAGCAGTTTTCTTGAATCATAATAATGCCTGAGTTGAACTTTGTTCTTGAAAGCACATAAGGATGTTTATCTTTTAAACTTGGACACTCAAAACACAAATATTTTTAAATCATTTTTATTCCATACTTACTTCTTCGCGCTTGATGGTTTAATATTCTATTTTTAATTTTGTGTTAAGAAAGACCTTAAGATTTAAACCAAAACCATCTAATTTGTTTTACTTGAACTAAAAGTTTTGCTTATGATAAAAGTGATGCACCAAATTGGTCTTGAGATAAGTAAGTAGTTGAGTAGAAGATTAGTGAGCCCGGATCTTTTCATAAATTAAATCACAGCCAAATCACTCTCAAATTATTTTTTAAAAGATTATCTTCTCTAAAGCCTTTTCCAAGTTTTAAATTTTTCTTTAAATCACTTTCCTTTTCTCCATTCTCTTTTTCAATATAAAAAAAATCAACACCATTCTTTGCTTTCTAAACAAAAACACCGAAAAGGTTTCATCGCATTCCTCCTCGTGGACACGAGCCGTTAGCCCAAAGGTAGATGGTAATTCTCATTGCTTTTATTTGAAATCAATCACCTTTTGCGTATAGAGATTGCTTGCTTAATATGTATCAGTAACATCTCCACTTTGTTTAAGATTATCTCGCATGGACATCCATGCCAGTTAGTCTAGACTCTATACATGTTATCCATACTTAGATAAGATGAGCTGATTGACTTATTACATGTATGTGTAATTAGTTGACTCTAAATAATTTAATTGATTTAAATTGTTCATATAATAACATATTTCAATTTCTTCTAATATGACTGCATGATTGTTTACATAGATGCATACATGATGATGACATAGACTCTACTTATATTTCCCATGCCTTATGTCTATGAGTGTAGTAGTTATTATATATGCTTGTATTTTCATATAAACATATACAAGTATTTTTGAAAATTTTCTATGAAATTATTTACATCATTTATTAAGCATAAAAATAAGAAAGTGATTGTGCACATCAACTCTTAGTCTAAAAGAATGATGAGGAGAAGTTCAGAGCCTCTCAAGGGCATACGACTTCATTTCTTAATATTGGCTTAATTTATGATTTAAATATACGTATGATTTTTATGAGTAGTTTTGGATTATTTTTGAACCAATTAGTTGTGAAAATTATTCTAGTAAATTTTTTTGGAGTAAATAATCTTTCAAAATGTTTTTATACATTATACAGGATTTTACAAAATTATTGTATAAGTTTATTTCAATAAAAATCAGAATTTATAATTTCAAAAATTCAAAACTTTTGTTTTTGGGCAGTCCCGGTGGACCGCCCGGTCGACCGAATACTGAGAGAGTTTTTGACTTTCACGCCGGTCGATCACCTGGTCGACCGAGTAAGCCTGTCAAGACTTATTGGATTGGTCGGTCGACCGACCGATCAACCTTTAAAGCCTGTCAGGATTTACTATTTTTGTTGGTAGACCGACCGATCGACCAACTTTGGATGAGTTTTCTTGTGTGCTCTCGGGTTTTGACTGTATACCGTCCGGTCGATCGCAGTTCACTGCAAAACTAGCAATATACTGGGGTCGATCGACCGACAGTCGGTTTTGATGTTTTAAATGCAATTTTCAAAATCCTAGCTCCTCATTTCTTCTCTGTTTCCCCTCCCTAACGACGTCCTCTTGAACCTATCTTCTCAAATCCTCAAATTGAACTGTTAATCCTCAAAATTTCTTCGAGATCTTTTCAATTAGACTTGGGGTCATCATTTGGAACTATATTGTGGGAGATATTTCATCTAGATTTGGGAAAAAAATCTCAATCTTTCCCTATTTCATTTTATTTTGATCTTGTTCAATTTTGTAAATTTCTCTGTTTCACTCTTGTCAATTTTTTCTTTCACCATGTCTACAAAATGTCCTAGACATGAGAAACCCAATGAATCCAAGAAGCCCGAATCATATTCTAGACTAAATCATCCTTATTTTTGTATTGAAAATGTTAAGTACAAACATTCGATTGTCTGTAAAAATCAGATAATTTTTGGTTGTTCTGTTTTGTTGCCTAATTTTGAGTATATCATCTTGGCATAGATTCTTAGAGTTGACTCCCTAGAATTCTTTGTTTCATCAAAAAATATATCTATCCTGAGATTGTCCATGTATTTTATAACTTCCTATACGGTAGAATAAGAAATGAAGCTCAAGGAGTTAAGTAAGAGAAGAAATTAAGTTTGAAAGAATTTAAGAGTTTGAAAACCAACTGAAAATAATTTTGGAAAGATTGAACTTGAAGATTGAAAGCTAAAAAAACTTTTCTCTTTTGAAACAAACTTGAGTTTTTATGAAAACTTGTAAACTTGTGTTATGAAAACCAAAACCAGAGACCCATATATATATAGACAATAGATAAATACTATTAGTTAAGCATACCATATCATTTGGGGTGTGTTTTGACCCATAGAAAACAAAAATGCCCGTTGGAATACACTAAAAATACAACAGATTCAAAAAACTAGCTGTTATGCAGACCTGGCAGCCTATCGGTCGACCGGTCGGTCGATTGACAACTCAAAACTAAAATAGAGTCGTTGGCTCCGGTTGACCGCCCGGTCGACCAAGAAACTGTTCAAAAGACTAAAAACATAGGGTCGGTTGACCAGTCGTTCGAGCGGCCCAAACAGAGAGTTAAACTCTGCCAGTCGGTCGACCTTCGATCGACCGCAAGGGTTAGCGGTCAACCGGTCAGTCAACCGATAACGTGCACACATTCTTGACCATGAGCCCGGTCGACCGGGCGGTCGACCATTCTAGCCTGACATAAGCACCGGTCAACCACTCGGTCGATTGACTTAGCCTGAAATGCTTTTTCAAAATATTTTGAAGTATAAACTTATTTTTGAAATATTTTGCATTGGTTTATAAGTAATATAGCAATGTATAGGTAATGAAACACATGTTCTAAACTTGACATAAAATTCTAGGATAATTACGAAACATGTATCAAAACTAAACATGTAAAATACCAATACTATTAAAACTTGTATTTTTGAAATCGTGTATTTTTGTGTGTGTAACTTCTTGAGCATCAAATTTATATCCTATACTTTGACAAACTATTTTCTTAAAAGGTTCTAAGTGACTGCAAGTACCTTCAAGCGAGCTTCTCCAATAGCGACGTCAAGTGCATTGAGCTTTAATCCTGTACTTGAATACCCTTGAGCCTTCAACCCTTTCATTTAGTGGAAGAAAACTCTTTGAATCCTTTAGAACACACTAAACACTTGAACTTGATTAGTACTAAATAACTACATATGTTTGGTTATCATCAAAACCATAAACCGATGATTGTAACCTTGGGCCAACAGAGGTGATCGGAGCTAGGCCCGTTGGCGGCGACCTTAGGGTTCACCGGAGACGCGCCGACGGCGAGCTTGGGGTGGTCGTCGCCCAAGTGGGAAGAAGGAGGGAGAGAGGGAGAGAAGAAGAAAAGAAAGAAAAGAAAAGAAAAAGAATAAGAAAAGAAAGAGAGAGTTGATGGAAGGGGGAATTAAATGGGAGAAGAAATGATGGGAGCTCGGCCCACGTGGGCGAAGGTGGTGATGGGGGGAAAAAGAAAAGAAAGAAAGAAGGGAAGAATCCAAAAATATAATATTATATTAATATCGAAAAATATTAACTATTTCACAAAAATCCCCAAAAATACCCGGAGGTAGAAAACATCACCCTGAGAAATAATATGAAATCAGTTTTCAGAATAAGATTTTATTTTCAAATTAAAAATTCTAAAATCTACCGGCGATACCTGTCGAAACCAGAACCTGTCGAATTTCGATAAATTCAGAAAAATCTCTAAAAATGCATTAAGATAGAAAATATGATTCTAATAAATAATGTGAAAGCATATTTTAAATATTCAACTCAGTTTGTAAATTAAAAATCCTAAAATCAACCAATGATATTGGCCAACACCAAATCCGGTGGATATTTGATAAATTCAGAAAAAAAATCTCAAAAAATGCATTGAGATAGAAAATATGATTCTAAGAAATAATGTGAAAGCAATTTTTACAAATTCAACTCCGTTTGTAAATTAAAAATCTGAGAATTGATCGGCGGCACCGGTTGATACCGGTTTTGAAGAATTTGCAATTTAATTCAGAAAAATTTTAAAAAATCATGAAAAATATAAAATATTAGAAAATAATGTTTGAAACTAAAATTGGTCAAATCTAACTATCAGAAAGACTAAATCGAGTAATACACTAGGATCGGGTTCCTGGTTCAGATTAGGGCTGACTCCGAGTCCACGAATTCGGATCCAATGAAAAACAATCGCATAAATAATCATAAAAAAATACGAAAAGTAAATCAAAATATATGATCGAAAAATATGAATACGCATCTAAGTACGTATTCCAGAGACAGGGTGTTACAGGCTAGAGGTTGCGGCCTCGAGCGAGTTTGCGGGTTCGTGTATTGTGTTCTTGCGGAAACGAGTGAGGGAGCTTGTAGGTGTTGCAGCACCGAGTGATCTTACGAGATCGGTTATAGTAGAAATCTTCATTGCGCTGAAGGCCGAGGACGTAGAGCAAGTTGCTCGAATCTCAAAACAAATATCCTGTGTTTGTAATTATTCTTCTCCCTAATCTCATTTTTAATTATATTTTGCATAATTATACTTGCTTATCATTATATGGTTGATATTGTTTGTTTATACTCTATTTAATCAAAAAAGTAATTGTGTACCTCAACTCTTATTTTGAGAAGAATCTTCAGGAGAAGTTCAGAGCCCTTCACCAGATATACGACATCATTTCTTGATTGATTGTTTAACATTGTTTACGTGCTTATATTTATTTAGATTTGTTGGTTAAAGTTTTTATTTTCGTATTAGATTAGCATATCTTCTATTCACCCCCTCTAGGTGATTTCAGGTCCTTCCACTGCTTTAAAAACGCCACATGAGATTCTTGATGTCTTGAGTGATGAGTTTGTTACCTCACATCCGGTGATTATCGTCATTTCCTTATTCGATGGAAGGATCGTCCCTTTACTAATGATACTTAGATCACTAAAGAAGAATTTTGTTGCTTTGATCCTGGTCTACACTTTACCTCGACCAAGAGAGTTCTTTTAGACCGGAGAGAAATGATGCAGATCATAATTAGGAATTAATTATTATGTTATTTATTTATTATTTTATTAGGTGTTAATTAATTGGGTAATTAGAGTTTCTTTAATTAATTTTTTTTTACTTTCTAGTTTGTGTTAAATGCCTATTTATAAATAAGCCTCTTTGTTTTCATTGTGGATTTGTTTTATGAAAATATAGATTATCACTCTCTCTAATTACTCTCTTTTCTCTCTCTAAATTATTCTCTCTCTAAATTGTCTATTATTCTCTTTTCTCTCTCTCTAGTTCTACATGAGAGTGCCACATTCTTAAAATATTAGTTAAAGAATTGAACATGAAATTTTTACATTATCAAGAAATTTTAGGTTAACCAGATGCATCAGCGCAATTTTTTATTTTTAGAATTTGATACCTAAAATTCCCATTTAATGTCAGATAAAAACATTGCATTCTGTGCTCCAAAAATAACCTAATCAAAACCGACCGAAAGGAAGTTTTCTCCCGTGACTCCTTCACAAAAATGTTTCTCCCGTGACTCCTTCACAAAAATTATCTACCTCTCCCTCCCTTACTCTCTGATTAGCGGCTCGTCGGCTCTCCTATTTCCCCTCCCCTCTCTCATTCTCTGCCTCCATTTTTTTCTCTCTCTAGTTCCTTTCTTATTTCTCTTTGCTCTTTTTTTCCTCTCATTGTCAGGTTGGTTTCTCATCGTCTGCTAGCGATTTCTTTTCAAACCTTAAAAAAAAAAAAAAAAATCCCCCAAATCCTCCCCCATCTGCGTCGTCGATATTACCAGTGTAAGTCCCCGAACCCACTCCCTCGATCTCTTCGCCCCCATTCTCTCCAAGCGACCATTTCTAAGCCAGCGCCCCTCTTTCTCTCTCTCTCTCTCTCTCTCTCTCTCTCTTCCTGAGCTCTCCATTGGCATTCATTCCCCATTTTCAGAGCTCGCTCAACCACCACCACCAGCAATGGCTTCCGCCGCCTCCGCTCCCCTCAAGCTCAACACCTCCTTCTCCTCCTCCGTCTCCACCACCCGCCCCTTCCTCTCCTCCCGCCCCTCTATCCCCATCCGCCGCCGGGGACACCGCATCCCCGCCGTCCGCGCCAAGATCCGCGAGATCTTCATGCCCGCGCTCTCCTCCACCATGACCGAGGGAAAGATCGTGTCATGGGTCAAGTCCGAGGGCGACCGCCTCTCCAAGGGCGAGAGCGTCGTCGTCGTCGAGTCCGACAAGGCCGACATGGACGTCGAGACCTTCTACGACGGCATCCTCGCTGCCATCGTCGTCCCGAGGGCGAGTCCGCCCTCGTCGGTGCCCCCATCGGCCTCCTCGCCGAGTCCGAGGACGAAATCGCCCAGGCCAAGGCTCAGGCAGCGGCCCAGTCTCAATCCTCATCGTCTCAGCCCGCTACTCCTCCACCGGCGGCAGAACCAGAAGCAGCAGCGCCTTCGACCCCTGCACCTTCAATTCAAACCCCTGCTGCGCCGGTAGCAGCAGCAAGTGGGGGCCTCCAGAAGACGGTTGCAACGCCGTACGCCAAGAAGCTGGCGAAGCAGCACAAGGTGGACATCGGATCCGTGGTGGGCACCGGGCCCTACGGCAGGATTACGCCCGCTGACATCGAGGCTGCTGCTGGGATTGAGCCCAAGAAACCTGCTGTAGCTGCGGCAGAGCCCTCCGAGGGCCCCGCCGCTGCTCCGGCAGCTGCGAAAGCGCCTGCTGCTGCTGCCCTTCCTCCGATCCCAGGGGCTACTATTGTTCCGTTCACGTCAATGCAGGCGGCGGTGTCGAAGAACATGGCGGAGAGCCTCTCGGTGCCCACTTTTAGAGTCGGGTACCCAGTGACCACTGATGCGCTTGACAAACTTTATGAAAGGGTATAACTTCACATCCCCTGAGTAGAATTTTCCATGAATTGTTCCAATGTGTTGCTTATCTGAACAAGGGCATAGTTTCAGCTCCTCACTGCAAGCCTTCATTAATTGGTTCCAATGTGTTACTTATCATCTAAACAATGTGATCTTACAACTTCTGCTTACTGCATTATGAATTACTTAGTTTAGTATTAACCGTGATCTACATATCTGATATATGCTCAACTCATGTGTAATCTAGCTGCTGTCTTCGTTTAAAAAGAAATTTTTGATACCCATTTGGGCAAAACATGTATTTGAAATGATTTTTTGACTTCTCAGCTTTTCCTCCCTGTATTCTGCAGCTATTGAGTTGATTGATTGTATATGATCTGCTTTTTGTGTAGAATTAGTGATCTTGAGTTGATTATCGCAAAACCTTGTTTACTGAATTGGTTTTGTGGAAATATTACTGATGGCTGACACAACACTAGGTCAAGTCAAAGGGTGTTACCATGACAGTACTTTGGCCAAGGCTGCAGCAATGGCACTTGCGCAGCATCCAGTTGTGAATGCGAGCTGCAAGGATGGAAAGAGTTTCACTTACAATAGCAACATTAACATTGCTGTTGCAGTGGCAATTGATGGAGGACTCATCACTCCTGTTCTCCAGGATGCAGATAAGGTCAGTTTAGGAATGTATAAAGCTGCAAACAAATAATTAAACGTTCTCTTTTATCCTTAGCTAATTGTTAGCAATGCAGCTGGATATTTATTTGCTCTCCCAAAAATGGAAAGAATTGGTAGGCAAGGCTCGTTCTAAGCAGCTTCAACCCAATGAGTACAATTCCGGTCCGTCTTATTGATTTATTCTTAGTTTTGCTCAAGAGATCAACAAGCTGCTGAGTTGTGCCTTGTTTTATAGGAACCTTTACTCTATCAAATTTGGGCATGTTCGGAGTAGACAGATTTGATGCTATACTCCCCCGGGGCAGGTTAGTTTTAAACTACTCTTTAGATGTTTGCTGCTTGACATCTTAATGACTTGATTGACTATTTTGAAGGGTGCTATTATGGCTGTTGGAGCATCAAAACCCACCCCAGTGGCTGGCAAGGATGGTTTCTTCAGTGTGAAGAGTAAAATGCTAGTAAGTTTTTTTTTAACATTATTATACAAAATTGCATCATTTCAATACAATGCTGTAATTAACTTATGATCTAGGAGGAATTCTAATGTTATATTATATATGCTATGCAATCTATATCTGCGTGTCAAAAGGAATTGACCTAAATATCTATATGGGATTGAAAGTTATTAATGTTATAGGTAAACATTCTTCTTGTGAATCGGTACATTTATGTTGAATTTCTTATTAATATTTTCTACATATATGGAACAAACACTGAAGTGATGGTACTATAACAGAAAGATTTTATATTTCTCTAAAGAAAAGCAAAATGTCATACCATCTACATCTTCACAATGAGAAACTTTTCACTTTTAATAGAAGATGATATTTTTACATGATGAGACATTACTTAAGCATTGTGCTTGGACGATGCAACCTTCGACTGATTTAACATCTCATTTTGATGAGTCATACTTTGTGTGCGAGTTAGTAAGAATCATGGTTCACAGTCGTGGTCTCGGCCGCCGACTCGGCGGGCACTGAGACGGATCGGTCTCGGCGACTCGGATCGGTATCGGGCGATACGTGCAAAACGCTACATAGAAAGTTCAAAAAATTCTGAAAAAATCATGACAAGTCTTAAAAAAATGTAGACATCCACATTCATGTATCACATGTCCAAAATATATCACCTAGCACACTAAACATAAAGCGAAAACATAAATACACGCGTCGTCGGTAGAAGCATATTAAAATACATGCACAATATAGTAAATTGCACAAATTACATTCACAAATACATACTAATGTAGTTATTTCCACATTGAATTGCGATGAGACACAAAATCATCATCATAATGCCGAGTCGACCGAGTCAACTCCGATTCTCGGCCGAGTCGGTCTCCTCTGAGTTGAGTCGACCGACTCGTGACTCAGACTCGTCTCGGAGCGGGCCGAGACGGATACGACTCGGCCGACTCGTCTCCGACTCAGCCGAGACTTTGAACCGTGGTAAGAATGTACAATAATAGCTAATGGAGCAACAAGGACTAGGAACCTACTAATTGAACTTGGATTGAGGCAACAAAAAATTAATATGATTGCTGTGTATTTCATAGAGGCAAATGGAGAAAATGATTCATGCATTCGGCCCTAAAGGTTCGGGACAAATGCTTAACAAGTGGTGGTGGTGGTGGCGCGGTAGCGTTGTTGTTGTTGTTCGTGGTGGTGTTTGTTACACAAGTTATACTTGGCTAGTTACATATATAATGATAGTTATTTTATTTTCCCAACATGTTACCAGTAACAAATGGGTTGCATAATCATTTAATACATTTGGAAAGGTTAAAATTTCTCTTTCCGTGGTTGCATGTTCTGCATCCAAGTAGTGGCCTGAATAAGTGGTGGTTGTTTAGAGCTACATAGCTGAAGTCTGTTAGTTGATAAGTTATTACACAGACTGCGTTTGTCTAGATATTAATGAACTGTGAATTCAGATTTCTTCTTTTTCTGATGTAAATGAGTTGACTCAAGAGTCCTGGAGAAAGCAAAACATTTAGCTTCAGGTAGTTTTCTTTTATGGACTCTCCTTTTGATAATTTCATAATCTTTTGGAAGTTGGGTATCCTCTCTTTGGTCCAGGAAAGCCAGTTTTACACTCAACCTTTGTCACTAGGAGAATCTCAGTTGCTTGCACATCATCATGGACTTTACATTTTCTACATTACGTAATATTAAACTTTTCACTGCTTTGCCTAGCCTTCAAGGTTTTCACCTCATCAACAGCACATTCATAACCATCAAGTCTTTCCCTGATTTTTGAGGTCTGTTACTCCCAGTCAACATAATAGTACAATATTAGTTTAAACATCTACATAGCCTTCATCGACTTCCCAGTCAACATGAAAGTACAATATAATCTAAATGTCTCAAACATAGCCTTCACCATTTTTCCTCTAAGGTCACTACTGAAATATTCTGTTGGCAGTAGTGTCTATTGTTCCCTCCACACTTCCATTTTCCAAATATTCAATATGTTGAACCCTTGAAAGTTGACTCTGAGACTCTATATGACACTTCAAGAGCACTCCGTCAAACTTTGCATCATCAAGCCAAGGCATATAACAGTCTTTCTGCAATGTTTGATGCTTCTATGGCAAAGATGTTGAGTAACATTGATCAAATACAGTTTTAAAGTAGTTAAACAAATTACTGTATATTATTTGTTACATGCAAACACCTGTGTACGTGTACTCCCATATACACGATTCAAACATCTTCCTTATCAGGCTCTTTGACCAATTTGTGTATTCTTAGATTCTTCTGTCACTTGACACCTTTGTCATGTTTCAAGTAACATTAATTCCAGTATATGTCCAAATAAAATTACCTTTCAATACCATTGCAGAAAGTGTTTGTTAGATACCACTGCTGGTATTAATTCTGGAGAAAATAATTCCAAACCTAGTTTGACTTTTGAAGGCATATTAAACTTTGTTCAAGTGATCATTATCAGTTTTGGCTCTTCACATCAATGTTGCAAATAGTGGTAGCGTAAAGCGTAGCGCTCTACCTCTTAATAGCTAATATAGCGTAAACAGTGTAGCGTGGTGCATAAGCTACATGGTTTCTAGTTTTATTTTAAAAAAAATATAAACCATTCATAATTAAAAAAAAAACCAATTCTAAATAGGGGCCTCACCAATGCTGACTTATTGGCGTTGATTAATGTCAAAGAAGTCTAGATGTCAAAAGATCGAGGTCTTTCGGTAGAAAATAAGGACTTGTTAAAGATTAAGACACATTGATAGGTCGAAGTTTCATTGCAATCTGTCATCACTGAAGACGAAACTTCGCTCAAGAGAGAAGTAAGCCCTAACTCGTTAATTTTGGCATCTTAAGAAGGTCCTCACAACCAAAGAAACATATAGTAGCATAGCTATGCTATGCTACATTTGCGCATAAATATCATAAGCTATTTTAAAATAGTGGATTACTGCATTGTTTCTTAGCTATTTTTAGAGTGCCATGTAACATACAAGGAGGACTACGATCCAAAGCTAGCTTTTTTAGGCTATGAAGCTAGCTTTTTTAAACATTGCTTCAAATATTGTTGCAGATGGTCATAAATAGGGGCTATGAAGTTCTTGAAGCAATATTTTAGAGAGAAGAAGCGGAAGCGGTAGCGGTTGCCAAGTGATAAGGTAGGATTTAGCTATAGCAAGACTTTTAGTGGCAAAAAGCCTGGGAATTTTTGAAAAATAAAAAATAAAAATCATAGAAAGTGATAAAAATAGAAAACTAGAAAATAAAACTATATATTAAGAATTTGCTTAACTTATAAAGCAAATGAAAAATTAACACCCAAAAGCGGTTGGAAGATGGCCAACATAGTACTTGCTCAAGTAAGTGTCTTCAGTTTGATCCCCGCTATGTCCAGTGGAGGCACCCTAAGGAAATTTCTTCCTTGATAATATGTCATTGTATAGTGGAGGGGCATGTTACATGCCCAGAGGATTAAGATGTGGTGTTTAAGAGGCCCGAATACTCTCATGAGCCCAAAAAAAAAAAACCTATAATCTTCTTAACAAGAATAAACACAAACTTAAGAAGATGATTCCTACAATAACATGAGAATCTTCTACAATAATACGAGGGACTTTAGTGCACTTTTTACAGCCGTCTTAATTTATGCAAATCAGAATTAAGATCATGTTCCCATTAAGGTTGGTTTATAAATCATCGTCTCATGGTTATTATTCTATTTTCGAGTAGATTTAATGATCAATCTTAAGCACCCCAATTGTTTGAGCAAAGGTTGTAACTTGGATTTGAAGCTTCGACATATCGTGAGTCATAACTCATCCTCACTCTTTTACCACCTAGCTAGGCCTCAAAAATGGTATCCAAACATTTTGGTCAAAAATAGTAGCATCCACACATTTTGGTTATAAATACATAAGGATACTCAAAAGTCCATGGGTTAGCAATTGATTTCTTCTTCTTCTTGTAGTTAGACATGATTGTTTTGGGAAGGCTTTTGTGGAACATGAGTTTAGTGGAAGAACATTGACATATGACCAAAATTCCTTTATTAAGATATTAAGCATGCACACCATTTCTTATAAAGGAAAGACAAAGGGAAATAAGGACTTCAATCATAAGTTTACTTTTATGGCAAGACTAGTTGTAGGAATACAATATTTAACATCCCCCCTCAAACTTACGGTAGATTAAAGATTGAGAGTTTGAACAAGAAGTATCGAAATGAGGAATGGTTTGAGACAATGAAAACATCAACCACTTGCTCTTTGGAAGATATGTAGGGGAGAACAATCTTATACGCAGTGTGCGGCGCAATCATTTTAACTCCATGGAAGTGTCAGCCATCGCCTGATTTTCTGCCTTGGTATTTAAGCGGGTGATAGTGTCTTGACACTTATTATGCCAAGATATAAGTGATAATCCTAGAAAAATGCAAAAACTAGTAGTCTGACAACGAGTATCCAGTCATCCATGCAACCAGCATCGGAATAAGCTCGATGAGTGATTGGAGAATCTGAACAGAAAAGTAAGGATAACAATGAATAACCTATTAGATGTTGAGATACAAAGTTCTTGTGTTGAGAAGAACACCACATATTTAGAAACATTAAAAATTCTAGACACCCAGTTCTCACTAACAGTTATAGCGTATTCGACCATAATTTCAGGCTATGGTACAACCTTCTAGTTTGTTCATTTACCTGTTTCATTATGCCCTTTCATGCATAGGTTAAAAATTCCCAAGTAGTAGTAGTTGAATAAAATGAATAGTGCAAGAAGCAAAATTAACTAGCTATTACAGCATGCACTGTGTGGTGGTCAAAATCTGACCCTATCCAAGATGACACGTGTCCCTCACCTTCCAACTGCCCAAGGTATATCAGAGCTCTCCTTCGAAGTCCATGTTATACCCAACCTCCTTAAAATCATCTCAACTTCGAGGTCCCTTCCGTTCCGAAGACTTCGACTTCGAACCAAGCAGCTCCAGTAACAGATCATTTCTGATCTTCGCCGGCAGTTACACAACCTTATTATTCTCCATGTTCATAACGTGTAACGCCACTCAGCTCGCGCGGTTATGGACAATGGCGAATTTTCCTGCATGTAATCCCAACAAACCAGTACCACTGATCACGGCCATTACAATGTGCAAATCGTGCAATTATGAAGATCTCGCCCGTACCCATATGTCTCTATGCCAACAGCTCAGTCAAGTATAGGTAGACCTTTAATCCAAATTCTGATTGAGACTCCGATTTTGATTCTGATTTCAGTATGTACACATCTTCTAGACTACTGTAATTCTTATTGCCTGATAATTATAGTGAAGCTCCTCCTCCTCCCTGTGATTTTTCTCGATTAAGGGTTTCCACGTAAATCCTATGTGTCCCTTTTTTTTGTGTTGTGTTTTGTTACGTGGACTACTCCATTTCATTTCTCGCTTGTGATGAGGATCGATCATCCAATCACTTGTGGCGGAAAATTACCACCATACACTGCAAAAGTGATTTCTTATTTTCTGTGTAGAGACGGGTCAAGAAAATGGGTAGTTTGCAATCAGCTGAAACTTCTTGACTTATGCACACAAGTTTTCCATGAATCTAAGAAGAGCATCATGTTATCTGACTGTTTAAAGTTATTCTGGTTTAGAAAACCAGCTGCAACCTAATATACAACGTCACTAAACTCGTGTCACTATAAGCTCCTGTCGATGTTGCCCTTACGCAAGTGAAATGTCTTTTTGCATGCCAATTGAGATTCTCTTTATATTGCATTGATAACAATGCCCAAGGCTTGTCTGTCTTCTACTCCTAAGAATGCATCTATTGAGTGGATCGCACTACACAGATGCAGATCCAATCGTTTTAATTTGGATCTAGCCATCATACTGGAGCAGTAGAGTGATGCCATCCTTTACTTAGTGTTCCAAAGAACCGGGGCATTTTATTTTGATAGTGGCAGAAGACATTTAGCTCCCAGCTCATATGATAGATGCAATTTGACAAATGAAAAACCACCAATTAAAAGATTGATAATATCTGTCATCAAAGAATTGGAAATCTCCTTTCACGATGTATATTGTTTGTGTTCTACAGTCCTAGCCATCCATGTTATGGTAAAAAGTCAAAACAGTATGAAGATGCAATTTGTAGGACTGTCCTCAGACTTGTTGTTTTAAGCTGATAGATCAGCCAGGGGCTGACACAATTAATACTTGACTCTTTTCTACACAAGACATGAATAGTGCATGTATATAGACAGTTAATTAATACAAAAGCTTCAACATGAAAACTAATAAATTGTTTTCTGTGGGATCAAATGTGCATATTTTCCTCCAACTTGTAACATGTGCTTTTCCTTAAACTATGTGTATGTGTCTGAATTAAAATTTCATGGTGAATTGTAGTCAAGTGTGTATCATCTATGTTGTATTCTTACCCTATCCATAACAACCTCTATATGTAAGTACTACTTAGATAACCAATGTCCATCTTTAACTTGCCTAGAATATGGATCCTGTTAGTTCCCTCGGGGCTTTCATCGTCATAATATTGTGCTAGGGTTATTTGGGACACATCCTGTAACAGGTCTCATGGGGAGCAGAAACTAGTCTTATTCACTAGTTTGTTTTTCTGCAATATAAGTCGGATGGATAGCCTCCTATTCTTGTAGGGATGAGAGGTTTAGGTATGGTGTTTGAGAGTTATTTGCTGAGGTAGTTGGTTGATATCAAGATCCCTCTGATACAAGATAAAGATCTAGTTTAGAAATGTGAATCATAGATGTAATGTCGCTAACCATAGATCATTTTTTTTTGTTATTGGAGTAGGAATAGAATTTTTCTTTATTTTTAGCTTTTTTATTTTGGTTTCCTACTCCAAGTTGAACATTGTGTATTATCCTAGTCTTATTAGGACATGTATTTATTTTCTCTAAATAAACGATCACTCCCTAATTGAGGGGATACGGCCTTCATCTTCTTCACCTCAACATGGTATCACAGAGCAAACCGAGCTTTTCTTGCCCTCTCTTTCAAAAAAAAAAAAATGAAAAATCCTATTTCTACTCTAATAGTTATAATCATTGTTAGCTTTAACCCAGATTTTGAATGTGATAAAAACTTCATGCTACAACTGGGTCTGAAAAATGTTGTTTAACCATAAAAGCTAACTTTCGTCGTGATCATTATTAGATTAAACTTAGTGGCCTTCAAGGAGTACTGGTATTGGGTTTACCATTTACATAAAACATCTAAATATTTGTCATATTCCAGAGGAAACTGATTTAGCTTTCTCCTCATTTTGAATGAAAATTTCTCAAACATTTGTTATGTATATTTGATACATGATTTTCTAGTGAACACAAGCTTCTTCATCACTCTGAACAACTTATAGAATGATTTTAAAGTTTTCTAACAATTTTTCAAATAAAACCATCTATTATTGACTGTAGTAGGCTTTGGACCACATACAGTTCAGATAGGTTAACTGATTCAAGCACAACACATATCTAGCTGCAACTCATCCATTATTCCAGTAACAAACTTTCTAAAACTTATTTAACGTAGTTTCCTAATCATACTTTATCTAGGAGCAAGTGGTAACCATGTTGCTAACCATACTTTATTTTGAAAAAAACAAAAAACAACTCGTTATAACGCAAAAGCACCACTTCAAGGCAAGGTTCAAAACTCGGTGGTTCCGGTTCCGACTCGGCCGAGTCGGAACCGGAACGGCCTTCCCCGTTCCAAGACTGGTCCACGAGTCAACCTATTACATTATTGCTTGACTCGGGGCCGACTCGACCGAGTCACCCGAATCGAGGCCGAGTTCGGCCCCGAGTCAAGGCTGACTCGGCCGAGTTAGCCGAATCGAGGCCGAGTCAGCCCCGAGTCAAGGCCAAATCAAGCCAAAATTTTATATAATTAATTTCATATAATTTAAACTTTTACTAGAAAGGTAGAGTTAATCTTTACTTTTGTAAAAAGAGCAGTTAATTTAAATTTAATTAATATTATATAATTTACTAAATTATGCATTTATTTTGATTTTTTAATACCGCGACACATGTATATGTATTATCTTCATATTTTAATTTGCTAGGTGATATATATTGGACATGTTATACGTCAATTTTGATGTCTAAAATTTTTGTAAGATTTGTCGTGATTTTTTTTGAATTTTTTGAACCCTCTATGTAGTGTTTCGCACGTCTCGCCCGAGTGAGGGCCGCAACAGCGCAACCGATGTGAAACGGTGCCCGCCGAGTCGGCGGCTGAGACCGTGACTTTATACCATGTTTCAAGATCCTTCTGCCGACCTTCACTTTTTTCATGAACCAAGGAGTCAAGGACACGCTAAGAGCAACTACACAAATCAGACATCCTAAGAATTCATAATTTAAGCTTGCGGTGATCCTTCCTTTTTTGGGTGGGTCCTTGAGGCCACTTAAGTTTGATCTAAACATCAGGGCCAGACCCTTTTACCAACCAAGTTAGTGAGAGAATGTTGCACACTATTCAAAGTTGTGTATATTCCTAACTTCCGGTGAAGCACTACTCTAAAAATCATGGAAATGGTAAGTGAAATGTTTTAAAAAACCCGTTATGTAACTCGTTATAACCCGTTACAAAACATAACGACACCCATCTGTTATATAACAGTCGCAAAAAACGCAATTCCCAATAACGAGCATTTTTTGGAGCGTTACGAACATTCATAAACATTACGTTATGAAAATAACATAACGTTCGTAACTCACGTTAATTACACAAATTGCAAATATAAAACAACGAAGCGATTTCTCTCTCAAGACCAAATCTACGTGAAACCCTAAATTGGCGACGACGAGCGAAGCATAGAAGTACCCAAGTTCCTCCTCTCTCTGCAGTTAACGGCAACGACGGTGACTCTCTCGTGTGGTTCCTCTTCAATTTCATTTCTCTTCATCAGCGAGCATCGAAGCACCCCAGTTCCTCTCTCGTTGATCTCTCTTCAATGACGAGGAATTTGTCATTGTATGATTATAATGCTCCAAAAATAAAAAAACAGCACAACTCTTCAATTGACGAGGAACTCGTCATCGATCTCTCTTCAATTGACGAGGAAGCACACGACATCGGACCACCTTAGTTCCTCGATGCTCGCTAAAATTTATTGTGAGACTTACTAAATGTGTTATATATTGTTTTAATATTTTTTAAATATTTTTAAATTATTTTATATATATAAAAATTTTAAATATAGTATATATGTTTATTTTTATTAAACAAATATTAAATCGCGTAACCTACGTTATGCATTACGTTTTAACCTATGTTAACATAACAAAGGAAAAACGTTATTGTTACGTTATCGTTATTTTAAACATTGGGTAAGTGTTAAGCAATGGGTATTTAACCATTTAGGTCTTGCCAACGGGTAGTAATGCCCCATGCTGTCTTGCAAGGATAGCAGAGCAGGAAGCTCCAAATACTTTGTGCTTGCTTTCCAAGAAAAGAATATTTAAAGATTTGATCCAAACCAGTCTTCTCAGACTGTTACGAAACTTCACTAGTGCTGGCATGGTCCAATCTTAAATTCTGCTTGGCTATCCGCCAATGCCGTTGGAGTTTTCATGTGTGGGGTATTGAGATGATGCCTTCTGTAAAAACCCTAGAAGAGGGGCAAACATAGATGAAGGGATGGTTAACCCCTATATTACTATGGAGGAAGGAGAAGAAACTCAACTTGAGGTTTTCTGTGGTCTTGATAAGGGTAGAGACTATGGAGGAAGTTTCACGTCAATTTAGAACTGCTTCTCTCGCCCTAGATCTTTTTAGTTAGCTTCCTTTAGTAGCTTATGTACTCTCAGTCTAATCTAAAGTCTAATCTAAACCTTTGGGCTATGTTATTACTCTTTACTTCAGAAACTATTATTTAAAAGTCACATTCTTCGCTTCCTAATTAATTTATTCTGGTTACATGTCGGGGCTCAAAACAGTAAAGCAAGAAGAATTAGGCAAAATAGGGTAGGAAAGACATAGATCAATTTTATTCCACCATGCAAACGAGCTCAACCATCCAACCATTGTACTGCTTATTTTCTGATCTAGTCTTCTACCACTTCAGATATTGCCTAATGAAATGTTACTCCAAAAGCAGATTTGTGCAATTGATTTTCAGTTAGTATGTAGAAAATAGTCAATATTGTAATAGTATTCATAGTCATCTGGATCTGCCCAGGGTAAGCATGATAAACAGTGGAGAACATGGACTCAGTTCTGGCTTGTCCTGGGCTTGCATCTAACATCCATATCATAAAGCATTTATTTTTCTCCTTTAGTCACACATGGTCAGATCCTATGTCTGACCAATTATATAGCACAACATATCGAACACACGTAGCTGACCTGACTTTGTGTTGTGTGTACAAATTAGAATTTGGCATGGTTTGGTGTATCATGTTGTGTAATGTCTGTGTGTCAGTCAATATTGATGTGTCCATGCAACATAGCTAACTTACGCCTGCACCAATTTCACTAATCTCTCGAGCATTTAAAATTTTTGAATGTAAACATCCTTTGGCAAGGCAGTGAGATATCTCGCAATGATAGAAACTACCTCTCTAGCCACTCAGTCCTTTTCTGTACTTTGGAGCTGCTAAAAGTTTCCTTCATATCACAGAAAGAATGTGTACTCTACCGTAATGGGGGAAGCACCATCAAAAAAATAGTAAAAATATAATTGCTTGCCTCCTTGATGATCCATCCTCATGAGCAGCATGCGTCCAAACCTTATATCGTATGTGTACATTGTCTTTCCTCGTTACGTGGAAAACCCATATTTTGCACTTCTCTCATGTATTTTTTTGGTTTTGTGATGTAAAGCCAATATCATATTCATTCATGCTATATTACATTAGGCATTAAATCTTTACTATGGAATTTGATGAATGTTTATTAGGACTTTCACTAAGCTTGCTGCCCAAACTGTTCAGGTAAATGTGACAGCAGACCACCGAATTGTCTATGGCGCGGACTTGGCTGCCTTCCTCCAGACATTTGCCAAGATCATTGAGAACCCTGAAAACCTAACACTATAAATATCAGAGCATTTGTCTCATACAGGTGTTCTCCTTTTAGGAGCAGATTTGTTTAGATCTGTAAGCATCCTAGAAAGGAATTTTGGTGTTATGCAGCAAGACAGAAGATGATTAAAAGCATCCTGAACTCCGTAGCCATTGGATTTTTTTTAATGTAGAAACAGACCTCTTCATTTGTGAGAGCCTGGCAAAAGTGTTTTGTTTCTTTAATAAGTTTTGGGTAGAAAATGATCATCAAGTGAGGTCTTGGATATTGATTATCTGGCAGATCAAAGATCAGAAATTATCAAATTGGTTTCTTCTTGTTATTAGCATCCATGTTGAGCTATTGATGCTATCAGGTGGTTATAACCAATCAACTGAATTCTGTGACCTAAAATCAACCAATCAACCGAATTATCCATCGACCACTTCTTACAGTGGTCGACGGTTTGCTAACAGTTCTTTTTTCCTTTAGTAGTTTCTTGTAGAACCACCCTCAGTTTGTTAAAATGTTAAAAATGATAGGGGTAAAAAGTTATGATTCGATTGGGTTGACGCGATGTTCTAGGTGGTCGATCCGATTGATGCTTTTAAAAGCTTTTGAACTAAAAACTCTTAGCCATCAATCTGATCGACCGCCCGGTCGACCCAGATGTGAACAAGTACCTATTTTGATCTTCAACAAAATCTAGAAAATTGCATAAAAATACTAAAAAAAAAATTTCACAATATATTATTCATGAATATAACTAGAAAATCAACAAAATTTAACTATAAAACTTATTAAAAATTCAACACTTTTTAAGAATCAAGAGAGGCATTCACAACTGCCTACACATAGAACAAATTGATCTTCCAGCGGCGATTTTGTAAAAATATTTGCAAGTTGATTCTTAGTGTCCACAAAATTAAGTTTGATATCACTACATTCAAAATGATCTTTTCAGAAATGATGTCTCATATCAATATGTTTTGTTCTATAACGACGAATAGAATTTTTTGATAAATTTTATAGTATTACCATTATCACACAATATATAAGTATTATCAAACTTCAATCCATAGTCTTTCAAAGTTTGTCTCATCCATACTAATTGGACACAATACAAACCAGCAACGATATATTTCCGCTTCTGTTGTGGGTAAAGTCGCACAATTTTATTTCTAGCTAAACCAAAAAATAAGAGCATGTCCTAAAAATTGGCATATACCGCTGGCGCTTTTGCGGTCTACTTTGCTTCTGGCAAAATCCGCATCACAATAACCAATCAATTCAAAAGATGTATGTCTAGGATAAAACAAAGCCAAAACTAGAAGTTTCTTTTAATATATCTAATAATCCTCTTAATCACATGCAAATGTGATTCTTTAAGGGAGGCTTAAAATCTAGCATACAAGCATACACTAAATAATATATTAAATCTACTAGCGATGAGATAAAGTAAGCTATTGATATCGATCATACCTCTGTAGACCGTCATATATATACTTTTACCTTTCTCATCTTTATCAAGCTTAGTCGAAGTACTCATTGGTGTTCTGATTGTCTTGATATCTTGCAATTTGAATATTTTTATAAGTATTTTGGCATACTTCTCTTGGTTTATGAAGATACTCTCATTGGCTTGCTTGATTTGTAAGCCAAGGAGAAGTTAAGTTCATCCATCATGCTCATTTCGAATTTCTTTTGCATACAATTTGAAAAGTTTTCACAAAGAGATTCATAAGTATCACACCAAAATAGTGTCATCAATATAAACTTGTACAAATATATTATTCTCTTTGAGTTTCACAAATAAAGTGCAATCAATTTTACCTTAACAAAATCATTTTTACAAAAAAACTAGATAGATTTCATATCAAACATGTGGTGCTTTCTTCAAACCATAAAGAGTTTTCTTCAATTTGAAAACGTGATCTGAAAAATTTCATGATTTTTCAAAAATTAGAGGTTGTTCAACACACACTTTATCTTCTATAAAACCATTTAAAAAAGCACTTTTAACATTCATTTGAAAAAGTCTAAAAAAATTCAAATTTGTAAAAGCAAGAAGCATTCTAATAGTTTTTAATCTAGCTACCAGTGCAAAAGTTTCGGCATATAGTTAATGCCCTTTTCTTGATTGTATCCTTGGGCAACAAATCTAGCATTATTTCTAATGACTATGTCATGTTCATCAAGTTTATTCTTAAATATTTATTTTGTTCCAATAGTGAAACACTATTTGGGTCTCCCAAAATTATTTAACTCATTTTGTAGAGTCAAAAATCAAAACCTCATCAAGTGCATCATTTATACTTTAGTTTCGACATGAGATAAGAAGGATAAGTACTGCATTCGCTTTGAGCTTGAGTTCTAATATTGACTCCTCTTGATACATCACCAATAATTTGCTCATTTGAATAATTTTAGAAGTGGAGGTTTTGAAGATCCTCAAACTCAGTAATAGTGAAGATTCTGAGAGATCTTCAAACTCAATAGAAAAAGAGGCTTTCAGATATTCTCAAACTTAATAGTAATCGAAGTAAAATCAAATCAAACAAAATTCATAAATGCCTCTGGATCACCTAAAAACATATGAAATGATTAAATCATCATAACCGTACTCCAATACATCAAGGTACGGCCAAAACAGTTTCAGTTACCAGATTAACAGAATTTCAGACTGCAGAACTTTTCATCGAGAACAATATCATGACGGAACTGTTCCATGAACAGTAACTCCTTTTGTTTTTAATATTTTGATTCAGATCACAATCACATCTGAAAAAAAGAAAGAAAAAGAAGAAGAATATAATAAGAAAAAGAGACGGTGACTAGATTTCTTAAGTGATGACTAGGGTTTACGGCTAGGGTTAGGAAGTTGATGGACGATCAATGTTAATTGGGTCAAAAAGATATTGCTAGCACGCCATTTAAAAGAATGTCAATGATAATTATAAGCAATAATAAGCACAGGGTGAGAGATGCAAAATTGTTTGCTAAAGCATGTTGTCATGGTTAGATAATAAATAGGCTAAAAAGGTTACTTTAGAAAACAAACCCAAGAAGATAACATTAAAAGCAACGCAAGGAGAAAACAATCAAACATAATCCTTCCACAAATCACATAAAGATTTTAACTTAGAATCAGATACATGCCCTGCAAGCAGGTTGGTGTGCCAATTTTGAGAGCTCATTGACGACGACGAGCCACCCTCTTCGAACTCGACACGGCTGTGGCATTTGAGGTTGGGCCACATGAGCGAGCAAAGTTTGGCAGAGCTTCACAAGAGAGAGCTTTTTAGTGGAGTCAAGACGTGCAAGTTAGATTTCTGTGAGGACTGTGTTTATGGGAAAGAGACTCGACAAACCACTGTCTATGAGCAGTGTAACATGGCTCGTCGGCGGTGGCGAGCCATCCGAATTGGAATGCGTCGCTTGAAGCGATAATGTTCCAATTTTACAAGGGCTGTCGAACTTGCTCGACGAATTCTGTGAGCACAGAGGTTTACATGATTCATGGTCATGTCTGATTATTATGAGAGGACAATGGTTTTAATTAAGGAAAAGAACAAGGAACGGATTTTAAAGAGCAAAAACAAATTTCGCAGCTCGAAGGGGTGGATTTGTCCATGTCTCCGTTTCACTAACACTGTTTATGTTACACATTATAGAGATTTTTAAATGTTTAGATCATGATCAAATGGCCGGATTGAGAATTTGTATGCCTAAAGACATAGATCTAAACAACTCACTACTTTTGACCGTCCATTTGCGCCGCTTGATTGATGGGCAAAAAATATTCAAAACATTGATTTTTGATTTATAGATACTTGAAATGAAGTGAATCTTGTATTCGAATGTCAGAGGGTTGCATTTAAGCGGAAAGAATTCGAGAAGGATTCGAACTCGAATCCTTCCAAAATGACACAAGTTCGTGTGTGTGTGACGCTTCACCGTCAGCTGAGAGGCTAACTGAGAGACTCTCCAGCTGACAGGAACGTGGCTGAATCTGAATCAAAAATCCTGGTCGCAACGCTACCAATATCACAATGTTTTTGTTAAGAAAGACTGCTACCATAATCGCAATATGTTTTGTAAAGACTGCTATCATGATCGCAATATTTTGTGAAGACCGCTATCATGATCGCAATACTAATTAGACAGAGAATATCTTAAACTTTTTAGGATTGTGACCTGGGTCACTCAACTGGCGACTGAGGTACAAAACATGCATGCATACATATATGTGTGTGTATAAATATATGAGATAGACAAGGATCGGGAAGGATACTGACTCGAATCCTTCCTACTTAAATACATACCTATGACATCTAAAAATAAGATCCACTCCGTTGAAGTTGATCTATATTATTTAAAGTGTCTATAAATCAAAAATCATTTATTTTAATATTTCTACCCATCCATCGAGTGACGCAAAATGGATAGCCGAAAGCAGCTTATTGATTAGATCAACATCTTTAACATACAAATTCTTGATCGACCATTTCATCATGATCTAAAAACTTAAAAACCCTCACACACCAATTTTATAAGATTTCAAATATTCTACACTGTTAAACTAACCAACTCACTATTTAGGCCATCCATTTACTCTCGTTTTACCCCTACTTAATGCATGGAAAAAAGTATTTAAAATACTTAATTTTTAATTTATAACTACTTTGAATAATGTAGATCAACTTTAAAGGAGTGGATCTTGCATTAGAATGTCGTAAGGTTGTATTAAACCGAGAATCCTTCCTACTCAAATATAACCCTATAACATCCGAATGCAAAATCCACATCATTGAAGTTGATCTAGTAACTAAAAATCAAAAAAAAATGTATTTTGAATTTTTTTCTCATCCATCAAGTATGCACAAAATGAACGCGGCCGAAATAGTGATTAATTAGTTTAACGATATAAAATATTTGAAATCTAACAAAAATTGAGGTGTTAGAGTTAGCATTTAGATCATGATGAATTGGTCGGATCGAAATTTGTATTTCTAAAGAAGTAAATCTAAGCAATATACTATTTTCGACCGTCCAATTTGCACCTACTCATAGGCAAAAAGTATTTAAAATACATTATTTTTTATTTTTAGTTATTTAAAATAATATAGATCAACTAAAACGGAACGAATCTTGCATTCAGATGTCAAAAGTTGTATTTAAGTGGAAATATTTGACTCGAATCCTTCTGAAATGCACAATTTACCTATATACAGATATATAGAGAGAGACTTGTGTCATTACGGAAGGATTTGAGGCTACATAGAGAGATAGGCTTGTGTCATTCCGAAAAGATTCGAGACCAAATTCTTCCCACTCAAATACAATCCCCTACAGCATACAGATAAAAGATCCACTCCGTTGAAATTGATCTACATTATTTCAAGTAACTAAAAGTTAAAAATAATGTATTTGGAATATTTTTACACATTCATCAAGTAGGCGCAAAATAAACAGCCGAAATAGAAATAGTGAGTTATTTAATTTAACGGTGTAGAATATTTAAAATCTAACAAAAATTGGTGTGAAAAATTTTAAGTGTTTAGATCTTAATGAAATGATCAGATCGAGAATTTATAAGTCTAAAGACAGCAATGCTACTTTCAGTCATTCAATTGTGCCTACTTTCCATCTTCAAAATGAATAGCAACGAGTCAACTATATAAAAAAGACACAGAGCAGGAAAATAAACAAGACTCTGCACACTCAATGCATTATTTCGCCGGTGGATGCAGTATCCCGCAACTGTCACCATAACCAGCAGACTGCACTGCAGTGACGCTACTTTCCATCTTGAAAATGTATGTTTAAGAGGCATCATTATGACTGTAAACAAATCATGCGTGAAGTATTCACCATTCAATGACTCCCAAAAATTCTATACACCATGATGCATAGTGCTCCAGAACCAGCATGAAATGGATGGCAACGAGTCCTTGAGCAGTTACAGAAAACAGAAATCATGAAAAGGATTTTCGACCAAAAAGGATTTACAGAGGGTTTGATAATTTTCATTATGTAACCTCATAAACAGCTTTTTGCAGGAGAAGCTTCCCAAGTAGTAGAGCTTATTTCTAGATCCATAGAGAGAGACTTTACAGTCTCAACTAAAGCCACAAAATTTCGATGCAAGAACTGACCTGCAAGAAATGGGAAGAAGCAAAATCTTGTCACAGAAGATAACAGCACTTTTACCATCAATCAGATAATGAGGAAAAAATGGAAACTCCCCCAAAGTTCCGGGGATGCTGATGAACTAGCTCCACTCTCTTGACCATTTCTAGACACCACCGGAAGCAGAATAATACATTCCGGAAGAGGTTAGTATTTTGAGTGAATATTCAATCCAAAATACAATTCAGTTATTGATTACATGAAATCAAATCATGCTACCAGCTGTTTCAATGAACAAGATACCTACATAATTCAAATTCTAAGCCAAATTCCGTCTGGTTCTAAAAGAGATGGTCATGTCCTTTTTTCCACTTTTTTTGCCACAATGGTCAAAGAAATAAATCCCACACCTAAGCATAATACCAACAAAGTTTATTATAAAAAGAAAAGAAACTTATAAAGAATTAAGAAGCAAATGCTGCGGCTAAAGTTGCTCAGCTTAATGATCCCTTCTATAGGTAAACACTGTGGATGCATGCCAATACTGCAAAAGGCATAATAGAATTAAAGGAAACCTATATTAATGATGGTACTTGTCAAATTGATCTACATTATGTAAAATCTCTCAAGACTGAAAATAAAGCTTTTCCCACTCTATGAAGAACCATGGAAATTGAAAATCCACTCTTTACAGTGCCTAAAAGTCAAAAATCAAATGATTATGAATTTGTTGTAAATCTTATTACAAATTTACAACACTTGACACAAACTCTGCACAACCTATAGCTAAGGGAACACGAATACATAATAAATTTAGGAGTACATCGAATGTGTATTTGAAACAAATCTAACAAGCATCAGAGTATCCAGTGGGTATTGAACCCCCCAATGCAAATTTCTACTGAAGTTACTGTACTTTATAGATGCACAAAAAATGCAGACAGGATAAACGTGAGACTTCATGTCCCATATAGACAGACACATTTCATTGAGAATCTAAGATGAAGAAAGAGGGTATCTGCCATACAAAATAAAGATCATGATAGTGGCAGTGATAATCTCATAACAGTAAGTTGTGCCATAAAATGAATAAATTGCAATGCAATAATGAGCTGGTGGGGTGGTTGGGGATACAATCTCAAATGCCATATATTACATTTGCTTCTGCCCAAGCTCCATACTTTTGGCAAGGTTTAATCAGAACTCTGCTCTCCGCCGAGTTCTGCAGCTTGAATGGTGCCCACAAAAAAATAGGTTCAACTGTGTGGTGTGTGTGTGTGTGTGTGTGTGTGTGAGAGAGAGAGAGAGAGAGAGAGTGTGTGTGTGTGCGCGCGCGCGCGTGTGAGAGAGAGAGAGAGAGAGAGAGAGAGAGAGAGAGAGAGAGAGATTACATGCTTGAAAGTGGAGGGCATTCAGAGAATTTTGGTGAGATCCATTCGATGATAATGCGAAGGATGCAAAAAGTTAATATTTACCCCTTTTCATTTTCTAATTGCCACATTGTATATAGGAATATAACAAAACACTAATATGATGTGTTTACAAAAAGATTTGGATCCCTGACACATTAAGTATTCCTTAATTTGATACAATTTACACAATTAGAAAATATATATTGGTTAATCAGATTAATAGTAGTTACAGGAAATAGAAAAAGAAAATGATAAAAGAAAAGGGACAAGGTCGTTCTACTCCTCCTTATAACACACGTACGCGGACAGTGGTGCACGAACACTCTTTTTAGCCCAGAGCGCCTGTAGTACAAAGTGCATGCCTATTTGATTAATTGATTGTGTCGCTTCGGACTGTTTTCCTCCATTAATCAATCTTGGTGGCAGCCACCCACACCCACTAAACATGGAGTCCTTAAAGGTACCCCCCCCCCCCCCCCCCCCCCCCCACAAAAAAAAAAAAAAACCCGAACCAAACCAAACCAAACCAAAAAACAAAAATCACCCTTCCGCTGTCAACATAGCAACCAGCCTCAACATGAAGCTTATGTAATCTTCTACATGACAAGACTAGTAAAGCAAGCAGATCAGGCTTTATTAAGAAATATAGATATCATTAAGAACAATATAGCTTTACTTTCAAACTCATAATTCTTGTGACTTCTACCTAAATATAACCAACAGCGAAGCGAAAAGAATATTGTTCTTAATGATGATCCATAAAAAAACTTCATGCTATGCACCATGGGTGTTCCATATTCTCCATCATGTGCATGCCATCTTTGCTAGTGCTTTATGAGTGTACCATGCTTGATTGACAGCACATCAACCCTAATACAAGTCGAGTGGTCTTCAAGCATGCAGGGTGACATGGCTATATATGATCTACCAAATTGTCCTCTATAATCACACCATTCTTTGCCACATGCATAATATGATAGCTATTGATAACGTGTGTTTCATATTTAACGTCTCATGAAGCACCTAAATATTAGTTTCCTTCAATTGTAATTCAGTAACTATTTCCTAATAATATTATTATCTTGATGCATGCTTGACTCGAGGTTAATTGGCCATACTCGTTCAAAGAACTAACATTCAAGTATCGATGGTGAAGCATCAATCCAATTTACCTTGCTATAATACCATGATATTTGCTTGTGCACAGCACATTCCTCGGTCATTCTCCATGCTCCTGCAAGCCAAAAAGGTCAGGACATTGTTTTCACAAAACTATCTACTTTGATTCAATTTGAATCTTTGGCTTATTTTATGCCTGAGAGAATTCGATCCTCTATAGGAAACCTAATTATTTGCCACTTTATCTGGCTTCCTCCTCTCTTGGAATATAGAGGGTTGCTCCTAGATTGCATGAAATTAAATTGCATGACTAGAATGGTAGGTCTACACATCTGGTCTCTACTTTGCAATCCTTCTTATCTTTCTACTGCACCCTGATATCGCTTGTTCATAGCACATCAGTCATCACTCTTTTTCCCCTCTCCTGCCTACCTATTTACTTTCTTAACACAATAAGTTTTTAACATTAAAAACATTGTTTCACAAAACTATATGATTTGATTCCATTTGGACATTTGGCTTATTTTATGCCTCCGAGAATCCGCTCCTCTGTAGCAAACCTAATTACTTACTTTCTTACACAATAAATCTTCAACATTAGAAACATCGTTTCACAAAACTATCTGATTTAATTCCATTTGGACATTGGCTTATTTTATGCCTCAGAGAATCTCCGCTCCTCTGTAAGCAAACCTAATTATTTTCCTACTTTCTTTTCTAGGGGAATTTGGAGAGTTGCTCTTTGGTTGCATGACATAAATTTGCATGACCAAAATTGTAGGTCTATACATCTTGTCTTTGAAATGGCAAGGCCCTCCACTATTCATACCTGGCTCTGCCGGTGCAGCATAAATTGCAGCAGAATATAGAGGTTCATACTCATTGACAGATAAGTATACAAACTAGTCAATTATGTTATGGGCTTTCCTAAATCTTGACTCTTTTATCTCTGTCCCCATTTTGATAAGAAAATGCTTCGCCATAATGATTGCAGAATATACCTGAATGCTGATGATAAAGCTCAACTAATAAAGGAAATTGGAAGCGTACTTTCTTACTAAGGCAGTTTTGAATTCCTGGTACCCACCAGATTCCACCCGAACCTATAACATACCCGACTAGGTGTAGAAGTTGGACTCGTTCATAAATCCTAAATCTAGGGTTGAATATCCTCTGTATGGACCCGGTCCGGGACCCAACTGGTTAGGGCCATTGCGCATAGATAGGCAATACCTTCATTACCCAACACTAATCAAGTTCGACCCACATAACGTCATTGAATTAATAACTAAATAAGCATACACCAATAACACTTCTCCTAGACCACCTAGTTAATAGCTATCTAATACCTTTTAACTCACCAAATCAATTTAATCACTTAACCCAAAGTATAAAAGGCAAAGTTAAAGCTCATTCATTTTACGGTCTTGTCACCACCTCCGCAGTGTTCGCTACGACTCGGCCGAGTCGTATCCGACTCAACGTGGTCCGAGATGACTCGGATGCCCGAGTCATTGAGCAAATCCGAGTCAAGCCCGGATCGGTTTCGACTCGGAGCCGAGTCGGCCGAGTCGTCTCTGAGTCGAAACCGACCGGGTTCGACTCGGATCTGTTGAATGACAAACGTGGCTCGTCGCCTATAAAACGAAAAAAAGGACGAAAAAAACTCACCTCTCCTCCAGATCTCCCGTCGCCGACTGAGGGCTCCGTCGTCGCCGTCGCTCCGCCGGTACTCCCTCTCTCCCTCTGAGCTCTCTCTCCCTCAGTCTGTCTATCTTCTCTCTCTCCCCCCTCTCTCTCTCCGTCGATCTCTCCCCTTCTCCATCTCTCTCCCTCTGTCCCTCTCCCAACTCTCTCCGTCTCTTCCTGCCCCTCTCTCTCGGTCTCTTTATCTTCTCTCTTCCCCCTCCTCTCCGTCGATCTCTCTCTCCCTCTGACCTTCTCTCCCTCAGTCTCTCTATCTTCTCTCTCTCCGTCGATCTTTCTCCCCCTCTTCCCCCCCAATCTCTCCGTCGATCTCTCCCTCTCCGTCTCTCTCCGTCGATCTCTCTCCCTGTCTCTCTCTCTCCTCTGTCTCTGTCCCTCTCTCCCTCAGTCTCTATGTCTTCTCTGTCTCCATCGATCTCTCTCCGTCTCTCTCTCTCCCTCTGTCCTCTCTCTCTCCCTATCTCCCCTTTGTTCTCTCTTCCTCTCTCTGTCTCTCTCTCCCCTCTGTTCCTTTCTCCCCTCAGTCTCTCTCTATTTAATTTAGTAATTTAATTTAAATTAGTTTAGTTTAGTTTAACTTAATTTAGTTTAATTTAATTTAATATAATTTTGTGATTTTATTTAAGTTAGGTAATTTAATAATTTTATTGCAGTTAGGTAATTAATTTAATTTAGTTTAATTTATTATGAATTAGTTTAGTTAATTTAATTTAGTTTAATTTAATATAGTTTTAATTTAGTTAATTTTAGTTTTAATTTAATGTAACAGATAATTTTTTAAATTTCAGTATGGCTCCAAAGCAACACGATATTGGATGGGAACATGGTACTCCTGTTTTGTGTGTTAGGTGATATGTTTTGAATATGTGATACATGAATTTTGATGTCTATATTTTTTTACGATTTGTCATGATTTTTCATAATTTTTTTAGCGTTCTATGTAGCGTTTTGCGCGTATCATCCTAGTCCGATCCGAGTCACCGAGACGTCTCGGTGCCGGCCGAGTCGGCAGCCGAGACCGAGACTTTGAACCATGCACCTCCGTACTCTTCTATGAGGACATGTCTCGACCTTGCTACGCGGAAATGTCCTTCGTCTTACTTTTTTACTTTGACACGTGGCAAATACTCTTGTAAAATGCTATATTAAGGGAAATATCTTTTCTTACGATGTGGACTTTCCAAACTTCTACTTTTCTTGGAATTTACTTTATTAAGTATGTGCAGTGGTTCTTGAAACCACTAATAAACTATTGGAGTTTATTGAAGTTTTTAATTCTATGAAGTTTCTAAATCTGGTGTCATGCTTCTTGAAACCATTTTCTTTGAATAAATTTGACAAACTATAATTGACAAGAACTTTTAGAGAAAACTAAATATATTCGGTACCTATCCCAGACCCACTCTAGACTTGTTCGGGACACATATGCACCGTGTATATTCTCATGTAAGCCCACATGCTGAAAACACCAAGCCCGAACTTGGCGACTAAAAGAACCTGAAACCTAGGAGTCCGGATTGAAATTATAAAACACCAGCCCAAGTTTGGCTCAAGCCTTCTGAGCCATGCTTGACCCAATTGCCAGCCCTATCAAAGACAGCATGTAATTCCATGGATTCCTTGCCTGACAAACATTTAATCCCATATTCACGTAGTCCTCTCTTTAGTTACATCCAAAAAGCACTCCGCCTGGTTTTAAACTGACAAAATCCCTTTGCCCCACAACCTTAGTCAATGTGTTGATTTCAAAAAGTAGCCATGAATCCAAATCAATGGTGCAAGTACTATTATCAAGCAACCAAATCCTATATAAAAAGGCATTAGCCATCTCTCAGGAAAGGCTTCCTTGTCCTGTCAAAAGGTGCCCCCTAGAGGCTGCAGATACAAACAAGGCTGACCACTCTCCGATCTGTTATATCTTGCAAAAGATATTAATACCCTTAACCCCACCGGATATCAAATTGTCTATATTTTTTATACACAAATATATGCATCAAATATAAATTTTACGTAAAACAACGGCAACAAAGCAACTTCCAATGTGATGCTTTGAGTGTAAGTTCAGCGGCAACAACAACCACCACCACCGCCAAGACATTATCCCAAATCTTAAGGCCAACAACATGTGAACCCCTTTTCACCATTCAACTCAGTTAAGCACTCTCCACTGTTAAAATAACTATCATATACTTCATATACTTTTTAATCGCCTCAATCCATGTTCATTTAGCTATATTCAGAGTCTTTTTTCTCCATAAAGTATGGTCCTATCATTTGACTCCTAACTGGCACTCTCATTGGTATGCGTGCAAGTGATCCAATCAGTCTTGCTCGTCTAATCTTTAAACTTTAACTGCCTCTAGCTTTTTACCAATGCCCCCAATCTCCAATCTTAAATCTGAGTTTTCAGAGAGCTATCCAAATATTCGAACAAATCTAATGTGCGTAACTTAGTGGATTTGATATTCCTATGCATGCCTATAAGATCGCTTGCTCTATCTAGAAACAAAAGTTGAGGTAGATGTTGATATCACAATGCAATTGCTTTTATCTTCTACTGAGTTCTACATTCGGTAATTGAAAAATTGCCTTCCTAAAATCATGGTGTGGCAATCTAGATATAAATGTTAAGAATGACACAGCCAAATAGGTAACATAAATAAATGAAATGAATAACACACAATATTTTGGTTGAGTCAACTTGACTCCTATTATTTCTTCCCAGACAAAAAAAAAGACAGAATTAAAAAAAAAATGCCCCAAACACACAATAGCAGGCAGGTAGGTATCCTCACAGAGCCACTATGCACAGAGGCAAGCAGGTAGGTAGACATGCACACGTGGGCAAGCGAACAGCTAGAAGCCTAAAGATGTAAGGGCTCCTAACGCCCCAATAAAATCCGTCAAGACATGTAAAACCAGTACTTTGTGAGTAATTATAATTATTACTTAATTGATAATTAGAAGTGTTTAAGTGAGTAACCTCATCTTAATTAAAAGACGTCTATAATTTATATTTAATTGATAATTAGAAGTGTTTTAAGTGAGTAACTTCATCTTAATTAAAGACACCTAACTCTACTGCCTGTTTTTCTATTGCTTACATTAATTCTCCTTTTTATAATCATCTGATATTTGAGGCTTGCTTTGTATTCCTGTTCTGAATAAAACAGAGGAATTATAATATAAGACTACAGGGTTTCTAAAGTGCATTAGGATTCAACACAAACATCCACAAATTGAGGATTGGCCTTGTTTGCCTTCACTGATGCACAACACACAAGCAATTAGGCAACTAGAAGCTGAGCTTTGGGGGCTGGCGGGGGAGGCTAAGGGATTCAAAGTAACATTAGCTTTATTTGCGATATTCAGCCTTCCGTTCAGAGCTAAAATCTTAAGGGATTATTTAATATACCCTTTTTCCTTTGATTTTAAGCCCACATTCATTTTTCCTTTGAATTTGATCAATACAATCCAAAGAATAGAATTGTTTTGATGTAAATTTTTGGTTCAAATCCTAAGGATTTTAACCCAACCAACCCTTGGATTTAAAAAAAAAATGAGATCCTGACCTCATTTTTAAACTGGACAGTTTATTATGCGCTACACACATTATTCCCTTTTTCCTTTTGGTCTGCATAGCATCTCACAGCACAAAACAGTTGGATATCCTTTGGCAAGCGAAAATTTAAATCACACCCTCAGAATTTGAGCTCTTGACCAGCTGAGTGTCATTACAGTGCCTCATCACTGTGACCCACAATACATATGACAGTGTCTGATAATATATACATAAAACCTGCATGCTTGGGTGTACATATAATTCTTTCAGATTATTAAACATGTGATGTATCATATTCTGCTCTATGGACATGTTACGTAACAAATGCTTATTTATGTTGGGAATGCTACATATTGATTTTTCTACTGTTCCTGCTTATATGAAAAAACAATTACCTTGTCATATTGTTAAACATTTATGAAAAGGGTTGTCTTCTCATTTGATGATAGATATAGGACACAATATTTTCTATCTTCTCTTCTTTCTGTACAATGTGGTCGTCAACAAAAAATGCCATACAAATGGACATTTAGAGGCTGTTTGTTTACTGGAAGAGCCTTACTTGGAAGAGCCTGAAGTATCTGAATTCTCTTCTCAAAATACGAAGTACTTCAAGGGTATTCAGATACTTCTGTTAACACTTCAAGTGTTTGTTTGCTATGTAAAGAACTCTTCTAGATACTAGAACTCTCACTAAAAAGTTAGTTTTAACTAAAAAATATAGAAAAGATTCTCCTCTCTTCTTTTTATGCGTCTTCAGAGCATTTTTCCTCCGAATACAAATACCAAAGTAGTTCTACATGGCACCGGCCACATAGGACCCGCATAGGATTCACCAAAGTCCATTTAATCTCTTCTAATGTTCTCTTCCAAGCGAAACAAGCATCTGAAGAGTCTGCGAAGAGAGGCCACTTCGGGGACTACAGGATTTCTTCCGGGAAAACAAACAACCCCTTATACAAGAACTAGGAGACCAATGCATCACAGTATAGAGGTGGTCTCTCTCTCCCCTTCAATAGTTTCTTTGTTCTATTGTGTAAACTCCATTTTGTTTCTGGTCAAGGGTTTTGATACAATAAACAGAAGCTAGACTACAATAGTCCACTTCCAGTTCTTTTTTTTTTTCAAGTTAAGACACGGCCAACCAATTTGATGATGGTTACTATGATCAGTGAGATGGATAATAAGTTGACAATGTGCAAGCCTTATTCTTCCAGCTTTCACTTCTGAAATAATCATGTAGTTATCCCTTTCTCCAGAGATTTTCATTATGTCATTCTATATAGTGATCTCAAGTTCATTAAACACCTTGGGAAAATGGATACTCTGAAAGAGATCAAATGCATGCTGGATGCACAGATACTTCTGACACTCGGTGGATGCATTGGATCGACCTCTATCTTAAAATTACATATCACAAATGTATTGAATGCATACATAAGAGAATAGACTGATATTAAAAGGATAAATCATTGACAAATCAATTTGATTTGTGGATGGATTTATATGCCTGGCTTCCTTGTGAATGATTAACTTCTCAGGGAATTGTTTAATTTGCTTCTTGATGATATTTTGTTCAATATTAGATTATAGAGAATATGAATGTCAAAAGTGCTCGTGCATTATTCGTTGCACTTTAATTTATGTATGTGGTGATGCTATATGTTTGGCTTCTAAGTGAATGATCATACAATACATGAATGTTATGTGGAAGCTATTTGTTTGGATTCTATGTATCGAACCATGCTATGAAAGCTCCGGGAAGCTAGTGATTGCAATTTTCAGAAACTACACAAATTGTCTTCCAATCATCAACCACACTTCCGAAATATAAATTCACAAGTTGAATTCGTTGCTAGGTACATACTACCATCCCACTACCTCACCCCTTCAAAGAAAAGTGCTTGTGTGCGGGCAAACTGCTCAAAATAGATTACTAAATAAACCCCCCCGGTTACAATCCTATCAGTCTGCAAGTGGTATAAAAGATGGATCCGAAACATTAGCTCTCAGAACCAGAATCTGATATATCTTGCAAATGTAAATATAGGGTGATTTTAAAAATTATTTAAAAAAAAGCTCAGTACATCATGTTTCTGAAAAAACCCTACCACAATAAACATATCAAGGAAACCCGGATCTGTTTCTGCTAGTCATTATGTTAGTTTTTTAACATATGAAAGATCACATGCTCTGAACACCAAAACTTTAAATTTTATTCTTATAATGCCCTTCACCAGTTCCCTCTTATTAATGTTTGGATCGAAGAAATCTGACACCCGCCTCGACACATCAACATTTTCCGAATTTCCGTTTGATTCGGCGAGCTCAAAAAAAATTTATCATTATGCGGGCACTCACGTTTTGTTGGCGTGGCCTAGCAAAACCTCACCTAAAGGTTTCCGCCCGACTGCACGAGAAATCACGCAGAAAGAGGCGTATTTAGGCCCCGTTATGAGCGTTTCCGCGAGAAAGCGGCTCGCGTTGACAATTTTTTTTTATTTCCTTCAACGATCCAAACAGCCCCGAATAGGGTGTAAGAGAGATCATATGTCATTTCACCATCAACCCATTATGAAACCCATAATGTTGTCCACCCTACATTATCTGCTCCAGAATCTTCTCCTATGGGCGTCCAACTACCCAATATCCTCAAAATTTAAACATGCCATGACGTACAAGCAAAAGTACAATCCCACAAGACTTGGACACTTTCAGTTTCATCTGCAATCTAGTAACCTGAAACTACAAATAAAGCATTTATGACCACAATATGCTGGAAAGAACAGTAGACATACAAAGGGGCTGTTTGGATCGTTCAAGAAAATCAGAAGAAAGAAAAAAAATTGTCAACGCGCGCTGCTTTCTCGCGGAAACGCGCACAGCAGGGTCCACGCACGCCTCTTTCGCGTGATTTCTCGTGCAGGCAGACAAAAATATGTGGATAAGGTTTTGTTGGGCCACGTCAGCAAAACATGTGAGCCAGCATAATGAGAAAAAAATTTCAAACTCGTCGAACCAAACGGCAATTCGGAAAATGCTGACGTGTCGAGACAAGTGTCAGATTTTCGGAGAGAATTTATTCTTCAATCCAAATAGCCCCGAAGTTTCCTATAAAATGCAAGTGATTGCCTAGAAAAGCCAAGTGTACTTGACCAATCAACAGTATTCTTCCTCTCTGAACATCTCGAAACCTCAATGTTCAGAGACGTGACATGTTGATGTGCTATCAATATCTAAGCTACTTTGTTTCATATACTCATGTGATCATCCCATGACGAACAAGTTTTATTTCTTTCCTCTACTGCATCTCCCGATACCATAGGGAAATAAATATCATGGCATAATATATACATTATGGGGATGGTAACCTTGCTGTCTTTCTAAGACATTGAGTAAAATCTTGTGGTTACATCTTTAAATATCTTTAAAACCCCATCTCAAAGCTGTTCTTGTCTTTACTGTTCTTTGTTTTCTTGTTCTTTTGGAGACTTACTGCTTACCATTTATGATATGTTTATTGTGTCTAGAAAACAGCTCAATGAATGGCCTTTTACCAAACTACAACAACAAATTCACCAGCTCAGAACAATAAACACACTGAATAAGGATTTGCACCACATGGTTTAGAATACGCCTGTAGTGACAATGAAGAAGTGTGTAAGCAACCATGAACCAATTATCTGCTCATAATGAGTGATATATCAACAATACCACAGCAACTACAGCTTATGTACAGATTTACAATAGTAAACATAAATTAAACATACTGCATAACTCTACTGCATAAAATCAACAGTAATATCAGGCTCAAGCATGATATAAGTTGTCAAAGGACTTGCGATGCGCATCTGATACAATAAAACACCGCCAGTGCACGGTCAAAACAGTTTCACTCACACTATTAAAATACCGCAAGTGCAAAAACACTAAAAATTTTAAAAAACACTATTAAAAATACATCTGATACATTTTCGCCGCGTGGCCCTCGAGTATTTTTAGTGTTTTCGCAGAGCGACTAGGAGAAGACTGGATCACAAAAACACACTCCGAGGATGATGGGCATGGCAAAGGGAGTTTGAAGGCAAGCTAGGAGACTTGACGTTGCCGGGGACACAATGTTCTTTCTTTAGTTTTAACATTTTTTACCAGATTGAAAAAAAAATCATAATAAAAGATTTTAAAAATTAAAGAATAAAAAATTACTTTCCTTTCACCTATCAAAATTCATTTCTTCATGTTTCATATTATAGGCCATACCCTTCTTTCCATCCACCAACATCACCTCCAAGCTGTGATGATTACATCCATTATATGAACTCCTCATTTTCCTCATATCATCAAATAAGTTATCAAAACTGTCAAAATCCCAATCATCTTTCTGAACAGTGTCCTATGATAGGGCATTTGTTAGGACTAAGTCAAAATCAATTCAACTCTATTTTTCAAAGACCTACGAGCGAACCCTATCCATCAATTTCAATTCGGAGTGTTGGAATTTTTCAGATTTCTCATGGGATCAATCATATACAAATTCTCAACGCAATTGGTCCTTTATTGATCCATCGCTTCCACATCTTGGGTTCAACAACAATCAAGAGGACACTCAAATAGTAGTAGAGGAAAATTTAAAATTCTGAAAATCAACTAGCTTTCCTACAACAGTCGGAGGCTCAATTTAAGAAATTCAGTTCTCAAATCATAGACTATATAGAAAATCAAATCGCTATGAATGCCACTATGATTAGTAAAAGAAAGAAAAGAGGCGCTTCATGATGAATCTATTCCTGCGCCAACACCAATTCAATTCGCTTCAATTCAAGAGCATATCCATTTTAGAGCAAATCGATGACCATAGTGAAATGTCTACTTATTCCATCGAGATACCCTTCAGTCCATTCCATCACTTCACTTGAATCAATTTGAAGAGTTTGAACATGAGAAGCAGATTAAGAAAGTTGTACATGTGCATGAAGTGTGTGATTTAATTAATGACCTTATATGTCTGGACAAATTATTTAATGATGATTTGGTTAAACATACACTCTTTGGAGCACATTGATAATTTTTGTGAGGGATCTGTGGATAATGAACTTTTGCTTCTCGAAATTTAATCAATTTTGTGAAAAGTTGTTTGTTGAGGAGCATAAGATTTCATCTAACCATGTTGAGGTAATTGAGTGCAGACTTAAAGCCCCGTATGGAAGAAAATCACTTGATTTGAGTATATTCACTTTTGAGTCAACCAAAGACCAATCTTTTGAAAATATAATTCAAGAACCTCTAATTGACCAAATCTTTGAAAACTTTATTGAAGATGAACTCAGGTGTTTGGATGAATCGACTAGGGATGCTTTGGTTAGTCACACCTCCAAAAGAAATTGTTGATCCAAGTTTTGAGGTGATTTTTAGGATGAGTTTATAGGCAATCATGCTGAGGACACTCCAAATGAGTTGTGTGACAATGATAAATTTGTGAGGAGCAAAAATGAAAGGGAGAGTAGGAGGAGATTAAGGAAGGTGATGAACAAATCGGAGAGAATGAAAGCGAAGCTGACAAAACAATTGACTTCTCTAATTTGTCCCTTGAAGAGAACCCATTGGAATAATGGAAAGCAAGCTCGAGAAAATAGACCTAGAAAGATCTAGGTGTGGGGGTAGAAGGAAAGTTGTACATTTGTATATGTATTTTATTTTTCTTTGAGTTATTGAGCCTTTTTATTTTTCTTTTAGTCAGTTGAGTTAGTGTAATTTTTTTGTCTTTAGTGAGTCGTTTATGTATCTTTTTCTCTAACTTGTGTGCCAAGATATTGTAAGTGATACAGGATATACAGAGATGCATTCAAACACACAGGGAGTAGTCTTTTGGTTGTTGTAGCAACTGGACTTTTTCAGTGCACTGTGAGTATTTCTAATTCTAGCATATTATATTTCACATCTTTAACTAATGTATGCTTGAATTACCTGATCATCGTGATAGTGTGCACACAACTGGATGTGTGTATTCCATGCTATATTCTTTTTATCTCTGTATCTTTTGTGCTTGCATGAGGACATGACACAGTTTAGGTGTGGGGGAATTCATATTTGTTTCTAAGAGTCTTTTTATACTATTTCTTTTCTTGTTTCTTTTCAGGAATCATTTTCTTGAATTTAAAAAAATTCTACAAGTAGTTAGCTAGTTCGTAGGTGAATGAGAATCTATGAGTAAATTTTAATGGTGAAATCAAATGAAAAGAGTCTTAAAGTCTTAAAGTAAAGAGCAGAATCCAAAAACTGAGAAACCATCCAAACTTAGTTTAAGTGATTATTACACCCTACAATACTTACACTATTAGTTCATAGGTTTGGGATATTGATTAAAACTAGACTACTTTGAAAAACAAAAATTAAATTAAAAAAAAATTAAGTCTTATTTTGTGATCGCAGTTACTCGAACAATTAGTCTGTACGAGTATTTCTACACTTAATGCCCTAAGGCAGAGATGGTTTAGGGCATTGACCCAAAGCTCGTTACATGGTAGCTGAGAAAGCCTAATAGGATATGACACCGTAAAACAAAATAATTTTAATTATCAATTTGATAGGTGTCTTAACCTCGGGAAGCCTTGGCATTTATACGAAAGATAACTAAAAGAGTTTAAAAAAGAAAAAGAAAAAAATTATTGTTACAAAAGAAGCATGAAAGTTGGAATCATATATTCCCAAGCTCAAGAACTACATTACGATCACAAGGTTGCATAGGATCTGAGAGTTAGAATAAGGGGTGTAAAGTTTAGGATTCGAACTTTTATTTTATAGACAATATAATTTCCTAAATTGCGATTGAGAATGAAACTCTTGGACACATAGGATCTTACCAGCTAGTTGAATTGTGTAGATAAAAAAGTTCTTTTCTTTATTTTTGGTTATCCTTATTTTTTATTATGTTTATTTCTTCATCTTTGTTCTTCTTGAATTTTGTGGGCATATTCACTGCAAACTCTCATGAGATAAAACTCGTCCTCTAGGGGTAACTTAGGGGTTTAACGGCTTGTGGCATGTGCTAAGTACAACCGTGATCCCTACGAAAGTAGTTAGGTTAGCTTAACTTAGTTCTTTTTATTTATTTCGCTCGATGACTAGCAAAATATAAGTGTGGAGGTATTTATTCGCACTGATTTTACACCATTTTTATGCTCCTATTTATCTATTTTTTATATATAAATAATGCTAGTCGGGTACGGTTTTAGTGTATATGCAGATAACTTTCGAGGAGGAGAAGCGAGTAGAATGGCTGATTTTTGAACAAGAAGTTCAACAATGAAAAATGTCATTTTCCGAACATGTTATGTTTGACAGTAAATTTTGCTACAAAACTCAAAATGAGGTCATCTAAGCGTCTACGGAATAGGATTCAGAAAGCTACAACTTTCATGTTGAAGACTTCTACTGATTCGGCCATTTGACTACTCAAAACTATCAAAGAAAATATGCTTCCGATTCTAAACTGGGCTTGAAATGTAAATATCAAAAGTTCAAGGGCTAAAATAGAATTTTTCAAATTCTTTATTCAGCATTGAAAATGAAGCTGATTGGTTTTCATGCTTTGTTATTTGCACTCCTAATAATGTTTTGATGATGAGAGGAGAGGAGTTGGACCAAGAGAGTGCATTTGTCTGTGAGGGGTGAGAATATCAAGTCTGTAACCCATAAAAGCTACAGCTACCTACGGTTCTGGGGCCGGTTCTTTTGGCCAAAAATTACTTCAATTATGGTATTTTTTTATGCTTCATGATGGATACGTGTTCTTGACTTTTAAAGTTTTCTCCAATCAAATCATGGTTCAATCATTGCTCTCATCATCCTATACATGGGGCCCACAATGAAAGGCGACGGGTCATCCTTCTGTCTCAACTCCAGAGCCGAGACAGCGTCAAGTCCTGTAGCACTACAAAACGTGCTACAGTGCGTGAAAAACAAAAGGTGACGAGATGCGGGGGAGTCGGCCTCGTGCTCTGTTCGCAACAAACAAAGACGACACCCGCTCTCTTATCATCCGTGCACGTGAGTCCCACATGACCTCAGCCAGCAAGTAGGGAAAAGGCGTCAGCATGGATTTAAGATAAATAATATTTATTTTAATTAATTAGTTTAATTTAATTAGTTTAGTTAATTTATTTGTGTAATTCATTAATGAGTTTAGTTATTTTTTTATTTTAACAAAACAGTCTTCACACATTTAAATATGTCGAAAGCTATTTCCATCAAATTTAAGTAGCAAACTTTCCAATGTGCACAAAAATTAATTCCAGGTCCCTAAATAGAATATCTTCAATGGCTCAAGTCATTTGAAAGACCAAGCAACCAACGTAGCTCATTGACCCACCAGTGAAAGTTTGCCGAACTGTCAGCTGAATTTAAGAAATGAATTAGAGTCACTCCCTCCTCTGACATTACATTTAGGTTTAGGACATCAATGAAGATAAATCAGTAAGCCTCTAAATTGATTCTGCAGCACTACCCATAGCAAAAGCATTACCAGGGATGCCGTTTAACATTTGCAAACACCCCGACTAGCACTTAGATTCATTACATAGGACAAATGATTTATTTCATGATAAATCAGAGCAAATTATTATACTTGAAATGGAATATTTATACCTAATAGGCGAGACATATTAAGGATCCATGCCCAAACAGATAACCAGTTGATGAAATGTCACTTCATTTAGATCAACTGAAACTTTTGAGACCACAACATGCACAGATTAAGAAAAGGTCTGCATACAGTCATCTAGCTTATGCATACACACTTGGTTTACACAAGGCTAGGTTATGATGATAGCTTGAATTGTAATGGATAACTGTGAAGTCCATATGCAAGAGTTTAGTTGGTTCGACCCCACAATCATTATTGGTTGGTTAGTTCATCCTGTACGCCCTTTTTGGCACAAGATACAGCACAATTTTTGAGAACCGTGTTCCCTTGGACCTGCATTTACTTGAGCATCTTTACTTGGTTGTTTGGAGCCTTTGGACTCTCAAGTGCAAGGCTTAAAATTTTGGTTGGTATCAATTTCAGTTATTCACGCAGGGTCTTAGTTTCAGGTATCAGCTGTTTCTGAAACACTGTTTAAATTTTGGTTGGTATCAATTTCAGTTATTCACGCAGGGTCTTAGTTTCAGGTATCAGCTGTTTCTGAAGCACTGGAGCTTCTTGCCAGGAACTTGACCCTTTTAAAGCATTTCCCCTGGTAGCAGTGATTAACTTACTAATGCTAGTGTTTAACATGTCCTTTTGCAAGGAAATTGAGAAACTATACATTTAGTAAAATATAAAAATAAATTACTCCTACTACTACTACTACTACTACTACATGTAAAATTGCCCTTTACCTTTAGTGTAAATCACTCTTGAATCTATATATGCAAAGATTGTATACGTACACAGACATAGTGGAGACTTGCAGGTTTTGGATAAATATATAAAAAGAAGTATGCTGGCATGCTGGGGATAGATATACAAAGAAATAATTAATGCAAGATATAGTAAACTTTACAATTTCGTTTACAATAAATAATTACTGTTATATGCAAAGATTATATGGATTTTGGACAAGGATGCAAAATAAATGACAGAAGGGTATGTCTCCAGAAGGACCAAGTGAAATGTGAATTACAGTACACAAAGAAAACATCTTAAGGGAGCAATGGCATAACTGCAATGCTGTGATGCAGCAATCTCTATGTACGATCCCCCTGTATCTCCCTTCTCTCCGTACATTTCTATTTTTTTCCCCTTCTTTTCCTAATTACAGATTTGGTCGCTAAGCTCCATATCCATTCTCTTTTTCATTTTGTCCATTTCACTTTCCTTTTACAAACCTAAGCAATGCCAGCTAGGAATGCAACTAGGCCAGTTTGACTTGAACCCAACTGTTCTGACAAGAATTTTAAGACCTAGGTCAGACTTGAGTTAAGAATTTCTAACACAACTAGAATTTTGGTGGTTGGTTTTATGTTGAAACCCGACTGTATATTTAATGGTTAAGACTCATCATCATCATCATCATCATCATCATCTTCGATATGAGTAGTCAACACGTCAAGTGGGACTACACGAAACTTGACTGAGGCAGCTTATAACTTGTAGCTACTAACTGGGTCATTGTTTGCACAATCTGGACTGAAGGGAATGATGGAAGCGGGTTATTAACTTTGAGTAGGTGAGGAGTTGATTAGTTTTCGTGAGGGAATGTTAAATAGGTTGGGTTGGTGAGGGTGTTAAATGGTTGGGCTTGGTAAGGAAGGTAAATTGACTTTGGCTTCTTGGGATGGGACTAGTGTCAGGAATACTATAAACAGAAAACAGTCAACAAATGGTAAAAAGTTAGGATTAGAATATCCTATCAGCATTTGAATTTAGCTAACTCGACCCTAATTTGAATAACTTCATGCTACGTGGCACGGATCCAGACACATTGACATGGGAGACAACACACCACAAAGCATATCCTTAAAAAAAACACATGATGTGTGTGTGTCCGATTGACGTGTCCAACACGTTTCCAACACGACATAGCTTAGCAATAGGAGTGTCTTTGCTACATAGACTTAAAGAAATCAGAAACTTAATATGAGAAATTAAGATGTTATATTTTTTTTAAAAATTGTATATTTTAGGGATTTATCTCAAAAAAAAATCCTTAATAATAACAACAGTGATGAACTGCAAGAAAATTGTTAAAATAAGGAACAGAAAATATGGAGAGTAAGCCAAGAACGATAGCAAAAATGTATGGTTACAAAGCTTACCAACTTCCGAATGCCAACAGGTGATTCTCCAAAGATATCATCACAAAACATATCTGTTGATGTCTCACTCTGTAAGTAGAAGAACAGATTAGAAACAAGATGTTATGATATCTGATTCATAAATGACATTAGCATAGCTAACATCAAATTACAATTAAAACTCTTCATAGAAGAAGCCCCATCATTAGGGATTTAAGAACAAACCTTGGGGTACCCTCACCAAGCCCTCCAGCACCACCATTATTCCTCTCAGGAGTAGTGTATTGGTGATTTCCCAACAATGAATGATGGATCAGAAACATAAACATCAGAAGGATCTCGCTTCGCATTTATAAGGGCCTGACCAACAGAACTCTTAGTGTCTAGCTCCCATTGTTTGTCTTTGTGCATGAATTCCTTATCCTCTGTTGCATAAACATGAACATGGCGGGTAATTGTATAAGAAAAGGCAAAACAGGGATATACCAGAGAACATAAAAAATGACTAAAAACTACATGAAGGTAACTTCCTTTCAGCAAGGGGGAAGGCATAGTAACTGGAACACAAATTAACTTTCGGATCACCATCAGAAGGAGATTCAACTAATTTGTACAGCTGCTGCTCCTTATATTTTTCCAAAATGGCTTGTCTCCTTTTCCTGCTCTCCTTAATTTTCTCAAGATCTACTTCACCCTGTTTGGCAAGTTGCTGTTCAATTTTCTCTCGTTAGTCTTCTTCATCCTCCTCTCTAGCAAAATAAAGCCACAACAGAAAAACAAAAAGAGGAAACATAAAATTAACGCATTTAAATATGTATCATGTTCTAACAGAGGGTAATTTGAAAGCTCACCTTAATGACTCCCTTTTTCCTTCTTGTGAACCAAGTCTAGCAGAAGTAGATTCCTTAGCAATCTCATTCGATCTTGTACTGTCTCTATGCTGATCTCATTCATCATATCTCATGGTTCAAAGACTAGGCCGAGTCGGAGACGAGTCGGCCGAGTCGTATCCGTCTCGGCCCGCTCCGAGACGAGTCCGAGTCACGGGTCGGTCGACTTAACTCAGAGGAGATCGACTCAGCCGAGAATTGGGGTTGACTCGGTCGACTTGGCATTATAATGATGATTTTGTACCTCATCGCAATTCAATGTGGAAATAACTACATTAGCATGTATTTATAAATGTAGTTTGTGCAATTTACAATATTGTGCATGTATTTTGATATGTTCTACCGACGACGCGTGTATTTATGCTTTCGCTTTATGTTTAGTGCGCTAGGTGATATATTTTGGACATGTAATATATAAATGTGGATATCTACAATTTTTTAAGATTTGTCGTGATTTTTTCAGAATTTTTGAGCTTTCTATGTAGCGTTTTGCGTGTATCGCCCGATACCGATCCGAGTCGCCGAGACCGATCCGTCTCAGTGCCCGCCGAGTCGGCGGCCGAGACCGCGACTGTGAACCATGTCATATCTGGAGTGCCTAGAATCCCTTTGGTTGTTCCACTCGTGAACCCTATCCCTCTCAACTTGCCTAACATATTCCCTTTCAGTGTCCAAGTTCAGCTTCTGATCCCTGATCCAACTCCTGTCTTTATCATAACCATAACTGTCCCTTTCCCTCTCTCTCTACACATCCCTTGATCCATCCCTCTCTCTATAGCTCTCCCTGTTTACAGTTCTTGGCTTCTCCATATCTTCTCTCACACTTCCTCTGTCTCTTTGCCTCGTTCCTTTATCCCAATCCTGCCTGCTAGAAATACTAGAACTCATATCCCTTTTCCTACGATGTTCTTTTTTCATGTCCCTTTCTCTGTCAGGATCACTATGTCTAGATTCTCGTCTACATGTCTGCTATAACTAGCACTCCTCTCCCTTCCCATATGAACTCCTCTATCCATCTCTTTTTCTCTATCGTAATCTACAGGCTTCTCTTCTCGATCGTCACGTCTGCTATTAGAAATACTCCCCTTCCTTTCCTCAGATTCCCTGTCCACCTCTGCATCACTTGGTCGGCTTCTGACTTTATTCCGTTCCGGCCTATCATTTCTATTGCCCCTATCATAATCAGTATCACGTGATTTTTGATTGATCCTTGTGATGGACATCGCGGTGGTGCCGTCTGTGAGATGGAAAATGTATCAGGTCTTCCCCGTTCCTGTGTCTTCCCAAGGGAATGGTCAGAAGCTGTCTCATTGTTCTCTTCCCCATCCTTGTGTTTCATTGCACATAGACTGGGCCCAGAAAATGGTGATACTAACCTTGCTCCACCCCTTAAATCACTACTACAAGCATCATCATCAGCCTTATTAATTGAATATTTTTTCTGGGCATGGGTATTCTTTGAGACTTCACTGTCACCCACTATGACTGAACTTTTCCCCTCAGTTACATTTGCATCTCCAAATCTTGGAACAGCTTCAATCTTTCTGCTAGGAATTTCACAATGCTCAACTGAAGATTCATGATTCATCAAATCACAGGCATTTGACCTTCTGTTTTCCCAGTGCAATGCATCTGTGTCACTATCAAGTGACTTCTACTCTTTATCTGAGTAAGATCGATCCTCTCCAGAAAATGCTGGCAACAAATATAGCTGTAAATTTTGTACTTCCAAACATTTATTTATTTTTTTGAAGTAAAACTTTATTTCAAAAAGAAAACTTGAAGCAAACAACCAGCTAGAGCTGATCAAGCAAATTCAAGCAGGATATGCTATAAAGCCAGAGCAAGAAAGCAAATACTTGACAGCAACAAAAATATAAAAGCCAAACAAGCAGATTGTTCAAAGAAAGTCAAAATTAAGTTACTTGTTTGTTCAGACTTTACTCCATTTGCTAACCCACAATAGCCCAGAGGATCAAACATTAATTAGCAGCTAGTAAATAACAGAAGATCATGAAGGTTATCAAAATTACAATGCAGTAGCTATACGAAAAGCAATTTGGAAATGGAAATATACAGACTAGAGTAGAAACAGTTATCTTTTTCAATTAAGAACTTGCAGAAGAACTATGAAAATAAAACCATGGATAAAAAGCAAGTAGCTCAAAAGCAATAACCATATACACTGGGAATTAAAACTATAAGGCCATCAAATCGGAAATCACAACAAGAGTCAAGGAAGAATTTTTCAAAGTAACAGGCCAACAATAAGGAATTCCTTGTTTTCAAAAAATCAAAAGAACATCTCCCAACGAAAAGAAAATTGCTGAATCTATAATCTATTCTTTCTTAAACTAAAAACAGATGGAAACTTACACAAAAATAAATATTTTCTTTGTTAGTTCTGCAAGCATGCTAAATCCTGACAGAATAAAGTAAGGAATTGAACAGTAACAAATATATGCACCAAAAGGGATAAAGAAACAGAAAAAACATCGCTTAATTGAACAAGCAACAGAGTAACGCATTGAGCACCAGCAAGTAAAATAAACATATAAAAAGGAATAAAAGATACACAGAGGTCAAGAAACAGACCGAATTGGCGTGCTCCGGCTTGATCTCACCCTCTTCAACAATCTCTCCATCCTCCAATTCCCCATCCACACCCATCCGATTATGATCAGAAACCCCTCGCCCTTTCCACCTTCAAGAATATCTTCTCTGTTCTCATCGCCCTCTTCTTTTTCCTTGTCTTTCTTACTATGGTGCCGGTGGCGGTGGTGATGGTGCTTTCGCCTTTTCGGTTCACCCGCCGCCGCCGCCGCCGCGCCGCCGTCCGGCGACGGTGATTAGTGCTTCTTTCTAGAGGGAGACAGGAGGGGCTCCTGCTCTTCGATTTCCATGGCGATTTCGGGATGAAATTAGGGTTCGGGTTCGCGAGGAGATAATGGGAAAAACTGCGGTTAGGGTTTGTGAAGGAGAGAGGAGAGATTGTTTGGTAATCTTTTCTTTCTGTCGCGCTCGGTCTCGCTGTTTGTGAACTTTGGCGAGGGGTCTCTTTGGTTGTGATAACTGACCGTAATTTGTAGTTATAATTGATAAAGTCTTTTATAATTGTAAATGAGTTACATGTAGGGTGAGCAAAGTTCGGTTATAACTGAAAAAACTGACCAAAAATCAAAGCCCGAACTCGAACCGAACCGAATCGCTCTAGTTCGGTTCGGTTTCGGTTTTGTGTTTCAAAACCGAACTCGACCGAACCGAACCGAATTTCTCGCTCTATATATCACCCAACCCAAATTCAATTTAGTGAATCATATAGTTCATAAAAAAAACTGGTGAAAACTTATCTCATTACTTCTAGCAATACCATCTTTTTTATGTTGAATATGTGAAAGTTATGTTAAGCACACCATCACAATTAAGAATAATATTTATATTAATATAGTTCTTTTTTTTTCATTCTTGTCATTAAAAGTTAGTAATAATTATATGAGTTTTGATATAAGAGCTCAAATATAGCGTAAAAGTTTTAGAATATGAAATTTTTAGTTCACATTAAGGTTATGGTCGTTTTCTTATTTCTAATTTGGGTATTGAATATTTGAGATTAGAATATTAAAGAATGATAATATAATGGTAATCAAAAAATGTAAGAAATGATGGAAAAATATTGGCCTAACCGAAAAAACTGAAAAACCGAACTGAACTGAGTCGGTTCGGTTCGGTTCGGTTGCTAAGTCTAATCGGTTCGGTTCGGTTTTGTAAAAATTAGCAAAAACCAAACCGAACCGACCGATGCTCACCCCTAGTTACATGTATGTAAATTTTACGGTGTTTGGTTGGTAATATAAAATTATAAAGTAGGTAAGTGTATTGTATTTTACGGTGTTTGGTTGTCGTAATGTATAAGTCGTAAGTGAAAAAGTTGACTACAAAATTAACTATTTTGTGATTTTAAAAGTTTCAATACTGCAAATAAATATTAAAAAAGTTAAATATTAAAAAATTTTAATATTAATATAAAAAAATAATACAAATTTGTATGACCACAAAATTAACTGTAACTGGGCTGTAAGTGAGTGATAACTTGGTTGCAAGTGAGTGTTAGTTGAGTTACGTAAGTCTTTTACGAATTACGGTCCAAACAAACTCCGTAGTTGTAACTGAGTAGTAAGTCATTTACGAATTACGGAGTTTTACGCGAAACAAACGGCCCCGAGGCCGAAATCTATTGCAGGATTAACTGACAAGGGTTAAAGTAAAACATGATTTTTTAAGAACCAGATAACGGAGTGTTTGTTTATATTATACTACATCACCGCATTGCAGTGGAACCGAGCAATGAAGATGAGAGAGAGGAGGGAGGAAGACAAAGGAGTGGAAAGACGGGGGGAGAGAGAGAAGAAAGGAGAGAGGTGTAAAGGGAGGAGGAGAGAGAGGGAGGAGAGGAGTTCTTAATTATCTGTGGCTCTTTTTTTAGAGGACAGAGGGACATATAAAAAAAGAAAGAGTCAATAGAGAAACTTCACTTCACTTCACTTATTTTGATTATATGAAATTATTATTTATGGTGGAACCGAGAGGCGATGAGAAGAGAGAGGAAAGAAGAGAAAGAAGAAAGAGTGGAAGATAGGGGGAGACAGAGGGGGAGAGAGGAGTATAGGGGGAGCCGGGGAGAGGGGGTGGCGAGGGCCTTTCAGTTCCGTGTGGCCGTCTGTTTTAGAGAACAGACGGACGAATAAAATGCAAAAAGAAGTCATAGGAGAAACCCTACCGATTTGAATATAATATATTATTATATTATATAAATATTATATACCGCGCGGAGAAGGAAGGAGGAGTAGGGGTGCCATCGGATCGGATACGGATCGGATATTACCTCTACCATATCCATATCCGCACCTAACCTTCGGATACGGATACGGATACGGATATTGGCGGATGTGAAAAAATGATATCCGTATCCGTCAAAATCAGATATCAGATATAAATCGGATATTAGCGGATCGGATGCGGATACTAATCGGATATGTTAAAATGGATATGGTTAAAGATAAATTAAACAGAAATACTTATATTACTTTTATCTCATCTACTACAATATTAAATGTGATACATACTATGATATTATTGTGTACATATCAATACATTCATCGTATTCATTATCATTTGACTTCTATAACAATAGAATACACGTCCTCCGGTGCTAAATGGCGATTCGGATGCCATGGTTGATGTCGAAATACTCAAAATATCATGTGGTGCTCTTACAAGAATCGAATACTTTTCACTATTACTTTTTCACTAACTCAAAATATCAAAATTTAATACCTTATTCCATTGAATAATAGTCTTCTCCATACCGATATCATTATGAAGCACGCAACATTCGGATATCGGATCGGATACGAATAAGATATTCCTTTTACCATATCTGTATCCGTACCTACCTTTCGGATAAGGATACGGATACGAATATTGACGGATGTGAAAAAATGATATCCGTATCCGGATTGGAGGCGGATTCGGATGCGGATATCCGCGGATAATCCGTATCCGGTGGCACCCCTAAGGAGGAGTATAAACTGAGGGAGAACTGAATGGTACATAGTTTAGACATGTGCCACAGAGATCATTGAGCGCCCGAATTAGGATTAATAAGATCATAGTTGAAGAAGGGCTAGGATCAGAGCTAAATGTATTTTGATAATTTTGTAATATTATAATATAAAACTTTTAAAACGAATACGCAATCACACTTGGGCGTATCATTCCAAGCGAGGACTTCCAGGGAATCACCCACCATACCATTAAGTCTGACACACTAATCTGCTGAGTGAGTTTTCAGGCTTAATTTCTTAATCCTATCATAAATTATTATGTTGTTCTCTAAAAATCCCATAAATTATCAAATTTTAAAATATTATCGCAAATTATTCCTCAAATTCTCAAAAAACTACTTTATGTCAATATGTCATTCCAACATCAATCACGTGACTATCACATTTCTATTTTATGATCAAGTTGCCCATAATCTAATGAGTGTAAAACACGTGTTTATCACTTTTCGAGTTATGATCAGATTGTAAGGTAAAAGGTATTTAGATCTTTTCGCTAGCACTGTTAATATCGTTTAGGATCAAAGCGGGGAAAATATAATTTGTAATAGTATTTTGGGAATATAATAGTTTAGGGTTTTTTTTGGAATATCATGACAGTTTTTGGTAGTATAGAAAAATTTAACCAAGTTTTTATGACAATTAATTTTTGAGTTTAATTTTCCTCCCCCCAAAATGCAAATGCAAGGTACAATTAATTTTTGAATTCATGGGAATCATTATTTACCACTCATCTTTCTAGCACATCTCATTTTGGGACTATTGCTTTCATTCGGGGGTGTAAAATTGACTCACATTCAAAATGAACTGAGTGCATTTGAAAGAAGAGGCAGGCTACATTGACGATAAACAAATTAAGAGCAAGATAAATGGTAAGTTCGAACATTAAAGAAAACAAGCAAGAACGAGCTCCAAGAGATACAAAGTATGGTACAAGAAAACATACAAAGTTTGGGTGGAAGGACACGCCTTATCTGTTATTCGAACCTTTTAAGCATCTGAAACTCTACAAGGTTGCTCTTTGATTCCTGAAAATGCTCGGTGGATGCTAAAAGAGATGCATGTGCATCGAATTTTTCACACGTACCGAGAAGGCAACCAATGTGCCAACTGGATCACGAAGTGGATAAGAGAATGGGGATCTGATGTTTTGTTGTTTGCTAACTTTCCTTCCAGTTTGCAATGCCTTGCTCAAGCGGATGCGCTTGGCACCCGTTTTGAGCGAGGCTAATGTTACGGCCTGAGAGCTTTTAATTAGCAAAAAAAAAAGAGTGGTGCAGGAAAACATAACAGGTTTAATGTTAATACTTACGCTAATATTTCCTTCAAAAAACTGAGATCGTCACCAAAAGATTCAGTAATAAGAACATCAAGAGGAATATAATAAGCCTATGATACAGTGACTAACCAGGAATAATTTACACCGAATACCACATAATATATACAGAAGCCTAACTAGTAGGCATTATGGAAGGGATGATCCAATATAATACTTATTGTAACCCCATATTTATTAACAAATAATGTAACTTGAGCCGGAAAAGTTGAGTTTCAGCAAAATTAATGGGAAAATTGTCTTTCAGTCCTTGGGATAAGAATGTCCTGTGAAAACTCCCTGCAGCTTAAAACCGTGCGATCAAACCCCTTGACCAAGATTTTTTAGTGAAAAAGCCCTTATCCCCCCTAATAAATCTCATGTTGCCCATATTGCCCTTTATTAGATGCTTTATCTGAGATAATTTGAGCGGCCCACGTGACAGACATTTAATATTAGTCATGCATTAGTCACATGGGTCGGCGTGGAAGCTTTTTTTGGTCCTCTTTTTTAATTTCTATCCATCTCAAAGTGGATAAATTTTTTGTATTGTTAAATTATTTTTGCAGGGGTATTTTTTTTTGCATATATATTATATTTCTATCCACCTCAAGATCGAAACTTGGATAGAAATAATAAAAAAAAAATTTGACGAAGGTGGACAAAAAAAGACAAAAGTTGGACAGAAATATAAAAAATAGACAAAAATTGACGACGTGGACAAAAAATGAAAGTTGGAAAGAAATATAAAAAAGTAGACAGAGGCATTTAATACCTGTCACACGCTAGTCGCATGGGCCGGCGTGGAGGTTTTTCTGTCCACTCTTTTTAATTTCCGTCCACCTCAAAGTGGATAAATTTTTTTGCATTGATAATTTTTTTTACAGAGATAATTTTTTTTACATATATGTTATATTTATATTCACCTCAAGCTAGAAAGTTGGAGAGAAATATAAAAAATAGAAAAAAAATTAACGAAGGTGGACAAAAAAGCGAAAGTTGGACAGAAAGTGAATAATTTTTTTTGCATTGATAATTTTTTTGTAAAGATAATTTTTTTGCATATATTCTATATTTTTGTCCACCTCAGGCAAAAAAGTTAAGTAGAAATATAAAAAAGTAGACAGAAATTGGGGAAGGTGGACAAAAAAGATGAAAATTGGACAAAAAAATAAAAAAATAGATAGAAATTGGATATTGAATTAAAGAAAACTACAATAGGTGGACAAAATATTAAATAAAGTGAACATTGATCGTACATGACTGAGGGAAAACCTGCACACAGAAAATATAGAATTTCAATATTTTATAATAAAAGTGTGCAAGTTCTCTATACTGTCGCTATAGCAAGTGGCTATGCGTGTCGTGATCCACAAGGAGGGACTAGCGATGGAAGCTTTTAGTAAGTTTTTTTTAGTTCACTTGAAATAGTTAAAATTCTTCTTTTAATTCTTGAAAAGAAAATAAAAAAGAGTTATACTTAAGTTAAGAAGAAAGTGGTATACTGAGAAGGTGGAGAAAATAGAAAATGAATTTATACAAAGAAATTAAAAAGAGTGAATAAAAGAGTTGGGAGATGGTAGTGATCTAAACTAAAGGATTAAAAGAAAGAAAGAAAAACTAAAAGAACTTACCTACCTCTTCCGGTTGATGACTTACTTGAAATTCTTGCGTGTTTACTTTGATCTAGAGGTGATCAGTACATAACTCATAAGATTAACTGGGTCTCAATTCACATTACATCAAGACTTCTTCGATCAAGTATGAAATGATACATACATAAGGAAGAATCCATCGTCATGAGCTATCGATGGCACTCGCTGAGGTAAGGCAATACCGATGCTATTTGGCTACTTGGATTATCATCAAAACCAAAAGAGGAAGAGTAGAAAGAAGACGAAGAAAACAAAAACAAAGAAGAACATAAAAAATTCATACATTTACATAGAAACAATGAAAGAAAGAAGGAGGTATCATCGTTGTCACTCTCAATATAAATCTCTTTCTCTTACTTACATGAATCTCAGTCTAACCTATGCTTATAGAGAAATAAAAGTTACATGAAAAAAATAAAAATCTAAACTAAACTAGAATGAAAACTAACCTAAGAATCATTCTCTGACTCATCTGACTCTGATGTGTGGGGTATTGATAGGGAATAAATGGATAGGGGAGGCGAGTGGAGAGATAGGGAAAGCTGGCTATTTCTGAATTTGAATCCTCCCCTTATCTCCAAACTTGATTTGATTTATCTAGAATTTTATGTGAAAATTTAATTATGATATGCAGTTTGTTGGCGTGTTGACTGCTGAATATCGCTTGTCAAATGATAGTATTGGAAAGAATGATCAACATACGAATTGTGACCCTTTAAGTATTATTTATGGATCATCTTGAATCAACAGATTTGAGTTTTGGTAGCAAAAGTTATGATTAAAATACTAAAATGTATACAGTTTGAATCTGAATTTAAATTGATTTAGATCTCCAAATTTACTTGGATTTACTCTTTACTCTAAATATGTTTGCTTCATCTCATTCATTGATCTTCTCTTTATTCATTTATCCTCTTGGATTTTTAATTTGTCTTTTAGAATTTATGAGATATCAATTTATCTTCAGCGAAACCGATTGATATATTCAAAAGTCTGTTTTTACTTTAATTTTAATTGGTATTTCTCATCTGATATACCCGGTCTTTAGATAAGATAGCTTCTACCAAATCTACATTTGAATCAATCCTTTCTTTTGAACTTCTGAATTCTATTAGATAAATCTATCATTCTCTCTCTTTTCTTTCTTAATTACCCTACATGCCGCTGGACATTAAAATACATTAATAGCAGAGTTTTATTTAAATAAAAATACAGAAATATGACATATATGATATGAAAACATGCAATGCACGTGTGTGGTCAGTGACCAGGATCTTGCCGCAGAAACAACAGATACACGCACCCAGACCCTGGCCCTATGACCAGGATCTTGCCGCAGAAACGCGACAAAAGCCGTGTTTTCACAACCAAGTGTTTGAATTTGGGGGAGTGTTTGCTCCCCCTATCTTCTTACTCTATCCCCTATCTCTTTCTTCCTATAAATACCTGCATATTTCGAAGGCAGGAAAAAAACTCCAACAGAGAGCTTTAGTTTAGGTGTTTATTTCTTTTTCAATACAATTTTTATTTTTATTTAGGTTAGAAAGAGTTACATGAGGGAAGGAGAAGAATTATAATTAGAGTGACACTGATGTAATCCTTTTTCAAGAGAGAATTGTATTGAAGTGACATCAATGGAGTTTTCTACTTTTCTTTATTATACTTGATCTACCCAAACACCGCGTTCAAGTTACTCTTTCTATTTGCTTTACTTTATTTCACGCTGAGGTAAGTCTTTATTATGATTAACGGTAGAGGTAAGTACTCTTTTGTATTTCTTTTCATTCATTAGTTTAGAATCATACTTCTTCTTTTTATCTATTTTTCTTTTTCCTTTCTTCTGTAATTAAAGCAACAACTCAACTCTTCTTATACCATCTTCTTCTTAACTAAACTTAACATTTTTATTTTCTTTTTAAATAAAACTAAGAAGATAAGTATTAACTTGTTTTTAGTAAATTAAAAGAAGAAACTTACTTAATTGCTCCCATCACAGTTCCTCCCTATGGATCAGGACCCGTTATCCCTAGGTTACACGGTAGCATTGAGGACCTAACACTGTTCCTAATTATGTATTTTTTGTGCAGGTTTGGCTCGATCAAAATTTTAGCGCCGTTGTCAGGGAGGGACCAGTTTTTTCCTTTCTAATTTACTCTAAACAAAGTAAATTTTTTCTTTTTTCTTCTCTGTTTTGGTGTGCAGGGGTTAATTTCAAGAAAACAAAGAAAGCATAACATATATAAGTGGCTCTGGACTCTGCTGTAAAAAGCAGAGCCCAGAAGCCCTCTGCTTTGTCGTGTTCCCGTGACAGACAGAGTTGATTACTGAATCTGTTTGGTTGTTGCAGGTTGCTTGAATTGAAATTTTTAGTCATCTGCAGTAATTAATTTTCTTACTTAACCCACTTTACACATGTTTCTAACTTCAACAGTAACTTGATTGTTTGTAAATGCTAAAAAAATATTTAGACATTGCATTCTAAGCATTTTCTATTTCGTTACATTTATATTACTGTTGAAGGGTGTTGGAGAAAAAGGTACGTCTGCATTGCATATAGCTTAGGAAACAAAGTTGTATGTTATATTGCTTGGGTATTATTTTTACTATATACTTGCACACGAGAACTAAAATGCTCTAACGACTTGTCCTATAAACAAGATAAGGTTGGGACGTAATTACCCTCCATTGGCTTACAAATAATCTCCTCACTCACTAACCCATTCCTAATTAAAATTAAGTAGACGTTGGCCCTAGGGACATCTCGGACTCAAATAAGGATTGACGTTAAGGGAAAGTTATTAGAAGTTGAATATTGCCAAATCAATGTCAAAAGTCAGGGATTGAGGGGCGAAACCCAAATGACTGGTGGTTTGGCATAATTAAGCTCATTGCTTAGGCACGGATACCTCCTACTGGTCTTACCCCTACATGGCTGATTAACTTGTAGTCAGGTTCTGCAATATACCTCCTGTGGATAATCAACAGTTAGGAGTCGTTTAGGTCTAAGGTCTACCCTACCTTAGGCTAGATTTTTCTTTTTTGTTGTTTGTTTGTTTGTTTGCTTTTGTTTTTTATATATTTGTGATATGAATTATAATTATAATTTTTTCAATGCATATAGTGATCAATACTTTACCCCAACCTCTGTTGATTCGGATATAATCAACCCGACATTTCATAACCTAACCAAACAAGTATGCTGGATTGGTCTTATCTGAATCAATATATGCCCCAATCCCAATATTATGAACAAAATTGGGATAATCATCACGACTATTCATTGGGTCAGTGGGAATACAACTCCCCCGAGTCTTACTATAAACAACCTTACCAACAAACAACTTCATATACTCCATACCAAGACCAACCTATAGAAGAAAAATCTTCTTTAGAAAAGAGTTTCGAAGCCTTCTTTAAGTCCACACGAAAAGTGCAAATTCAATTGGACTCAATTCTCTCAAACAGTTCCCAAATCCAAGATCCCTACTCCAATTTTTAAGTCCCACCACAACAAGAAGAACTTGTTGACTTTGAAGAGGGTATGAAATCCATAATTCAAAGCGAAGATTCTTTTACCCAGTCCATCGATATGATAGAAGTAAGACTTAGTCGATTGGAAAACATGCATAGGAATGAGGAAACTCTCCCTACCCAAGATTATTCCTCGTACTTCTAGCCATACTAATAGAAACCAAGAATCATTGTATCTTGAAGACTATGACCAAGATTCAATCATCACAAAACTTTGAACTTGACCAATACCAACCCATTGACAAATTGGCAAGTTTTCATTTCAATGAGATTGAACTTAAAGATGAATGCGACACCGATTCCCAATGTTGGATTCAGTTTCACTTTTCGAATCGATGCTCACTCCAATATCCTTATCAAATTTGAACCCAATTCCGGAGCCAACACTGGTTCCTGTCCTTATAGAGTTTGAACATGAACCACCTATTTTGGATAATCAAATTCCATTATTGAAAAATGAATGTAAACTTCAATTCTATGATTTAGACCAAACTCATGAACCAACTACGGCTCTCAAACCTAAACTTAATTTGAGTTTTATTTTTGAGTCAATATCGGTTCCCATTCCTTTCATTGTTGAGCTCAAATCATCTATTCCACAAAATCACATTCCATTATTGGACCAAGGTTTAGATCAATATGACTGCGTGATGATATCTCAAGATTGGTCAAATAACCGGAAAAAATTTCATGAGGATCTTACATGATCCTATACATATTGGAGAGTATAAAATTGTTAATAGGAAAGAGGTCATGAAAGGTGGATTTTATAAAAATTTATAGTATCTAGATTGGGTAGAAACGCGTGGCCCAATGAGACCACCACCGGAACCACCATCTTGAGGTGACAATTTTTCCTTCCCTTTCACCTTTTTATGTATTATTGCATTTCATTCATACATTGAGGACAATGCATGAGTTAGGTGTGAGGAGAGTTTACTAACATACTAATTTAGGTAAAAAAATTTTCTTTCTTTAAACTTTTTGAAAAGAAAAATAATATTTTGACTTATTTTAGTAAAAAAATTAAGTTAATTTTAAGGAATAAGAGGATCATAATTAGGATTTCTTATACTTGGTCAAAATAAAATTATTTATTTGATTTTGAAGTTAGGAAGAAAGATTGAAAAAATAATTTAATCTTGATTTTTACTTTGATGAAATATGCATACTTTATATACACTTAGGGTTCCAAAACAAAAATTCTTATGCCTTAAAAAAATTATTATATTAAAAAATCTTCTGATTAAGCTGGGTATTTGTGCCTCATAAAGCATAAGTATTCACGCCTAAAAGTGATTCATATAAATAAAAATCCTTAGTTTCGTGACCTTATTTGCTTGAGTCTTAACTCCTTGGAGTGTTTCTCACCCGGTACCCTAAAACTGTCCGATTTGGGGTCACCAACTAAGGCTCGTAATGTAGGCGAGTTAGAAAGCCTAATAGAGCTAAAGGATATTACCGTCATATATGTAAAAAAAAATTAAGGCATAAAAGTTAGAGTTGAAGAATCCCAAGTCAAATTTTCACAGTCACAAGATGCATATGACTTAAGGTAAAATAATAAACTAGATGAGAAATGCAATCTTAATCCTTCCCTTGATTGAAAATAAGTTTTTTAATAGAGATTAAGTTTAGGAATGACTAAGTTTTGATAATCCTATGACTTATAAATTACTTGAATTTTTACATTAATACTTCAAATATTTTTTCCTTCATAATGCATTTTCAATACTAACACTTTATTTTTCTTCCTTTATGGATTTTGTGGGTGCAATCCACTGAAAACTCTCACGAAACAAAACTCGTCCTCTAGGAATAACCTAGAGATTTAACGAGTTGTTGCACGTGATAAATGCGACTGTGATTTTTACGAAAGTGAGTTAGGTTAAGTTAGCTCTACTTTTTGTTTTACTTGAGGACAAGCAAAATATAGGTGTGGGGGTGTGATCTTACACATGCATTATATATTTTCATATTATATGTGTACATTTCTATATTTATCTTTAAATAAAACTCTATTATTTAATGTATTTTCATATTTAGTGGTATGCAGTGTAATTAAGGAAGAAAAGGGAGAGATTGACAGATTTATCCAATTAAATTCAAATTTTAAAAGAAAGGGGATCGATTCAAGTCCAAAGGTTTTAGAAGCTATCTTATCTGAAAACTGAATATATCAGATAAGATAATATCATCTAATTTCAGAAGAAAAACGGATTAGAAGAAGACTCTATTGGTTTCGCTGAGGATAAAGAGATGAATCGTCAAATATGGAGTAAATATTCAACATCCAAGAAGATAGAAAGATAGAGGAAGAATCAACGGACATACGCACCTAGAGCCTGCCCTACGACCATGATCTTGCTGCGGAAACGCGATAAAGGCCGCATTTTCGCGGCCAAGTGTTTGAATCTGGAGAGCCTTTGCTCCCCTGTCTTCTTACGCTATTTCCTATATATTTTCTCTTATAAATACCTGCATATTTTGAAGGCAGAAAAAAGCTCTAGTAGAGAGCTTTAGTTTAATTTTTTATTTTTTTCAATTTTATTTTTATTTTTATTTTAGGTTAGAGAGTTACATGAGAGAAGAAGAAGAAGAATTGTAATTAAAGTGACACTGATGTAATCCTTCTTCAAGAGAGAATTGTATTGAAGTTACACCAATGGAGTTTTTTACTTTTCTTCATCATACTTGATCTAGCCAATTACCACGTTCAAGTTACTCTTTCTGTTTGCTTTACTTTACTTTACGCTGAGGTTAGTCTTTGTTATGATTCAACAGTAGTGATAAGTACTTTTTTTGTATTTCTTTCCATTCATTAGTTTAGAATCACACTTCTCCTTTTTATCTCTTTTTCTTTTTCCTTTCTTTTGTAATTAAAGCAACAACCCAACTCTTCTTCTACCATATTCTTCTTAACTTAATTTAATATTTTTATTTTCCTTTTATAAAATGAGAATATAAGTATTAACTTATTTTTGGTAAATTGAAAGAAGAAACTTACTTAATTGCTTCCATCACAGTCTCTCCCTATGGATCATGACCCGTTAACCCTAGGTTACACGGTAGCATTGAGGACTTAGCACTGTTCCTAAAATTCTGTATTTTCCTATGCAGGTTTGGCTCGATCTAACATAATTTTGAAAAAATGAACAAAATATATGAGAAGGTAGACAAAAGTTTGGAGAACATATAACAAATATTAGAGGTGTAATGAATTTATAAGTTAAAAATAATTAAATAAATATTTATATGTTATGAATAATCTGCTAATTCTGAATAAATTGCTAGCAGCCAATCTCTGAAAAAAAATTTAATACGCATTTAGCATCGGTAAGGGTGGACAAAAAAAGATTAGAGAAAGGGTGGACAAAAATATAACATATATGCAAAAAAAATCTCTGCAAAAAAATTATCAATGCAAAATAAATTTTCAACCTTAAGGTGAACCAAATTTAGAAAAGAGTAGACAAGAAAGTCTCCATGTCGGCCAATGCGACTAGCACGCTACAAGTATTAAATGCACGTAACGCGGGCCACTCAAATCAACTCAGACATGGCATCAAATGAAGGGTTCGGTTCATGTGTGTAAGCCACACACACATACAATAAGAGGGCCAATCACGTATTGACACGTGAAACATAACCTCCGAACTTCTTAGTTCAAGCAAGCTAGTTACATGACAAGATAAAAATTTAAAGAACTATTCATTCCTTCAATATGCAATAAATATTTAACAAATTTGATGAGCACAACCCAAAATTTGAAAGTTATAATTAGAAAAACATTGAAAAAAAATATTCAAATCGCTAAAATTTGAAAGTTCTCATGTTACACAAGACAATCCTGACTTTTAAAATAATATCAATATAATGGCAAAAAATAAAGGAGAGGGACAGACAAATGGCCGCTATCAAACCCCAAAAAAAGAGGAAAACAAAGAGACAAATCAGCAGAACAAGCTAACTAATAATAAAAATAATAGTAATTACATGTCAAATTTGTTGGATTTCATGGCAATATTTCTGGAGTTAAACATGCAATAAAATTTATAATCAACTAAAATATCTTGTGCTGAACATGTAGCTAATATAAAGAAATGAAAAGAAGAAATAAAAGCTGGCTTGGGGTGATGTAGCCATGCAGATCACTGTCCTAGAAGATAGATGGCCGGTCTCTTCTTGTCCGAACCTTAAAACGGCCTCCTCTCTTAGTGGTAAAAACTCTCTCGAAATCACCAGCACTCAATTCAGGACAGTAAGATTGAGCATCTGCTCAGATGAAAGGTTGCCGGAAAATTAAAGAGGTCGCCGGAAAATTAAAGAAGATAAAAAGAATTTATGTAAGAGTTTTAACAGAATTTTAACACTGAGGGAGGCAAGAAGAGTAAGGCAGAATTTATGCACTATGGTTGTTCAGTTCTCTGTCCTGAATGCTGAAGGGGTTGGGCTGTATTTATAGCAACTCAATAGCCCGATCAACTGCAACAGCCCTTTGTGGATCGCGCACATTTAGGCTGTTGCAAGATATGTGCAGCCCAAATCCACTATTACCGGGTCAAAGAGAAATAGAGGGCACGCGTTCGCGATGCCAGGCCACGCGCGTGTGTAGCAAGATGGGCCCATGGCCCAAGATCCATAACGCATGCTGTAGGAGGAGTTTGTATTAAGCTCCACTACCTCCCTTGGTCTAACCCATGTGGGACTAAAAACTACGAGGGAACTCAAGTTTTCTCTCTCAAACTCCCCCCACGCCCCCCCCCCCCCCCCCCCCAAAAAAAAAAAAAAAAAAAAGGAAAAAAAGAAAAAAAAAACATGAGTTTCAGGAAAGATTAATAATATATAATAAAACAAATCATAAATAAGAATAAAATAAGGCAACATCATATTGTGAATTTATGGTAAATAGCTTGCGATCTTGAAGTTACCTTTAGTGAATTTATCGCCACTTGAGAGGCATAATGGACTATGCCTTAAATTATGCCTCTTTAACCAGACATTGATAAAGACACACACAATAATTTTTCATCTTATTGAGCAAACGGGTTGAGCATGAAGAACAGGCTCATAATAACCAATTCGTGAGAGTTTTTAGGGTCAGTCGTGACCATCACGGTCCCTCTCACGTAGGTAAGTCCTCTAAGGGTACTACAGCTGGATGTTATACCCTCCACACTACATGCGTTGGAATTATTAAGAGTTTAACTCATCCTTACCCAGCTATATCATAAGAGAGTCGTCACCTTAGAGAAGGAGCAGTAGCTACATTGATATGTGTATGATATAAATATATCTGGGTCGATACTCACTCGAGTATCAATAGTTCAGCTTATTTCTACTACATTGAATCTCTTTCATGAAACCAGCTCCCAATCAAGTAGCTTGGATTTCCACTTTCCGTGAACTCTACTATGAGGTTAATCGCATCTCCCTTGATGAGTCTAAGATCACACTCCTAAAAAGATCCTTAGTCAGAATAACTTTGTTCAAGGTCAAACAATGGTTTAACAACTTTTTATTTTTCAAGTGATAGTAGTCATAAATTTAACTCTTCATAATCACATTATATAACTCTTGACACTCTTTAATAGTCTTATAAAGCTTTTGGGTGATGGAAGAGTCTCCCCCTCAATTGGGATCTAAGGGTAATTGTAAAGTTTTTCTTTGTCGCCTTAGTTTCAAAAGGAGCAAAATTATTCTGTAAAGGTTTATGACATAGCATATATACATTGCTTTTTGACTATTCAAGTATTTAAGGTATGTGTGTGTGTGCGCGCGCGCGCGCGCTAAATAATAGTTAAGAAATTTATGCATGTCAAATGTCATAAAATGCACATTTAGAGTCAAAATTTAAGCATTAACATGTAATTCAGATATATCAGAAAATATAGTTTAAGCATATATTTGATCAAATCTCTAAGAACTATACATGTACTAGAGAAAAAATATTTATTATCTACTCTACTAACTTTATTAAGACATTGATGATGTCAAATATGGGATTTTAATATCTTATAAGATGACTGCAAATTAATTTCTTACCAGATAGCAAGACATACTAATTTGCCTTATCCTTTATATTCTTAATAGTATTTAAATTTTCATCTTAAATAAATCACCATTGTCTTAATTTAGTGATTAGGATATAGAATTTAATTTTTCTTTGTACATGCAATTTTAATTTTCACAAATAATACATATATAATGTATGCATTTTATATGTCTCTTAGTTTTGAAAATGTCATATTCAAAATCTTCAAGGAAATTTTAATTAAATTTGAAAATTATTTATAAGTAATAGTAAAAATTATAATATTATTTCTAAAGATATAAACTCTTTTAAAGAAAACTTGAAGTGCATGACTATATATATCAATCATTTTAAGATGTTTTACTATTGAATGATGCACCTGTAATTTTAAATTTTGAATTTTAATGTGTATATATACACGCAACTTAATAGAAAATTTGAAATTTAAAATTTCCTACAACTTAGATAAGAGCTTCCTCATAATTTTATTATTGTTAAAATCATGAAAACACTTAAATGAGAGGTGTATAAATTTTCAATCATAAATATACCTTTAATAAATATAATAAGTTACATCGATAGATGATAATAATAAATATATTATTCAATGAAACATAGTAACGAATTCAGAAAGATTAACAACGTCCTAGTTATAATATCAAAGAATTTTTATTTCAAAATAGATAACTTCTTAAATTCTAAGACATGAAACAATAATTAAAATTTCTAATCAAGAATCTTAATTAAATTCTCGATAATTAAACAATATTTGAGAATACCAAAATAGATATTTAATTTATCTCTAAACTTAGTTAGAAGGAAATTATAGTTTGTAAAGTAAAAATTGAAATCTGATTTCTACAGGTCTAAATAAGACCAAATTCAAACTTGATAATTATAAGTTAAGGGCAATATCTAAAATAATAATAAAATTAGGAGATAGTCTCTTGATCTTAATTATAATACGAATATAAGAAAATCATTCATTTTAAGCAATATATCTTTAATAGATCCTAGTTAGTATTGAACGGGGAGCAAAGTTGCACATGGTTATTAATCATCTTATGCATGCTTAGGATTAATATATTCATTTACATGAGCCCAAATTATAAGATTTGCTCATGAATATATAATATCACCAGCAGTACAATCATAATCATACGTTTTGAGATATTCAATCCTACTTTGTTCCTTATACTAGATTAAGTATAAACTAGGATACCAATTTTTGTAATTGAACATAGTTCGATCATTATTTACATCAGTCTCAATCAACCATAATATGTAATCAAGGTTAACCCAAGAAAAATTCAGATATGTCCAAATTTTGTTGTGTGCGCCAGAGTTATAATCTAGATAACTGTTGGCCCAAAGGCCCATCACTCTAGTTTTGATGATGATTAACTCATGTAGTTATAGTTTACTAATGATCTTGTGCTTAATTAGTTTTAGATACTTGATCAAGATCTTAGTAGATGTTTAGATTCAATAAAAGAGTTTTGGGGCTAACACATGTAGATTCAAGAGCTCGCGCGTCAAGATCGCATATAGCACTCGGTTGGAGTCAAACTCGTTGGATCGCGTTTGCATCGAGTCAACTTGGAGAAGAAGTTCTATAAGAAGACTTCAGTTTGTGTTTAGTTTAGATCTTGTGTAAAGATATATAGTGTTGATATGCTCATGTTCAAACACACACACAAAAGTTTCAATATGTTTGGTTTTCGGTTTAACCTATTTGGATTTTATGTCAAAAATATAGATATATTATTTATATGTATATTGGATTCTATCCATATACAATATGCTTCAAGCTTGTTTCAATATCATGTTTTTGTATCCATATGAGTTTTGGAGAAAAATGGTTTTCCATTTCAAAGTTTAGTTTTTGGAAAATACGGTTTTGTTTAAAGGCCAATTTCAATATCACAAAAATGGTTCAAATATTTGCAATATGTGTTGATTTTTAGTCACACATGTTTGATATTCAAAGATCTTACAAGAACTTATTTTTGTGAAATTTATGTGATTTTATTGGATTTAATTGGTATTAAATAACTTAAATTTTCAATCCCAAAATCCCAGCCAGACCATGCTGGCAGTCGACCGGGCGGTCGACCGATGTGCACGAGGGACGTGCACATGGCCAGCCACAATGGCCGATCGACCGCGCGGTTGACCGACTATAAGCACCCCACTCTCGGGTGCTGGTCGGCCGACCGGGCGGTCGACCGGAGGCACAAACAGTCAGAGAAATGACCGTTGGCCGGTCGACTGGGCGGTCGACCGGAAGGGCAAATCTGGCTTTTCCAAATTACCAATGGCTAGTTTTTGGAATGGGTTATAAATGCTCATCTCTTGGGCTGTTTTCAATAAGTTTTGAGAAGAGAAAATTTTCCATCTTTACAAGTGTTTTACAGCAAGTTTTAAAGAGTTTTTGTGCCTCAAAGATTTATTTTTATTTGCTTTTAAAGTGTTGAAAAATTCAAAGAAAAGAGTCTTTTGGGAATTGATTTTGATTTTGATTTCAATATCTATTTGGAGATTTTTTCAAGTATTTTTCTTTGTTCCAAACACTTTATTTTCTCACACTTGAGCTATCTATCTATCCTATCTATAGGATCTTGTTTGGTGAGAAAAATTGGTTTGTGGTTTATTGAGACCACTAAGTGCTGTAATCTTCTTTGCTTTGACTTTGTGTCTTTCTCTCTAAATGTAGAGGTGATTGTGTTTTGAGTTTGTGATTATCTCTCTTGTGTAGAGGTGATTGTGGAGGAGTTTTGAGTTTGTTGGTATCCCTCTAAGTGTAGAGATGATTGAGATTAGAGTTTTGACTTTGTGCCTCTCCCTCTAAGTGTAGAGGTGATTGTTGTTGTTTGGCTTAGTGCTTATCCCTCTAGTGAGAGGTGATTGTTGTTTGTGTTGGCCCGGAGGCCTTCCTCTCTAGTTTTGATGATGATTAACTCATATAGTTATGTTTACTAATAATCTTGTGATTTTAATTTCAGATCATGTAACAAGATATTAGTTGGTGATTGCTTCAAAAAGAGGAGTTTGGAAGCTTTCACTTGGTGATTCCGGTGCCCGAGCATCAAGATCATACCTTTGCACTCGGTGGATCACGTTTGGGATCGAGTCGGCTTGAAGATAGAAGATCATCAAGAAGACTTAAGTATCATAGTTTTAGTTTAGTGTGTTTAGATCCATTTGTAAAGCTTAGTATAGTTGATATGCTCAAGTGCACAACACACACGTTTTATGTTTGGATATTGGTTTTTAATTTAACCGGTATTGGTTTTCATGAATAGATTGATCAAAACAAGTTTAAATGGTTTATATGTATAATAGATGTATTCTAGTTATACATGCATGCTTAAACTTCTTATACAAACTTATTTTGACTTTCCTATTCATGTATTGAAAAATCCAAGTTTGATAAAATACAAGTTTTGATTTTTGGTAAAAATGATAAGACACAAAAATAGTTCATAAAAATGATAATCTTCATTTGCATTTGCTTGTTTGCACACATATAGTTTGGACCCATGGCTTTCATGACCCCACCTATGTATGATGCTTCCAACATTCTTGTATGGAAGACTAGGATGTCCATCTATTTACAAACCCTAGGTTATAAGGTTCACCTTGCCATTACCAAGGAATCCTTCCTTAGTGATAGCAAACATATAGGGGCCAATGCACAAGCCCTTGAGGCCATTAGAAGCACACTTCCTAAAGAATATCTTTTGCTTGCTTCTAACTTTGATTCCGCATTTGCAGTGTGGAATATGTTGACAACCACCACCTCCAAGCATCAATTGCAAATCCAACCGGAAGAAGAATCTAGTGGAGATGAATCTGAGCCACAACATTGCCATATGATCCAAGGGAATGACTCCCTTGAGGTACACTCGGAAACCCACTTAGAAGATAATGATGATGCTAGTTCTTCATGTAACGATTATGTTGATCCCCATGCTTTAAATGAAGAACTTTCAATAGTTTGTGAAAAATTAATTGAAAAGTATAAGGTTTTGAAAAAGAAAAGTCTAGGAATTGAAAAAGAAAATAAAAATTTGATTTCTAGACTTGACATTGTTTTGCAAGAGAAAGAGGAGAAATCTAATGAAAGGGATTCATTGAAATCTCAACTTGAACTTGCACTAAAAGAAAATGAATTTTTGAAGAATAAAAATGATTGTGATAATGTTTTGAAAAATAATGAGGTTTTGTCTTCAAAAGTAGATTCTATTTTAAGAGATAACAATATTTTGAAAAATGAAATTGTTTTTATCTCAAAAGAATTAGATATTTGTGTTAATAAAAATAAATCTTTGAAAAATGATATTGTTTCCCATGTTTGCCATGCTAGGGTAGTTTCTCCTAGATCACCTATTGCATGCCACACCTCTTCTTTGATTGATAATGATATATCCATGCTTAAGAAGAAGGTTGTTTGTTTGGGCTCCACTTTGAGCCACTGTGCCATGAACCATACACGCTTGGAATTCTTGGTTTGAAAGAAACAAGTTCCATCTTTTCATGCACACCCTCCACGGCATACACATGCTACCCACGATCACCATTATCACACTATGTATGCTCATGTGTACACTTGTACACATTGTGGACGTAAGGGCCACCTTGCTAAATTTTGTTATGATCGTTTACATGTTGAAAATTTAGCAAATAAATTTGTTTGGGTTAGAAATAATACTAACCCCTATGGACCCAAAAGTTGTGGGTACCAAAGACCACCCCTCTTGTATTTGATGTAGGTGTGGGCTCTCACATGACGTGAGAGTAGCCGTACTTTAGAGTGGATGTGTTCCGTACTTCATGAAAATCATTTGGATGCATCACTTTCAAGGGAGGTTTGGTGGAGATGGCCACCATGTTTTGGAGATAAGGAAAGTTGCCTTCTAGGTTTTGGTAACGATTCCTAACTCCTAATTATTGTTTACATGCTTTCCATTTTATTGTTTATAACATGTTTTATTGTTTAGATTATTATGAAAATGCCATGATTTTTAGACTCTTGACATACATGTATAGCCTTTTTGAGACACCCATGTTTAATATGGACCATTATTTTAGTGTTCTCACCTTTGTTTAGCTATCATGTTTATCATAGGTTTAATAACATGCGGATTTACATAATAATCATGTTTATGATTTTCATGATTGATTTATATATCGTTTTATGCTTCATGATTTGATTACATGTTTAGATGTTAGTTTTCATTAAAACTAAGTATATATTAGTACATATAGTGGGCCACAAATAAATCTATATATGTTTGAGCTTGAATGCTTATTTAAACCCATTAGATGTGCTAGTATAGTCTAGTATTGATGATCCATACATTTTAGACTCGTATTCCCATTCTTGAATTTGTTTTATGTTCATGTGTTTTTCATTTCATGTATATGTCTATTTTGTCAAACTTTAAGATATACATGTATACCCCCTGAGTCATTTACCTTTCATGCAAATCTATACATATGGACTCAATTGTGTTTAGGGATTTGTATGTATACTTTTTGTGTTGACAAATCATACATATGCCTTGAAATGAAATTTGGTTTAATGGAAATTTAATTTTATCCATGTTTTCATGTTTCCATTTGTGTTTATGTTTAACTTCATGTATATGTCTATTTTATCCAAACTATTGTTTATACATATATATCCTTTGAGCCACGTGCCTTCATGCATATATCTTTGTGGACTCGTTGTGTTTGGATATGTATGTATATTTTAGTTTGTATAGGACATACATATACCTTGAAGATTAAATAAGTTTTTGATGATTTTCTTGTTTCAAGGAATATTGAGCTTATTATCCATCTTTCATGATTATGATCTTCACATTGTATTTGTACACTCACATTTATTGTTTACTTATGTGTTTGTTTTCATGAGTCATATTTATGCTTAATTGATTATGGGTGTTGACTATTTTGTGAATTTCATGTTTATGAAAAATAATTTTGTTTTATTCCTTGCTTGAAGGATTTCGTACTAGTTTACAAATTTTTCTTATAACTAGTTACGATATTCTTCATTTGGTAGAGTTTTTCAAACATACTTTATTTTTCATATCTATTTTTGAAAACCACTACCTTCCACGGGCGGATGGATGGGCGATCATGCTCATGTATGTCTTATATTGAAAATCATTTTAAACTTGAACATGATTGGGAGGATTAGTTATATGATGTATACACTTGACCATTATTGTTGTTTCAATTGGTATCATTGAAGTTCTTTCAATTGGTATCAATTTTGACCCTTCTTGTATACTCATATATGTTTGTATGTATGTATGTATGTTTTTCAATTTCAAGAATATCAATTTCAATTGGTATCTACCTTTCATACATATATATTTTGTTTATGCTAGAGCTTGAGTTTCAACTTTGTTTCAATTGATTTAGCTTTCAATTGGTATTTTAATTCGAGCCTACGCATTATTTTTATTGGTATTTCATAAATGGGGAGAAAATTTGATTTTGTATTTCAATTGGTATTTTGTTCCCTCACTTTATGATAGAAAATAATAATTTTAATTGATATCATATGTTTAAAATGAACAATTATTTCAATTGGTATCAAGATGTTGTTTTCATTGGTATCAAGAAGCACTTCATTGACATATTTTTTAATTGGTATCATATTTAATGTCACCCCTATTTGGTTTTTGTTTGTTGTTTTAGAAAGAAAGGGGGAGAACCTTATTTTTATTTAACCCTTTGTTGATTCATTGTTTCGAACAAAAGGGGGAGAAAAATTTATTGATTTAGTTTTGCATTTACCCCTTTATTGATGATTGTTTCCTTGTATTAAAAAGGGAGAAGATTTTGTTTTGTTTTGGTTTTTACCCCTTTATTGATGATTGACAAAAAGGGGGAGAAAGATTTTGAATTTGTTTGTGTTTTATATATGCATATTTATGTTTAGCATATATTAAGTTTAATTTAGTTTAATTTTAATTGGTATCTAGAGTGTTGACACTTAAAAAAGACAAGATTCTTATTGGTCCGAACAATGTCTAAACTTGTTGACATTTACAAAAGACAAGTGACAGACGAGCTGAAGACCAGTTTTCATCCATCTCCGAGGGACAAGGAAGCAAGTTGGACTCCACTGATCCAGCAAGCAGACAGTGAACCCAGATTGTTTCTAAACAGACCTCAGCAGGTCTAAAATGCTAGCACTTAGCATTACATGAGCCCAAAGGGATAGCCTCGCTTGAGAGGCTAATATCACTCGACTTCGCCTCGAAGCCATTCAAAGCCTCGCCAAGAAGCTAACTCGCAACTTCGCCACAGAGGACTTCCAGCTCCGCCAAAGGGTTTCTTTCGGACTTCGCCAGAAGATGTCTCTAGCTCCGCTGTGAGTTCAAAGCGGGCATCGCCGCTGCTGGTCTGCTATGGTCAACCTTTGACCAATCAAATCTCCGGATGAGATCGGATCTAATCAGATCAAATCCAATTAAGATCAAATCAGAGATCAAATTTTGCAGTTAATTGCCACAATCTCTTGACTCTTCTAAAACGAGTAGGAAGATCAGGGAAAATCCTCCAACGATATGGAAAGGATCAAGAAGATCAACCGACCTGCCAATTCTAGCTTCGCAGAAGCCGATCTTAGCCTCGCAGAAAGGCTACTTTCCGGATTCAAACAGATTCGATTCAATCTGTTTCCATATTTTCAAGGGACGATTATACCCTTGCTCTCCCTATAAATAGCCCACCAGGGGTACAAGGAGAGGCACGCATACGGACGCACGAGACAAGAGAGAGGACTCCACAAGCAGAGACTTCTTCATAAAGCACAGTGCGTTCTCGAATTCAGAGACCTTTTAGAGAATTGCTTTCTCTATCTAGGGTGTTGATACCCTAACATCGTCCTTCTTCTCAAGGAATCTCCGGAACCAGGCGAGAAGGAATTCCTTATTGAAGGCGATTTTGAGAAGCAGTAAGAGGGTTCTACCAACCTTCTATTCTCTGATTCCCGGAACCAGGCGAGAAGGGAATCTCATCGCTCGTATCGTCAAAGAGACAAAGTGGTCGCGCGCTGACCAGACTCCTATCGGCACACTTCTCCAGAATCTCTGAGGAGATCTACTTGTAATCTTTTTAAGAGTACTTGTAATTTAGCTCCTCAAACCCTTTTTTGTAAGTTTTCCCCCTTTGAAACATAATGGAAAACATAGAGCTTATTTTGTTTTTGAACATTTCATTGGTATCTAGAACCTTTTATTGTTTATGCATGATTATGCATTGTTATTCATTGCATATTTATTGTTTATTTGTTTATGCATGAGTTAAGGGGGAGCTTTTTTGAAGCTTAACTTTAATCCATGCATATATAACTCCATGAGTTTTGTCATCATCAAAAAGGGGGAGATTGTTGGCCCGGAGGCCTTCCTCTCTAGTTTTGATGATGATTAACTCATGTAGTTATGTTTACTAATAATCTTGTGATTTTAGTTTCAGATCATGTAACAAGATATTAGTTGGTGATTGCTTCAAAAAGAGGAGTTTGGAAGCTTTTACTTGGTGATTCCGGTGCCCGAGCATCAAGATCATACCTTTGCACTCGGTGGATCACGTTTGGGATCAAGTCGGCTTGAAGATGGAAGATCATCAAGAAGACTTAGGTATCCTGGTTTTAGTTTAGTGTGTTTAGATCCATTTGTAAAGCTTAGTATAGTTGATATGCTCAAGTGCACAACACACACGTTTTATGTTTGGATATTAGTTTTTAGTTTAACCGATATTGATTTTCATGAATAGATTGATCAAAACAAGTTTAAATGGTTTATATGTATAATAGATGTATTCTAGTTATACATGCATGCTTAAACTTCTTATACAAACTTATTTTGACTTTCCTATTCATGTATTGAAAAATCCAAGTTTGATAAAATACAAGTTTTGGTTTTTGGTAAAAATGATAAGACACAAAAATAGTTCATATTGATTGATATTTGAGCTAAACTTTTTATCACATGTTTATATATCAATGCAAAATGATAAAACTATTTTTGAGTATTTTTACAAGACTTAAAAGAATTTTTAGAAATATATTTAACTGTTTTTCTGACCCAGTTTCTGACCCAGAATTGTGCTGACAGACCAAGCCGGTCGACCGGGCGGTCGACCGATGTGCACAGACTTGTGCACGTCTGCTGGCACAGTGGGCCGGGCGGCCGACCGGACCAGAGAGCCTTGCTCTCTGTATCTGGGCGGTCGGCCGAGCGGCCGACCAGATCAGAGAGTCTGCTCTCTGTATCTGGGCGGTCGGCCGTGCGGTCGACCGGGTTGCCCCAACGGTCACATTTCTGACCGTTGGCGGTCGGCCGGCCGGCCGACCGCTAGGCCTGTCAGGCTGCCAGATCAGCCTAACGGCTAGTTTTCTGTTTGGGCTATAAATACCCCAATTCTTTGGGATTTTGGCTAAGTTTTTCTGAGCTAATTTTTCCCTATTCTCTGGTTTTAAAAAGAAGTTTTCAAAAGAGTTTAAAGAGCAAAAGATTCATCTTGTTTGATTTAAGTGTTTTGGTATTTTCAAAGAAAATAGGTTTTTGGAAAATTGGTTTATTGTTCTTCATTTCTATATCTATTTGGTATTTTCCCAAGAGTTTTTCTTTGATCAAAACACTTAGTTTTTCCACACTTGAGCTATCTTCTATCCTAATCTATTTAGGATCTTGTTTTGTGGAAAAGTGAAAAGAGAGATTGTTTGAGGTTGATTGAGCCTCCAAGTTGTAAACCCTCCTTGACTTGTTGTATCCCTCTTTGGTAGATGTTGATCGGAGTGGTGTTTGCTCCCTCTAGTGAGAGGTAGAGTTTGGTTTGTAAACCCTCTTCGGTAGAGGTGTCGGTTGTTGTTTGGCTACGGGCCTACCCCTCGGTTGTGAGGCGGTGTTTGAGAGAGGAGTTCGGTACTCCCTTGTTGTAACAAATCCTCCTCGGTGGAGGTTCCCTCGGTGGGAGATAGTGGATTGGAAATCCTTCACGGTGGTGAAGGCGGGGATGTAGAGCTAGGGGCTCAAACCTCAAAATATATCTTGTTGTTAGCGTTTGATCCATTGTCTCTCTAACCCTCTCTCACTTGTGTTGTGCATTACATTATTCATATTGCCATATCATTCATACTTGTGTTGTGCCTTGCATTATTTCATATTGGTCATACTTATATGCTTGGCTTGCTTGTGTGTGTGCCTCACTTATAATTAACCACAAGAGCTTCATATAGCACCTCAACCCATATTTAGGGGAATCAAGAGGAGTTAGTCCAGAGCCCTTCACGGGGAATTCGGCTACACTTGTGTGTTGTACTAAGTGTGTTGCAAATTATTTTTAAGCTTCCGCATTTAGCGCATTTAGTTTTATAGATTAGCACTATCACCTATTCACCCCCTAGGTGTTTTCAGTTTGGCTTAGTGTCCATCCCTCTAAGTGTAGAGGTGATTGTTGTTGTGTCTTACCTCTTCTGTAGAGATGGTGTTGTTGGAGAGAGGAGTTGTGTACTCCTAATTTGTATTTGCCAAATACTCGGCGGAGGTTCCCTGTATGAAAGGTCTTGTGTGGATATATCGTGGAAATCCTTCTGTGTGAAGGCAGGGACGTAGAGCAGTGGCTCGAACCTCGAAATATATCTTGGTGTTTGCGTTTGATCCACTATCTCTGACTCTCTCTCTTTTATATCTTGCATTATTTCATATTGTTCATATCATACATATATGCTTGGTATTGTTTATGTGTGCCCATACTAGTGTTGAACCAAGAGAGCTTCATATAGCACCTCAACTCTTATTTAGAGGAATTTAGAGGAGATAGTCCAGAGTCCGTCACCGAGAATTCGGTTACACTCTTTGGTTACAATTAGTGTGTTGCAATTAGTTTTTAATTTCACATAATTTGTCATTAAATTAGCCATACACCTATTCACCCCCTCTAGGTGTATTTTCAATTGGTGTCAGAGCCTACGCTCCTGATATTAGGTTTAACCATCTAGGAGTGAGATCTTGATTGCTAATCTATCATTTGCATTTGCACACTTATTTGTTTACACACACTCATTGATTTCTTGACCCCTCCCATGTATGGTGTCACCAACATTGATATGTGGAAGTATAAGATTAGTATGTACCTTAAAACCCTAGGAATGCATGTTTTTCTTACTACTGCCAAGAAATCCTATCTTGATAATAATAAGCATATAGAAGCCAATGCACAAGCCCTAGAGTCACTTTGGCGCACTCTTAGTAAAGATTATCTTTTTATGGTTTCTCATTGTGATTCCGCTTTTGCAATGTGGAACACATTGACCTCTCCAAAGTTACACAAGACGAAATATATGAAGGAGGAAGAGTCCGAACAAGTGTGCTACATGGTCCAAGGGAATGACTCACTTGAGGTACATTCGGAGACTCAACTAGATGATAGTGCTAATTCTTCTGGTGATGACATTATTGATGCTGATGCATTAAATGAAGAACTATCTATTGTTTGTGAAAACTTGCTTCAAAAATACCAAGTTTTGAAAAAGAAGAGCTATATATTAAATAAAGAAAATAAGAATTTGTGTTCAAAACTTGATTTGGTTTTGTAAGAGAGGGATGAGATTTTAAATGAAAAGGACTCATTGAAATTCCAACTTAATCTTGCCTTAAATTAAAACAAAATGTTAAAAAGTAAAAATGTTTGTGATGATGTTTTGAAGAAAAATGAGGCTTTGTCTTCAAAACTTGATTTTTTTATAAAAGAGAATGAATCTTTGAAAAATAAAATTGCTTTAATTTCAAAAAAATTGTATTTAGTTTCAAATGAAAATAAATCTTTGAAAAATGATTTGTCTTCTCATGTTTGTCACATTTCTAGTCTTTCGTCTTCTAGTGATAAACATGATGCATGTTCCACTTTGTCTTTAAGTATTAAAAATGATATTTGTACTTAGAAGAAAAGTGTTGATTGTTTGGGCTCCACTTTGAGCCAATGTGTTATGGATCACAAGAAATTGGAATCCATGTTTCGCAAGAAACATGCACCACATATACATGCACACAAACTACGGCATACTCATGCTCATCATGCTCACACACATGATACTATGTATGCTCATGTGTATACTTGTACACGTTGTGGACGTAAGGGCCACCTTGCAAAATTTTGTTATGATAGAATAAATGATTCAAATTTTGTAAATAAATTTGTTTGAGTTAGGAAAGGTACTAACCCCCCATGGACCCAATAAAGGGTACCAAAATCCAGTCCTATTTTATTTGATATAGGTGTGAGCTCTCGCTTGACGTGAAAATATTAATGCCTTGATGGTAGATGCGTTCCGAGCTAAATGGTGGCAATTTTGGATGCCTCACTTTCAAGAAAAGTTTGGTGGGAGGACCACTATAGTTTGGAGACTTAGAGATTAGCCCTAATAGTTTTGTAACAATCTCTAACTCCAATTTAGTTTACATGCTTTCATATTATTAATTTTTAGCATGCTTTGTTTTTTTCATATTCATTATATTATATGCAATGAAAATTAGACATTTGATATACATAGATAATCTTTTGAGATACACCCATATTCATATGAATTTACATCTTTTGTGTTCTCACTATAGTTTACCTATTGTGTATATCCTAATCTAAAACATGTGCATTTAATATAATGATCATATTGGTTTATGTTTTCTTCTATGCTTCATGTTTTGATTACATATTTAGATATAATTTTATTAAAACTTATGTTTATACTTGTACAACTGTGAGCCACATTTGATTATTATATGTATATACTATGTTGCTCATTTGTACCCATTAGATGTACTTGTATAGCCTAGTTTTAATGTTTCTTGCATTTTAACTTGTATTCCCTACTTTTGTACATGTTTCATATAAATGTGTTTAGCTTCATGTATATGTTAATTTTTTCAAAACTTTAGATATACACGTCTATCTTAGAGTCACTTGCTTTTCATGTAATATTATATTTTGGACTCACTTGTGTTTGGAATATATATGTATATTTCTAGTTTAGAAAAAACATACACATATCTTGAAGCATATTTAGTTTTGATAAATTCTTATTTTTGATAAAAGGAATTTAATATGAGCTTCATTGCCTAATTCCATGATTATGCTTTTCGCATGATTTTTGTACACTCACATTATTTGTATTTACTCATTACTTTGTTTTATGAGTACATTATTTAGCTTTATATATCTTGAGTGTCAATTTTGTGTAAAATGCATGCTTTATGAAATATATGATTTGGTTTCATGTTTTGAAGAATTTATAACTAGTTATTTCAAAAATTATCTTAAACTTGTTCATATTCTTCTATTGGTAGAGTTTTCAAACATATTAAGCTATTTTCAAACTCATATTTTTGAAAATCCCTACCTTCTAAGGGCGGTTGGATGGGCGATCATGTCTTGTATGCTCATTATTGTAAATCTATTTTAACATGTGCATGAATAGGGTGTTAGGTATGAGTTATACACTTGATCTTCAAGGATTTTTATCTTTGTATACTCATATATGTTTTCTATATATATATATATATATATATATATATATATATATATATATATATATATATATATATATATATATATATATATATATGCCTCAAATTTTAAACGGTATCAATTTCAATTGGTTTATTCATTTTCATACATATATATGATTTGATTTTGCTTGCAACAGTTTTACGTTTTAAAGCACAAATTATTTCTTACTAAGCTTGATTTAGTTCATAATGACAATTATTTTTCAATTGGTATCTTATACAAGCTTATTCATTATTTTTATTGGTATTTCATAAAGGGGAAAAAATTCATGCTTTATCTTGCAATCGGTTTTATTTTCAATTGGTATCTTACTCCTATTCTTTATGATGAAAAATATTTTATTTTGGTATGTGCTAACATTTTCAATATTGGTATCAATAATCTTAAATTAGTATTATTCTCAATTTGATATCTTTATTGCAAAATGAGTTGTGTTTAACAAAAATTTGGTTTTTACTTTCAATTGGTATCAAAAATTTACTAGATATTTTCAATTGGTACAAATTGATTTCAATTGGTATCAAACTTACAATTTTTCATTTTCAATTGGTATCAAAAAATCTTCTATTGGTATCCTAAAAAATTTTGGTTATTTATAAGTGGTACCAACATTTGTTTTTGTCAACTACAATTTTCAATTGGCATCTACAATTAATTTCATTGGTATCAAAATTTATTTTGTTGACTTAAGAAAATTCATAAATTTATTTTATAAGTAGTTTCAAAAATGTTTTGATATGTATTGCTTATATGCAAGGGGAGCTTAACATCTCTTCTATATATAAATTCATGTTGAGTGTTTCTCACATTGAGGAGCTTGACCTCTCTTCTTTATATAATACATGTGTATAGGGGGAGCTTTACATCTCCATTTATACATTGTATATTATGCGTTATGTGATTAGGGTCTAGTCATCTCTTTTCATGTAATGCATATATGCAGGGGGAGTTAACTTTACGTCTATCCTCTTCATGAATGTATATCGCATATGTATCTTTATTGCTTATTTTTTACTTTGCCACTTTGTTGATGAATTGACCAAAAGGGGGAGAAGTATTTGGAGATTTCATATATGCATATTTCTTTTATTTCCTCGTTTATGCAAAAAGGGGGAAAAGAATTTGAAATTTTGTGAGTTTATGCATATATGTTTGTATTTGATTTATGCACTACATTGGATATCTAATTGTTTATTGCTATGCATGAGTTAAGGGGGAGCTTCATGAAACTTATCTTTAATCCATGCATATATAACTCTATGAGTGTTATCATCATCAAAAAGGGGGAGATTGTTGGCCCAAAGGCCCATCACTCTAGTTTTGATGATGATTAACTCATGTAGTTATAGTTTACTAACGATCTTGTGCCTAATTAGTTTCAGATATTTGATCAAGATCTTAGTAGGTGTTTAGCTTCAACAAAGAAGTTTTGGGGCTAACACATGTAGATTCAAGAGCTCGCGCGTCAAGATCGCATCTAGTACTCGGTTGGAGTCAAACTCGTTGGATCGCGTTTAGTTCGAGTCAACTTGGATAAGGTGTTCTACAAGAAGACTTCGGTTTATAATTTAGTTTAGATCTTGTGTAAAGATATATAGTGTTGATATGCTTAAGTTCACACTCACACAAGTTTCAATATGTTTGGTTTTCGGTTTAACCTATTTTGGATTTCATGTCAAAAACATAAATATATTATTTGTATATATATTGGATTCTATCCATATACAATATGCTTTAAACTTGTTTCAATATCATGTTTTTGTATTCATATGAGTTTTGGAGAAAAACGATTTTCTATTTCAAAGTTGGTTTTTGGAAAATACGATTTTTTGTATAAAGGCCAAATTTCAATATAATAATAATGGTTTAAATAGTTTGTAATATGTGTTGATTTTGGTCACACATGTTTGGTATTCAAAGATCTTATAAGAACTTATTTTTGTGAAATTTATGTGATTTTATGGGATTTAATTGGTATTAAATAACTTAAGTTTTCAATCCCAAAATCCCAACCATACCATGCTGGCGGTCTACCAGAAGGTCGACCGGACCAGGGGTCGATCGACTGGACCGGTCGACCGATGTGAACGAGGGACGTGCGCATGGCCAGCTCGACGGCCGGTCGACTGCGCGGTCGACCGACTGTAAGCACCCCACTCTAGGGTGCTGGCCGGTCGACCGGGCGGTCAACCGGAGGCACAACGGTCAGAAAAATGACCGTTGGCCGGTCGACCGGAAGGGCAAATCTGGCTTTTCCAGATTGCCAACGGCTAGTTTTTTGAATGGGTTATAAATACTCATCCCTTGAGCTGTTTCAACAAGTTTTGAGAAGAGAAAATTTTTCATCTTTACAAGTGTTTTACAGTGAAGTTTTAAAGAGTTTTTGTGCTTTAAAAATTTATTTTTATTTGTTTTTAAAGTGTTGAAAAATTCAAAGAAAAGAGAGTCTTTTGGGAATTGGTTTTGATCTTAATTTCAATATCTATTTGGAGATTTTCCGAAGTATTTTTTTTTGTTTCAAACACTTTGTTTTCTCACACTTGAGCTATCTATCTATCCTATCTATAGGATCTTATTTTGTGAGAAAAATTGGTTTGTGATTTATTGAGACCACCAAGTGTTGTAATCTTCTTGCTTTGGCTGTGTGCCTTTCCCTCTAAGTGTAGAGATGATTGTGTTTTGGGTTTGTGATTATCCCTCTTACGTAGAGGTGATTGTGGATGAGTTTTGATTTTGTTGGTATCCCTCTACGCGTAAAGGTGATTGAGGTTGGAGTTTTGGCTTTGTGCCTATCTATCTAAGTGTAGAGGTGATTGTTGGAGTTTTTACTTTGTGCCTCTCCCTCTAAGTGTAGAGTTGATTGTTATTGTTTGGCTTAGTGCCTTATCCCTCTAGTGAGAGGTGATTGTTGTTTGGCTTAGTGCCCATCCCTCTAAGTGTAGAGGTGATTGTTGTTGTGCCTTACCTCTTGTGTAGAGGTTGTGTTGTTGAAGAGAGGAGTTGTGTATTCTTAGTTTGTATTTGCCAAATCCTCGGTGGAGGTTCCCTATGTGGGAGGTCCTGTGTGGACATATAGTGAAAATCCTTCTATGTGAAGGCGGGGATATAGAGCAATGGCTCGAACCTCGAAACATATCTTGGTGTTTGTGTTTGATCCACTATCTCTAACTCTCTCTCTCTTTTATACCTTGTATTGCTTCATATTGTTCATATCATACATACATGTTTGGTATTGTTTATGTGTGCCCATACTAATGTTGAACTAAGAGAGTTTCATATAGCACCTCAACTCTTATTTAGAGGAATTTAGAGGAGATAGTTCAGAGCCCGTCACCGGGAATTCGGCTACACTCTTTGGTTACACTTAGTGTGTTATAATTAGTTTTTAATTCCGCATAATTTGTCATTAGATGAGCCATACACCTATTCAACCCCCTCTAGGTGTCTTTTCGATAACAACATTACTTCTAAAGTTATAGTTAGCGTAAGCTGATAAAGGATTTTAGAATTATTAGGTTAGTCAAAACCTCAGTTTTCCAGCTGTACGCGTCAGAAAAATCACAATTGTAAAATTCTTTTAATTGAATAGAAGATTACAACGGGTACAATCCGATTAAAAAAGAGAGGGAATCTCTTAATTAATTCTCCTCTTTATTTAAAACTGGGTTCTTTATGTGGCGGTGGAGAGTGAGTCTTGTTCTCCGTTGACCGACCGAACGTCTAATTTCTCTTGTGGATTCTCTCTTTGGATCAACTGGTGGAGTAGCACAACTCCTATCAGTAATTGAATCTCTAAGAGATTTAAAGAACTTGAACTCAACAAGTTAACAGAAAGAGTTGAACTCTTTCTAGGCTACAAGAGTTTTGAGGCCGAACTCTACTGAGGTAGCTCTCCTCCTCTGCCCATGGCTTCTTGGATTCCTCCATCAGGACTCTCCTCCTCAGCCCTTTTAGAAGAGGTCCCTCCCCCTGAGCCTCTCCCTCTTCTCTAGCTATTCATAGCTATTTATAGAGGAATTGAGGTGTAACCAACCCCTTAAATCTCTCCATAATGGGAGGAGTGTAACCAACCCCTTAAGTCTCTCCATAATGGCAGGGGTGTAACCAACTCCTTAAATCTCTCCATAATAGGAAGTTATTCCCCATTATGTGGAGAGAAAATGGGGTGTAACTGACCAAATTTGTGGCTGTCAGTTATAGCAGAAATGCGGGTCTCGCGCTGGACGCGGACTTTACTCTGATGTTGAGACGCGGAGCTCACAGGCTCACGTCTGTGTTGGAACGCGGAGCTGCTCGGCTTGTGTTTGAGTTGAAACGCGGAGCTGGCTGAGATCCGTGTCTGACAAAGGACGCGAGGTCCGCGTCTGGCGACTCCGCGTCTGACATTGGAACACGAGGTCTGCGTCTGGCGACCTCCACGTCAGAGACTGGAACGCGGGGTCCGCGTCTGGCATTGGAACGCGACCTCCGCGTCTGGCATTAGAACACGACCTCCGTGTCTAGGAGGTTCGCGTCTGAGGTTTTGTCCGTAGTAATTTTTTGATAGCCTACACCAGCTCAATTAGCCAAGTAGGTGTAACTCTTACACACTTGACGCTACTTAATTAAATAACCACTGTGAGCACCCTTCCTTAGTTAAATACCAACTGAATGAAATTTCAAGGAATTGACTTGCCTTTTTAATTTCTAAAAGGTTATTTTACTTTGTAACACTAATGGCAATCTAGTATACTTCTAGGTGTCTAAAATATGCACATGAATATGAGCCAATAGAATTATTCAAGAAATCCGAGAATATATATATATATATATATATATATATATATATATATATATATATATATATATATATATATATATATATATCAAAAATTCAAAATAAACAGAATATGCTTGAATGTGTATATCATTATCCATTTGCCGATGCAAAGAGAAGCTTTATCAAAAACCTTCTCATGACCTATGTCATACAGGTAACACCATGGCGGCTTTATATTAAAAGCAAGGAGGATCTGGGATCGAATCAAATGCATTTGTATGAAGACGCAGGTCACCACTGCACAAGGCGAAAATTCAAATTTCTTGTTCGGCATAAATTGGGTCAGACACCCAACAATATCAAATAATTTTAATTATAGCTTCACCAAAAAAACGAAATAAATGGTATCTACGCTGCAAAATTATGTCATAAATAGTAACATCCTTCCAAAAAAAAAAAAATTTAAGTACTATTCAATCATAATTAAGATATGCTATTGAAGGTTTCACAGATGGAGAATACTAGTTAACTCCTGTGTAACAATTTTCAAAAAATAAAAAAATCAAACTACTTTTGGGTTCTTGTTGATAATATTATATGAATAATATAACCATTTCAATAATCAAAAATAAATAAATAAATAACAAGTGTCTGAAAGAGAAAAAAAAATACATCAAAGTTTGTACACAGCTTGATATAGTTGTTGAAAGTAGGTGATGAAAGGTCATGGGTTCAAGTCTCTAATGACAATATTTTTTTTTTTAATTTTTTTAATTTTTTGAAAGTTGAGATAAATAGAGATCTTCCCGAAATGAAATGCGGCAGATACAGAACACAACCTTGGCACTCGTCATATCCGCATCCAAGCAGTTGGAACTTTTTTTTGTAGTTTAACTCTGGGTTTCTGTCAAAACTGAAAGTGTTGGCAAGTATCTTAACATTCTCAAAAGATTCATCTAGCCTGAATTTTTTATAACAATTGCAGTAAACATCAACTAACAACTGAAATGACTACCATGCTTGAAGAAAAGATCACCAACTAGCAGATTACAACAACAATCTTGTATATCAAGACTACTGGATGACATTTTCTAAAGTAAATTTTGCAATTAGCATATTCATTAGATAGTGCAAAGCTGTTAAAATAATATGATTGAGATACACTAGTCTTTCACAGTACATAATCAAAGCAAAATAAAAGTTGCATGTAAAATTCAGTTGCAATAATAATATCAATCTTCTAGATTATTGGATTTTATGGCAATATTTCTGGAAGTAAACAAGCAATAATATTTATAATCAACTAAAATATCTTGTGCTGAACATGCAGTTAATATAAAGAAATGAAAAGGAAAAAAAACTGGCCTGAGGTGATGTAGTTAAAATATGATTTCTCACAAAATCCTAAGCGAATATAATGTGCAATCAAGTAAAATAAAAGTAACATATTATTTAAATTCAAAATAATAAAAAATTTGGTAAAATAATATGATATACTTTTTTTACTAAGATTGAATCAAAAGGAATCAATGGCATATACTGGCAAAATGTTAAGAAAAATGTTTTTTTATTTGCTTATGCAATAATGTCACTATAAATTAGAAGACATATCTCCACTATTGTACAACAAAAGTTGTGTGTTCCTAAGTGTCACCTCGTGTGTATCGGTTGTCTATCGAGTGTCCTCCTAGACTATGCATGTATATTAGGTGTTCACAGTTTTTAATGTGGGAAAGATAATACTTACATATATTCTTAATATGTTATTTGGAGTAACTTTTGAATGTGATCTGAATAGTCTCATATTGGAAAGTTGAGTAAAAAGTGAAACACATAAATATGAAGTTGGACCTTTATCTATCAATTTAAGCTTTGAGTTAGATAATGTCTCAGTCTATATTTATGTCTTCACCTTTTTGCCTCCCAAGTGGGTTGGTTTATCATAACAAATTAATATCAGAGCGTGGTTGTCAAAGTTCTTTTGGCCAAAGGCGATCAATTTAACTTGCTACTTGATTAACATGTCTCTCTACAGATCTAAAGGTTGCAAAACTGTGCTAGTTGCTCATTTGAGTATTTGGTTGCTCTACTTACTTTTATGTGGATGATGTTAAGTTTGAGAGTAGAGCTAAGAAGGATGTATTTCTTAGTTATGGGGATGAAGTGAAATGATATATGTTGTGATGTTAAATTACCTGAATTGGTTATTAGTCAAATGTAACTTTTGCTGAAAATTCTTTGCTTACCCGAGAAAGAAGTTTTTGTAGATATTACAGGTTTCGTGGAGGACTCTAGCAAGCAGGTAGAGTTAGAAAGTAAAGTTTCATGAAAAGTGTGCTCATGTTAAACTAGTTGATATTGCTCAAGGTTCAACTTTGAATAATGGTACTCCTCTATCACAATAGTATAGCATTGTCACTAGAAGAGAGAGAAGAAATATTCAACCTTCTCAGTAATTTGCTCGTGCAGCTATAGTTGCACTTGCTTGAGTGTAGCAGAATGGATTGAGATTACAAAGCCATCCATTTGCAGTAAGGATATTAGTGGTAAAGAGGCTATAGAGTAGGATATTACTTTGACTGAGATTGAATATTTTATAAGAATCAGACATGGGAGTTGGTGAAGCCGTCATCAAGATAGAAAATAATTGACTATAAATGCATCTTCAAGAATAAAGAACTCCAAGGGTGGTATCTGCAGGGTATTGTTTTCCATTGATTTACAAAGGAGAAAACTTACAAAAAAGTGTCGAGGAGCTAAATTACAAGTAACACAAAAGATTGCAAGTAGATTTCCTCAGAGATCTAGAGAAGTGTGCCGGTAGGAGTCTGGTCAGCGCGCGACCACTTTGTCCCTTTGACGATGCGAGCGATGAGATTCCCTTCTCACCTGGTTCGGAAATCAGAGAACAGAAAGTTGATAGAACCCTCTTATTTCTTCTCAAAACCGCCTTCACTTAGGAATTCCTTCTCGCCTGGTTCCGGAGATTCCTTGAGAAGAAAGTATTAGGGTATCAGCATCCTGATTAGAGAAGTGATTCTCTGAAGTCTCTGAATTCTTGGAAGCAAGAGAATAGATCTCTGTTCAGCCTCTCTATGCGTACGATCGTGAAGAAGTCCTCTCGTGCAGGGGTCTCTCTTGCGTGTGGTCCTCTTTTCTTGTGCCCCTGGTGGGCTATTTATAGGGAGAATAAGGGTATAATTGTCCCTTAAAAATATGAAAACAGATTGAATGAAATCTGTTCAAATCTAGAAAGTAGCCTTACTGCGAGGCTAGAATCAGCTTCTGCGAAGCTAGAAGTAGCAGGTCGGTTGATCTCCTAATCTGTTTTGATCTTTCCATATAATTGAAAGATTTTCCCTGATCCTCTTACTCGTTTTAGGAGAGTCAAGAGATTATGGCAATCAACTACCAAATTTGATCTCAGATTTGATCTTGATTGGATTTGATTTCAATCCTGATTAGATTTGATCTCATCTAGATTTAATTGGTCAAAAGTTGACCATGACAGACCCGCAGCGGAGCTGCCCGCGTCGAGCGCGCAGCGGAGCTAGAAGGCGCATGTGGCGAAGTCAGAAGAAAGCTCTTCAGCGGAGCTAGATAACATCTGTGGCGAAGCTACCGAACATTCTTCTGCTTCAAGCGAAGTTAACTCTCTGCGGAGTTAACTGAGCACTTCAGGCAAAGCTACAGGTTAGCTTCCTGACGGAGCTGTGAATGGTTTCAAGGCGAAGTTAGGTGATCTTAGCCTCCCAGGCAAGGCTATCCCTTTGGGCTCATGTGATGCTAAGTGCTAGTATCTTAGACCTGCTGAGGTCTGTTTAGAGACATTCTGGGCTTACTGTCTACTTCACTGGATAGTAGAGTCCAAGTTGCTGCTTTGTCCCTTGGGGATGAGTGAAAACTGGTCGTCAGCTTATCTGTCACTTGTCTTTTGTAAATGTCAACAAGTACAGAACTGGTCGTCAGCTTATCTGTCACTTGTCTTTTGTAAATGTCAACAAGTACAAAACTGATAGTCAGCTTGTCTATAACTTGTCTTTTGTAAACGTCAACAAGTTTAGACATTGTTCAGGCCAGTCAGAATCTTGTCTTTTTTAAAGTGTCAACAAGACCCCCTTCAAAGTTTTTGAAAGTCTGCAATGACTCAGACTTCAAAATACTTTGAACTGCTTTAATCGGTGGTATGTGAAGTACGAACGTCGCCATGGTGGTTGAGTTCAGCTTCGCTTTTAATCCTGCTTTGGGATAGATTCACAGAAGAATCGTGCAGATTCGCGACTCTGGTTAGCTTCGCGTCTTGTGGCTTCGCGTCTGAGTGGCTCCGCATCCGAGCCTCTCGAAATAAGTTCGCTTTGGAATGTTGTTCCTTTCCGAGGCCAACTGCTTTCGGCCAGTTACGAGAAGGATTGCTCCTTTTTTGAGGTTAGAATAACCTCTCTTGCATTAATCGAGGGAGATCATTCCTCCTTTGTGCGCTTCCGAGGGAGAATATTCCCTTTCTTAAGGCTTAATAAATACCTTAATGAGGGAGATCATCTCTTCCTTGCACGGTTTTGAGGGAAACGGTTCCCTTTTTGAGGCTCAATAAATGCCTTAAATCTGCTCGCGCTTCTATGCTTGAAGCGGCAGCGCTCAGGCCATGAGGCCTATAAATAGGACACCTGAGGTCCTCTGAAGAGAAGTGGTCTGCTCTTCTCTTCTCTTGGTTATTAGAGAGAGATGCTCAGATCTCTGAACTAGTGGGGATGCCCACTTTGGTCATTACCCCGCCCAGGACCGGTAAGTTTCGGTCATCCAGAGACTTTACTAATGAACTGATAACTTTTTAGGGAGTTCATCTCCCTTAATTTAGCTTTAACAGCTACCTTAGGGATTGATTTCCCTTGTTCTTCATTTTGCATCTGATTGATCTACAGAGAAGGGTTTCAGCCCAGCTTCCCAGTGAAGCTATCATTTTGACTTGATCAAAGAAAGATCATTGCATGTTTGCCTGCTAAGTTCGCCACACAGGAAAAACTTGGACTTAGTCTTTTCAAAGTTGAGACAGTCTTGCCATATAGGTGGGGTCAAGACTGCGTCCCTTAGGATCAGTCTGGCTTAGCCATATAGGCGAGGTTAGGACTTGGCTTATGCTGAATTAACCCATCATCACTGTGCAAGCGAGGCTATCTTCTACTTTAACTGAAATCAATCCTTAACTGAATCGGATATAAATTGCTTCGTCCCAAAGAATTTGACTTAGCATTTATTGGCAGCTTTTCCTTTGACTTACTGCTAACTTGTTTCAGTTTGCATTGCAGTGAGCTATGTTCACCAATCTTTCGACTTGATGAAAGAGACCAAGAAGTTGCTTCTTGCTTTTCTAGTTGAAACTTTAAATCTTAAGCAGAAGGAACAACTGGGGCAGCTGATGTGTGTTCCCAGAAGAGGTTGGCAGTCGCTTATCTGAGATGATCCCTTCGAGGTGAGGCTGGTAGCCGCTTATCCGAGATGATCCACTTCGGGAAAGCGGACGTCACCTCTAAGGTCTCGGATCCTCCATTGCCAATTTTCATCAAAGAAGATCCAGCTTCTTGATGGCAAAATCTGCCATTATGCGAAGGAATATGGCCTTGTGCAGGAGGAAGGCCTTTCGTGTCCAGTTGGTTAGGCTTGGAAGTAGATAGGACCACTTATATGCCTTTTGAGCAAATGATTCTGTTGTATGAAACACAACCTTGATGTACTAGTATCAATGTACCTTCCCTTTTAAATCAATAAAAGTTTAGTTTCTGCTTATCTAATTTGCTTCTCCACCTTTTCCATTTGAGAACATTTGAAGTGGACCGGCGGAGCTAAACTTCATGCGAAGTTAAAGACAGGATCCCATCTGAACCAGGAACGAGCGTCCAGCGAAGCTAGCATAAAGTCTATGCGAAGCTCGGGCTGTGCTTTTAGCGGAGCTATCGATACGTCACGCTAAGTCAGCACTTAACTCGTGGCGGAGTTAGCCCTTAGTGGGCCTGAATCAGCGCTTCTCGGGAAGGAGCTTTAGGCGCCGTTTCAAATTAATTTGAAACGACAGCCTGTGCTCTTATCGAGGCGTCGTTTTAGGCGATCATCAGCCTATAAAAGCCTGATTGGGCTGAGAGAGAAGGTCATCACTTCTCTTTGAAATTTTCAGAGCACTTGACACTTTTCTTCTTCTTCTTCTTTACTTGAGAATCCAAGATCCTTTTATGTTCTTCAATGGCTTCCAAGAGACGAGCAGGAAAAGAGGTCGCAACCTTTACAACGGAGGGTCCTTCTCCTCCTCCGGTCATCGAACGACCGGTCACCGATAGGGATCTTTCCCTTTTGATCAGAGATTTTCATCTCTCTCTTAAAGCCAATTTTTGGATGTCTTTCGATGAGTCCAGAATGATCAATTATGATCTGTTAATCTTAAGGAATTCGATTCCCTGAATTTTCCTAGATTTCTTAATTTGGAATCCAAGAACCGAAGAGTCCTTCTTTAAGCTTCTAGGCGAAGTTATCCCTTAGGCAGTTCATATCCTGTTGAATGACAGGATGCGAAACTGTCCTTCGAAGTGTAACTAAAAAGGACCTTAATGCCCTTAAAATAGTCTTTAGGCAATAACACCTTTCTGACGAAGTTAGCCGCTGGGGCTTTGCCGCATTCTGTTAAGCTTCCAGAGCGAAGCTAACACTTTGACATTTTCCCGCTTCCTGCCTTCGTGTGGAGTACGGAGTTATGCTACAGCTGCGAAGATAAGCTTCGGGGCGAAGCTATCATTAGGCCAGCTTCGCTCGGAGAGCGACGCTATGCCTTAATAAAAGTTGCATTCTCATTTTAGCCTTTATTTGGCTGATGAACTAATCATAGTTTTTTCTTTGTTTTTGTAGTGCACTATACTCCTGGTCCTTTGAACAGTCTATTTGGCACGGCCAGGGGTTAGATGGCAACGTCAGCCTGCAGTTATAATGACAGGCTTTTTTATTCAGCGAGCGAACCTCTCCTGCTCGAGATATACTTATTCATCGTGGGGATCAGCGCGCCATGAGAAGCATCTTAACCACTGGTACCCTTGAAAATTCTGACCGACGAATCTATCGGAAGCCCGGCTTCATGTTCGAAGATGCGGCGCTAGACCATGATCGCCAGCTGCTAGCCGGAGAGGGGCAGTGGATTTTTCAATTAGATGGCGAGAAGTTCTATCTTCCGTCTAACAAGCGGCATTTTCCCTTGTCCTTCTTCCAATGCGTGACGAGGGCTCGGAAGATGCAGTGGCAAGTGAGTCGGACTACTGAATCCGTTCACGTAGGGAAGTTGATAATTCCCTCACCGGTTACACAAGAGCGGGGCCTCCTCGTTGCATAATGGGTCTCCACCCTGGGAATGTACTCCCAGACATCCCAGTGGGAGAAAACCCTGCAGTGGCGCAGACCTTTGGGAATCAATTCTTTAAGGTTCGTGGTAACTATCCAGCCACTGACTTCAGGACTCCAGGGTGGATTCACCCTCCGAAGGCATGGTGGAGGGATTTGACTCTATATGTCCTTGCTCATTTCGAGGAGGATCTGGAGAGGCTGAATCTTTATGAGGCCGTCAGGGCGACCTGTTATGGCATTCAGATGAGCGTAGCGAACTTCTATGCTATCTTTGAGTTATACTGCCCGGCTACAGGGACCTTCTTCACCCCTGTTGGCGAATTGGCATGGCTCTGCACGAGATGTGGGAAGTCTCTGCTCTGCTTTTGGGATCTCTCCCATACAAAGAATATTTCTCATGCGAGGCGGAATTGGCACTTCTGGAGAACCAGGAGCCCACCTTGTTTGAGACCTACCGGGAGTTAATGTGCCACTTGTACATTTGCTCCAGCATGCATGGGAGCAGTAAAGAAGCTTCATGCGGCTTGAAGAGCTGAGAAAATTATTTGTTCCCAGATATGGAAAATACTCCTGAGGCGGCTCATTGTGGAGTTGCTGATGAAGACATCTTTCGCCGCATGCAAAAGTATTCTCAAGGGGATCTAATTCTAGAAGAAGATGATGGCCCCTATAAAAAAGGCGATATTCTTCAGAGTTTCCACCATCAGGCTCGTCGGCCGACGTCCCGGAAGGCACTTCTGGCTGGTTTCTTGACGGTCTGTTTGAAGAGATATGTGGTGCCTGTTGGCCCAAAGGCCCATCACTCTAGTTTTGATGATGATCAGCTCATGTAGTTATGTATACTAATGATCTTGTGTTTAATTAGTGACAGATTTGTTATCAAGATCTTAGTAGGTGTGGAGCTTCAATAAAGGATTTAAAGTCAAATTTTGGAGCTTACACGGTTTGATCCAACGAGCTAGTGATCGTGTTTGGACCAAGTCTAGAAGATGAGAAGGCTTCAAGTGAAGACTTCAAGAAGATGAAGACTTGTGTCTAGGTATAAGATTTTTGTTTTTAGATAAAATGTAAAGGATAGAATAGTTGGTGGATTGCTTAAGTATATATATCACACACACTCTCTTGATTTAGTTGTCTTTTCATAAAAGAATTTTCAGATTTAGAAAAGACTTTCATGTTGAAAAATACTATTTTGGTCTTTGGTGTTTCTCATGTACATATCTTTTGAAGCCAAAACCATGTTTAATGCTAATGTCAAAAACATAGATATCTTTTTTGTGTAGTGGATCAAATCCATACACACTATGCTTTAATGAATTCAAAATATCTTGTTTTTGTATCATGAAGAAGTTTGGAAAACAAGTTTTAGAAAAATACAAGTTTTCAATTGAGCCTATATTTCCAAATTACAAAAATAGTCCAAATCATTTATAACATGCCTTGATTTTGTGCAAGCATGTTTGTTTATCAAAGTATATTGGTAAAACCATTTTTGTAGATTTTTAAGTATTTTATGGGATTTTATGTGAGCCAAAAAGACCAAGTTTTAAATCCCAGTTTTTCTGTTCCAGGCTTCAGCCAGTCGACTAGTCGACCGACCAAGTCAACTAGGGCTGAAGTTGGTCGACCGACCCGGTCGACCGACGTGCACAGACGTGCACGCCAGCTCTGCAGGATGGCCGGCCGACCGACCCGGTCGACCGTCCAGAGAGCTCTGCTCTCTGGAAAGGCCCCGGCCGACCGCGAGGTCGACCGGACAGAGAGGTTGCTCTCTGTATCCTGGATCGGCCGACCGCTCGGTCGACCGATGGCTCAAACGGTCTGAAATATGACCGTTGGCCGGCCGACCGGACGGTCGACCGTTAGGCCTGACAGAACCCCAACGGCTAGTTTTTCTTAGCCTATAAATTTGGGGGTTTGGGCATTGTTTTTCACGAAGATTTGGGAGACTTTTAGAGCCAGTTTTTCCCATTCTTTTCAGAGGTTTTCTCCACATATTTGAGAGCAAATATTTCCTATCAAAAGGGAAGATTTTATCAAGAGTGTTAAAAGAGATTTCTTTGAGTTTTCCTCCACCATTCTCATCCTTGTTTTTCTCACAAACACTTGAGCAACCCATTGACATATTCATTCTATAGGAGTGTTTTTGTGAGAGGATTTTAGGTGATCAAGAGTTGTGATCACCAAAGTTCTACTTTGTTCTTTGAGAAGGCGGACGGTTGTGTTCGCATTGTTTCGGGTCCTAGTGTGGACTCGGTGTTTCGGGTTCGGGTGCGAACTCTTGTTTGAGGTGCGGCCTCGGCGAGCCGGTGGGCTTGCGTGTGAACGGGTTAGAGAGTCCGAGAGCTTGTAGGTGTTGCGGCACCGAGTGATCCGGTGGGATCAATTATAGTGGAAATCCTTCGTGTGTCGAAGGCGGGGATGTAGAGCAAGTGTGCTCGAACCTCGAAACAAATCCCTTGTGTTTGCGATTACTCACTCTCTCTCTCTATCTCCTTTATATCTTGCATACTCTCATTGTCTATCTTTATATGCTTGATATATTCATTTGTGCTCATATTGTTATATACTTGCGTGGGATTGTTTGCTAACACTTGTATTCAACCAAGAGAGCCAACGCGGCACCTCAACCCATTCAAGGGGAATCTAGAGGAGTTTGTCCAGAGCCCTTCACGGGGAATTCGGCAACACTCTTGTATTATACGTGGTGTTTAGTGTAAGAGTTTAGTTTAGGTCATAATAGTTTACACTTCCGCATTATTTGGCATTAAGTGACCATTAGATTAGCCATCACCTATTCACCCCCCTCTAGGTGACTTATAGTGCCGTCTTCTTCGGGCGACGTCATTCATCCGACTGTCTTGTTGCCTGCCACTCGTCTAGTCCATGGTCGTTCTCTTGGACTTCTTCCAGCCATGGTGTGCTGTATTCAGAGAGGCCTTCGCGCATTGACGGAAGCTTTCTGTAGGCCACCAACGACGACATGGGGAAAGGGACTATTTTGCCCTGCGACGGACCAAACCCCAGAATAGGTCTGCCGTATACTTATTTGATGGCATGGTTTGCCCTTCATTGTCCCTCCATGATCGAAGCCGGAGAGGACCCCCCAGAAGGTGTTCGAATGGCGCTTCTCCGCCGATTCGAGGGATGTTCATGGCTGAAGACTTACGTGGCCGCGGTCCGTAAGTTGCTGTGCCGCTATGATGTCTATAGCCTTTTCCGCTGCTTCCCCTATATTCGGGATGCGGGCTATGGTGAAGAGTTTTAAGGACGTGGGGAAGAGCAGACGTCATTGAGCTGGGGAATTTTTGAGTGGTTGGTCAGCATTCAGCCCTCATATTTATTGTACAGAAGCGGGGACACCTGCTACTTGGAGCCCTATATTCCAAGTCGGTTTGCCCGTCAGTTTGGGTATGACCAACTATACGTGGGTAATCCAAACAGCAATCTGGCTTTCATGGGGAGCCTCATCGATGGAGCCCGTGCTTGGCGATTCTTCATTGCAGGCTGTACCGAGGTGCGGCTGTGCATGCCGCTAAGGACTCCGAACCTTATGATGACCCTGGGATTCTGCCTGTGGTATACGACCTCAAACTCTACACCCATCGGATTCTCTATTAATTCTTCTGGTGTGAAGTTAATTTCTCAGCGGCTGAAGCGGAAAGTCACTGAGAAGGGCGAGGATAAAAGGGTTCGCGTCCCATGTCTCGGGGAGTTCATTACTGTTGATGACAGTGAAGCCTCGGATGCAGGAAGTCCTCGCTTCGAAGCGGAAACGGGTGCTGAAACTCCAGCAGTTGTTTTGTAACGCCCCGATTCCACGGATACGGGGACGTCACTGCAACGTATATACGTAGGTCAGAACTACCCTCCCGTATATACGCTAAGCATCAGTACAGACAAGAATCAGAGTACAGAAGCAAATGGTGCATTATACATTCCAACACATATATATATACAATCACAGAGTTATCACCAGAGGTGATGAATATTACAATAATAATACATCACAGATATGCGCAAATGCGAGAGTACAAGAGATATACATATATGAACAGCATAAAAGGGCGCTCACATACAAGTATACAAGGAAATGTACAAGTATGAATAGAAAAAGGGCACTCACGAGTTTGCTAAGAGGAAACTCGAGAGGCATACAGGGGGCCTGGAAGGATGTGGCTCTGGACGGTCGGCTGGAGATCCACGCTACCGCTGCGCCACTCTGATGCAGTAACAGGGGAAATCCATACGCTCCAAGCTCCGAAACCTGGACATGAGAATCCAGGGGAGTCAGTGAAACTCCCCAGGCGAGTAGGAATATGGATGCCAGGTGGCGAGTCAGGAGGAGCACAAGTGTCAAGTACAGAAGACAGGAGGGTTAGAACACAAATGAAGTATATAAGAAATGATATCAAGTAGGAAATACTCAGGAGGCAGATAGGTTAGGGCAGACATGAACAGGTATGGCATAATAATCATAAAACAGGAAATCTGAATAAAACCATTACAGCAAATATGGTAAGGCACATCACAGATTCATAGCCGTTTAAGTTGCAGGCTTTAGTATGCGTCCCATTCCACATACCTCTACTTACAACTTAAAGAGCCGATTATTATGACACTTTATTATTACTCGTCTTACCCTGATATCTAGCTATGTGAACTAGCGTCCCAACGCACATAGATCCATATCCGAGTAAAGTAAGGTTGTTATTGGAAACTAGCGGGGGTATCAACGAACTATGTTTACAGTGGGTCCCGTACATACCCGGACCACGGCCCAGGATTGTTCCGTTGCTTGGTGACGGAACCTACCGCAAGGCTAACAGGAGGGACTTATGTATGCCCTTATCATAACAGGAATAAGGGAGCCAGCTCTCCCCTCGGTCCCCTGGAGGCCCACAGGTCAGACCGGAACATGTAGTTGCACAACATTCCTAAAAGCCACTGTAAACACGAACACATATTGATATCCGCATGTTTCCCCCGACCCAATACAAGTTGGTCCTTTTTAGGATTCATTAGTTTAATTATCACTTTACGGGAATAACAGGAAATGGACATGATCAGGAATCAGGAGTACATACGCACTATATAGTCAGGTCACTGCATGTAAAGCAGGAAAACAAGTCACTGATCATGATACAGGATAATAAGGTAAGGTTCCCGTAAAGGTGATAATCACAAGTCAAGTATATCATGCTGGGTGTCAAGTGATAGCATGACAGGGTGATGATATTTAGTAAACAACCAAGCATATCAAAGGATTGATAATAGTCGGGTTAAGTCATAATATAACAAAGGTCTTACCAAGTGGTAGCATGGCAGGTGGTCAGGTGATAACACACTAGATGGTCAGGTGATATACATGTGTTAAATAAAGCATGCAACTGACTAGCCTGAGGTAATGGTATGGCAAGGTAACATAAAAGTAACTCAAAGTCCAACGACCACAAAGGGTCGGCCACGCATAGTATATGATGAAGAAACAAGCATATCATAAGCATGGTACAAGCACAAGATGAAGCTACCATAATACAAGCAATTGTAGTGAAATACATGAATATGGAAATAAGAAGCGAAATACTTATCGTCCCGGCGAAACGGGATATCAAATAGAGAAGAGCGAGACTACTCGCCTAAATCACCAATATGCCAAAAATCCAAAATCCACGGAAGCTCGGGATGCGCCACAAAACCTGATATAAATATGTAGAGAGAAGAGGAGAGAGAAGGAGAGAAGGTAAGATGATTTTGTCAAGTGACAAGTCAAGTAATACCTATATGTGATGTAAGTCTAGAGGATAAGGTTCATATTCACGAAAGGAATCAACTATGACAAACAGCCAAAGTTAGTCGACTAAGGTGGAGGAGTAGTCGACTAATAGTGGACTCAAGTCGACTAACAGTCTGGTATAGTCGACTAAAACTGGGTTCCAGAGAGTGGGGTTCTGGTTTCAGGAAAAGTTAGTCGACTAGGTGGAAAAGGTAGTCGACTAACAGACATCTCAAGTCGACTAACAGTCATGTCAAGTCGACTAATACTGTGATACAGAGAGTTTGAGTTTCTGATTCAGGAAAGGTTAGTCGACTAGGGTCAAGGGTGTAGTCGACTAATCAAGGTTTCTAGTCGACCAATAAATAACCTAAGTCGACTAAAACTGTGTTTCCAGAAAGGCTACGTTTCAACTAGGGTTTTCTAGTCGACTAATCTATAGGTCTAGTCGACTAATCGACTGGAAACAGCATACAGAACAGATTTTGGGGGTTTTGTGTTTGATAATCAAATGGCATGATTTGAAGACCTAAGCATACATGATATGAAAATACAAGTATCCTAAGAATTATCCAAGGCTTGGTGAAGAAGAACACTTACCTAAAAGAAGCACAAGGTGATGGAGTGATGGTGATGAAGAAGAAGGTGGAATCTTTGATGGAGTTGATGAAGTTGTGGTGGTTGTTGTTGGTGTTGGTGAGAAGAGGTGGTGGCCGGAGATCGGAGGTCCCTCGCCGGAGTCGGGGTGGCCGAGGCGCCGGTGGAGGTGGTGGTTGTGGTGGAGATGAAGGGGGAGATGGAGGTTAGGGCTTTTGCTGAAGAGAAGAAAGAGAAAGGTGAAGTGAAAGTGAATAAAGAAAGGAGAAGGAAATGTATTTATAGGTTTTAGATTTTGTGAAGGAGGTGCAATTAACTAAAAGAGAGGGGGTTTTTTGTAAAGTGGGGAGGTGAGGTGAGTGTCCTTCTCTTGGCCACTTGGCCGGCCATGGGAGAGAGAGAGAAAGAGGGCATTTAATGAGGAAGTGAGTGGAAGTTGTTGGAAGAAAATAGAATTTTGGAATTGTTGGAATTTTGGAAAATGGAATTCTTGTGGATTGTGGAGGAAGGAAGAGAAATAAGGAAAAAGGAAAAAGGAAAAGAAATTGATAAAGAGAAGATATTCTCTTGGAAGAGAAAATGAAAAATAATGAAAGTGGCGGATTCTCGGGATCAAATGGCGGATGCGGAAATCTTTCGGGAAAATACCGGAATCGTCCGAAATTCAAGTATCTCGGAACGACCCGAAATAATTATCAAAAATCAAGAATATTATACTAAGTATCATAGTGAAATCCGTTTTAAGAAATACTTTATAGTTTTAAAACTAAAAATCCCGGAATCAGTTATCTACCGACTCCGTTGGAATTTTCATAAATTCATAAAATTCTCAGAAAAAGTATTTAGATAGAAAATATGATTTTAAGAAATAAAGTCTAAAGGACCTTCTAGAAATTCCTAACTGTTTGTGAAATAAAAATCCTGGAATCGATCAGCGGCACTGGTCGACACCGGTTTTGAAGACTTTCATTTTAATTCCAGAAAAATCTAGAAAATCATAGAAAATATATAATATTGGAAAATGATATTTAAAACTAAAATCGGTCAATTCTAATTACCGGAAAGACCAAATCAAGTAATACATTAGGATCGGGTCTTCGGTTCAGACTAGGGCTGACTCCAAGTCCACGAATCCAAATCCAAGACAAAACAATCATATAAGGAATTCATAATACAAAGATAAATACAGAAAACAAATCGAAAAATACGATCGAAAAATCTGAATACGCAACTAAGTACGTATTCCGGGAACGGGGTATTACAATCCACCCACCTTACAAAAAATTGCGTCCTCGCAATTTCGTTAAGGGGTAAATTGAACACAAAGGGGACAAGGGTGGAATTTATACCGATTTAAGATATGAAGCACTAGAGGTAGGGCTCTCAAGTCGACTGAACATTAATCATCCTCCGCACTTCCGGCTGTATAAATCTTCGAATAATGCTGAATAATACTGCTGATGTCGTGGCTGTGCAATAAATGAGCCAGAATACCGAAGATAAGAAAACCCTGATAGTCCTGAGCATAATAAAGAAGGCCGATAATTAAGAATCCCGAATACCAGGCATCAATCACTCTGAACGATATAGTAGAGAATGTAGAATATCCGTAGAGAATTCCGACTGCTGACTTCTGAAAGATAGCCAGATCAAGATCGATCTGGAGAATACCAAGCTTTATAGAATTCACCGAAGAGATCACATAATAGCTTCATGCAGAACCAGCCACTACCTCTCTAGTCTAGTCATATCTTAAGATAGTATAAGGCTTCATAAAACCAAAACAGGGAAAGGATAGGAGGAATTAAGAATCAAAGGAAGGATAGTCAAGAAATAGATAACTCTGCACTTGTAGTTGGAATATATAACCAAGACTCATGTATTCCAGTTGCAAATCTCTTTACCATTAATTTGCCCTCTGGACGTACTGAGGAAGTTAGAAACCTGGCTCTGATACCATCCTGTAACGCCCCGATTCCACGGATACGGGGACGTCACTGCAACGTATATACGTAGGTCAGAACTACCCTCCCGTATATACGCTAAGCATCAGTACAGACAAGAATCAGAGTACGGAAGCAAATGGTGCATTATACATTCCAACACACATATATATACAATCACAGAGTTATCACCAGAGGTGATGAATATTACAATAATAATACATCACAGATATGCGCAAATGCGAGAGTACAAGAGATATACATATATGAACAGCATAAAAGGGCGCTCACATACAAGTATACAAGGAAATGTACAAGTATGAATAGAAAAGGGCACTCACGAGTTTGCTAAGAGGAAACTCGAGAGGCATACAGGGGGCCTGGAAGGATGTGGCTCTGGACGGTGGCTGGAGATCCACGCTACCGCTGCGCCACTCTGATGCAGTAACAGGGGAAATCCATACGCTCCAAGCTCCGAAACCTGGACATGAGAATCCAGGGGAGTCAGTGAAACTCCCCAGGCGAGTAGGAATATGGATGCCAGGTGGCGAGTCAGGAGGAGCACAAGTGTCAAGTACAGAAGACAGGAGGGTTAGAACACAAATGAAGTATATAAGAAATGATATCAAGTAGGAAATACTCAGGAGGCAGATAGGTTAGGGCAGACATGAACAGGTATGGCATAATAATCATAAAACAGGAAATTCGAATAAAACTATTACAGCAAATATGGTAAGGCACATCACAGATTCATAGCCGTTTAAGTTGCAGGCTTTAGTATGCGTCCCATTCCACATACCTCTACTTACAACTTAAAGAGCCGATTATTATGACACTTTATTATTACTCGTCTTACCCTGATATCTAGCTATGTGAACTAGCGTCCCAACGCACATAGATCCATATCCGAGTAAAGCAAGGTTGTTATTGGAAACTAGCGGGGGTATCAACGAACTATGTTTACAGTGGGTCCCGTACATACCCGGGACCACGGCCCAGGATTGTTCCGTTGCTTGGTGACGGAACCTGCCGCAAGGCTAACAGGAGGGACTTATGTATGCCCTTATCATAACAGGAATAAAGGAGCCAGCTCTCCCCTCGGTCCCCTGGAGGCCCACAGGTCAGACCGGAACATGTAGTTGCACAACATTCCTAAAAGCCACTGTAAACACGAACACATATTGATATCCGCATGTTTCCCCCGACCCAATACAAGTTGGTCCTTTTTAGGATTCATTAGTTTAATTATCACTTTACGGGAATAACAGGAAATGGACATGATCAGGAATCAGGAGTACATACGCACTATATAGTCAGGTCACTGCATGTAAAGCAGGAAAACAAGTCACTGATCATGATACAGGATAATAAGGTAAGGTTCCCGTAAAGGTGATAATCACAAGTCAAGTATATCATGCTGGGTGTCAAGTGATAGCATGACAGGGTGATGATATTTAGTAAACAACCAAGCATATCAAAGGATTGATAATAGTCGGGTTAAGTCATAATATAACAAAGGTCTTACCAAGTGGTAGCATGGCAGGTGGTCAGGTGATAACACACTAGATGGTCAGGTGATATACATGTGTTAAATAAAGCATGCAACTGACTAGCCTGAGGTAATGGTATGGCAAGGTAACATAAAAGTAACTCAAAGTCCAACGACCACGAAGGGTCGGCCACGCATAGTATATGATGAAGAAACAAGCATATCATAAGCATGGTACAAGCACAAGATGAAGCTACCATAATACAAGCAATTGTAGTGAAATACATGAATATGGAAATAAGAAGCGAAATACTTATCGTCCCGGCGAAACGGGATATCAAATAGAGAAGAGCGAGACTACTCGCCTAAATCACCAATATGCCAAAAGATCCAAAATCCACGGAAGCTCGGGATGCGCCACAAAATCTGATATAAATATGTAGAGAGAAGAGGAGAGAGAAGGAGAGAAGGTAAGATGATGTTTGTCAAGTGACAAGTCAAGTAATACCTATATGTGATGTAAGTCTAGAGGATAAGGTTCATATTCAAGAAAGGAATCAACTATGACAAACAGCCAAAGTTAGTCGACTAAGGTGGAGGAGTAGTCGACTAATAGTGGACTCAAGTCGACTAACAGTCTGGTATAGTCGACTAAAACTGGGTTCCAGAGAGTGGGGTTCTGGTTTCAGGAAAAGTTAGTCGACTAGGTGGAAAAGGTAGTCGACTAACAGACATCTCAAGTCGACTAACAGTCATGTCAAGTCGACTAATACTGTGATACAGAGAGTTTGGGTTTCTGATTCAGGAAAGGTTAGTCGACTAGGGTCAAGGGTGTAGTCGACTAATCAAGGTTTCTAGTCGACCAATAAATAACCTAAGTCGACTAAAACTGTGTTTCCAGAAAGGCTACGTTTCAACTAGGGTTTTCTAGTCGACTAATCTATAGGTCTAGTCGACTAATCGACTGGAAACAGCATACAGAACAGATTTGGGGGTTTTGTGTTTGATAATCAAATGGCATGATTTGAAGACCTAAGCATACATGATATGAAAATACAAGTATCCTAAGAATTATCCAAGGCTTGGTGAAGAAGAACACTTACCTAAAAGAAGCACAAGGTGATGGAGTGATGGTGATGAAGAAGAAGGTGGAATCTTTGATGGAGTTGATGAAGTTGTGGTGGTTGTTGTTGGTGTTGGTGAGAAGAGGTGGTGGCCGGAGATCGGAGGTCCCTCGCCGGAGTCGGGGTGGCCGGAGGCGCCGGTGGAGGTGGTGGTTGTGGTGGAGATGAAGGGGGAGATGGAGGTTAGGGCTTTTGCTGAAGAGAAGAAAGAGAAAGGTGAAGTGAAAGTGAATAAAGAAAGGAGAAGGAAATGTATTTATAGGTTTTAGATTTTGTGAAGGAGGTGCAATTAACTAAAAGAGAGGGGGGTTTTTGTAAAGTGGGGAGGTGAGGTGAGTGTCCTTCTCTTGGCCACTTGGCCGGCCATGGGAGAGAGAGAGAAAGAGGGCATTTAATGAGGAAGTGAGTGGAAGTTGTTGGAAGAAAATAGAATTTTGGAATTGTTGGAATTTTGGAAAATGGAATTCTTGTGGATTGTGGAGGAAGGAAGAGAAATAAGGAAAAGGAAAAAGAAAAGAAATTGATAAAGAGAAGATATTCTCTTGGAAGAGAAAATGAAAATAATGAAAGTGGCGGATTCTCGGGATCAAATGGCGGATGCGGAAATCTTTCGGGAAAATACCGGAATCGTCCGAAATTCAAGTATCTCGGAACGACCTGAAATAATTATCAAAAATCAAGAATATTATACTAAGTATCATAGTGAAATCCGTTTTAAGAAATACTTTATAGTTTTAAAACTAAAAATCCCGGAATCAGTTATCTACCGACTCCGTTGGAATTTTCATAAATTCATAAAATTCTCAGAAAAAGTATTTAAATAGAAAATATGATTCTAAGAAATAAAGTCTAAAGGACCTTCTAGAAATTTCTAACTGTTTGTGAAATAAAAATCCTGGAATCGATCAGCGGCACTGGTCGACACCGGTTTTGAAGACTTTCATTTTAATTCCAGAAAAATCTAGAAAATCATAGAAAATATATAATATTGGAAAATGATATTTAAAACTAAAATCGGTCAATTCTAATTACCGGAAAGACCAAATCAAGTAATACATTAGGATCGGGTCTTCGGTTCAGACTAGGGCTGACTCCAAGTCCACGAATCCAAATCCAAGACAAAACAATCATATAAGGAATTCATAATACAAAGATAAATACAGGAAACAAATCGAAAAATACGATCGAAAAATCTGAATACGCAACTAAGTACGTATTCCGGGAACGGGGTATTACATGTTTCTGGCGTGGTGGGGACGGCCCCCGTAGAACATGCTAATGTTGAAGAAGTGGAGGAAGAAGATCCCGACGTCTACTTCAAACGAAAGCGGGAGGGTGGATCTCGTAGGAAGAGAGTAGTGAAGAAGCCTCGTTGCTATGCTCCTACAGTTGTTGCAGAGGGCGAACCATCTGCAGCGCTTCCTCCTCCTGGCCGATTAGCAACTGAATTGTCAGCTCCTAAACCGACTACTGGCGAAGCCGCTCTGGACCCGGGTAAGATCAGCTTCGTCCTTGCAATACACTTTTTATGCATTCCGGATAGCTCATTATTTGCTTTGTGATTCAGGCACCGAGGCGGTGAGAAGCCCGAGAGCTAAAGCTATCAGAGAACAAGAGGAGCATTATGATCCCTTGTTTACTTAGGGCGATGAGGCTGGCTATTTTGCCGTCTTAGAAGAGTCCGGAGATGATGCGGCTGATGTTGGTCCTTCGGGCGCTGGGACCTCGAAAGGAAGTCCCGAAGCTTCTAGCTCCTTTGGGTGGACCACGGAGGGTTCAGCAAGCGAAGGTGGGCCGGCCATTCGTGTTGATTCCGCCAAATATTTTCCTATGGAGCCCGTAGAAACTGATGCAGCCGTCAAGACGATTGAGGCGACATTATCTTTTGGTATTGTTTTGACCATTTAGCACTAGCTATTTATTATGCCCGGCCTAAACAAAGTCTTGTTGCAGGTGTTCCGTCTCTGGGTGCATCGACTTCAAGAGAGCCAACCAATCTTCCTGAGGGATCCAGGGGTGAAGTAAACACTTCGACCGCGGTGGATGCTGCTGAGTTGGATGCTTTATATGACGACTTGCCCTTTTATCAGCCTGAACCAGTCAGAAGAACTGAAATTGAGGAGATGGTAGTCATGAAGCCGATCTCACTTCCAACCATATCGGTGAGTGAGATGCCATCAGTTTCGCCAGCGCCGCCTATCTTGCCAGGTGCGGAGCTGAAGATGATTACCAGTCCTACTTCCCCAATACTGGCGGTTGAGCCCTCTTTCCTGAAAATAGTCACTAGTCCGACCTCGGTTGTAGCTAGTGTACTGGTTTCAATGAGGACTCCTCCGAAATTACCGATGACCTCTCATGTTGCTACAACCAGTGCTTCTACTATTCCTTCCACAGTGATGTCAATAAGCTAGTGGAATCTTCAGGAGCTGCTCGTCTGCCAGGAGTGATTGAGGCTGAGAATGAATTTGTGGCTGAGCTAGTCGATAGCTTTTATAAGAGCTTGAAGCGATCCATTACTTTGATTTTGAAAGGCTCGACTTTCTCATTCTCTGCTTTGAAGGTAGTCCTCTCCCGAAGCATTGAGAGTATCCGAGACTTTGGAGGGGATGACTAGGCCACTGCATTGGAACTTCTGGTAGACCAACTTGAGAGTGATGTAGACGAATGACGCCGTCTTAGCCATTCAGACCTGAAGTCTTCAGTTAATGAGCAGCTTGCGCACCTTGTTGCTCAAATGCAAGAAGCTCATCTTGCCGCTTAGGAAGCCGCTAAGGCCATTTCTTCTGACTTGAAATCCTTGAAGACAAGGAAGGTAGAGCTCGGGGACGCAATAGATGCTTCTAACAGTGCTCTTCTTGACGCTAAAGATAAAATCGAAAAGGCCAAGGAGATGATCAGGAAGACGAATCTCCTTTTATCCAAGGCTGAACCAGTGCGTCTTGAACAGACTGCCCGACTTGAGCAGCTTAGGGCTCAGAATGACAAACTCTTGCAGTAAGAGCTAGCTCAGAGGGCAACCTTGGTTGAGGTTGAAGCTCACTTGGCCCAGACGACGAGCTTTAATGAGGCTGAGCTGAGGTCGCAGGCGCTTGTCCGGGCTGCTGACGATAGGAAAACAAGGCTGGCCATTCTTGAAGGACGGATCAAGTCTTATGAAGTACCCTTATAGGCCGTAATATATGTGCCTTCATGTATCCCTTTCCCTTTTTTTTTTTCGGAATCAATAAAAGTAGTTTCATTTTGACCCCCTGTTGCATTTTCAACTTGTTTTATCTTTTGAATTCTCGCTTTCAAGTTGTATTACAGCCACTTAAGAAAATAGTCCTTACTGGACTAAAAAGATTAGACTTGGCTATCTGTCGGTTCAGAGGTCGCAATGACGTAACTGATTAAGAAGCCACCAAGCTCGAAGTAGTCCGTGTCGGACAGAAAGGTGAGATTTGGCTATCTACCGGTTCAGAGGTCGCAATGACATAACCGATTGAGAAGCCACCAAGCTCGAAGTAGTCTTTATTGGACTGAAAGGTGAGACTTGGCTATCTGTCAGTTCAGAGATCGCAATGACATAACCGATTGAGAAGCCACCAAGCTCAAAGTAGCCCTTGTCGGACTGAAAATGAGACTTGGCTATCTGCCGGTTCGGAGGTTGCAATGACATAACCGATTGAGAAGCCACCAAGCTTAAGGCAGTCCTTGACGGACTGAAAGGTGAGACTTGGCTATCTGCCGGTTCAAAGGTCGCAATGACATAACTGATTGAGAAGCCACCAAGCTCAAGGTAGTCCTTGACGGACTGAAAGGTGAGACTTGGCTATCTGCCGGTTCAGAGGTCGCAATGACATAACCGATTGAGAAGCCACCAAGCTCGAAATAGTGATGGGATTTGGAAAAAGGTCTCGATTTCATTGCGAAAAATGAGGAGATCACTGTCATAGGTTTAATGTTAATGTAATAGCGAAATGGATGCCAGAGGTTATACTGTTAAACATAGCATGAAAAGGTCTCGTTCTCACGGGGAGAAACGAGAAAATCACTATCATAGGTTTAGTGTTAACGTAACAGCGAAATGGATGCCAGAGGTTATACTGTTAAACATAGTATGAAAGGGGTCTCGTTCTCACAAGGAGAAACGAGGAAATCACTGTCATAGTTTTAGTTTTAACGTAACAGCGAAATGGATACCAGAGGTTATACTATTAAACATAGCATAAAAGGGGTCTTGTTCTTACGGGGAGAAACGAGAAAATCACTGTCATAGGTTTAGTGTTAACGTAACAGCGAAATGGATGCCAGAGGTTATACTGTTAAACATAGCATAAAAGGGGTCTTGTTCTCACGGGAAGAAATGAGGAAATCACTGTCATTGGTTTAGTGTTAACGTAATAGCGAAATGGATGGAAAGATCTTTATATGTGGTCTTACCATTCTATGGATGAGAATTGGTAAGTGATTTTGGAGAGGGAATCAAATGGGAACAGGTCCCTTAGGATTTTTAGCAAATCCTCAGCTGTCAACGGGTTTGATATGCCTTTACCAACTACCGTTTGAGTCGGGCTAGCCATGCTATTCCCCTCAGCATGATGAGTTGTCGAGGAGTTATGTTGGGCTTAAAGGCCAACATTTTCCTCTATCCTTAACCGTTAAAGGTGTTGGATCATTTGGTTAGCGTATGTGTAACCTTGATTCTCCTTCGGGACAACCAGTGTATGACCAGGTTCCTACTAGTTTATGGTTGTATGATCCCATTTGGAGGAAGAGAGAGCTCTTTATGTGTACCTTGGATTTGAAGATTTTGATCAGAGGTGTAATGTTAACTTGATCATGAGAAGGATCCTTAATCAAGGATAATACTTCTTTAAGAACTTACCATTGATCGGCATCATGAGTAAATCGCCATCTGAAGTCATAAGGCGATATGCTCCGTTTGAATAGATTGTTTCTATTACAAATGGTCCTTCCCATTTAGGCTGAAATTTGCCTTTGGTTTTTTGCGTCATGATCATCGGTCGTCTGACGGCTAAAACCAAATCTCCTTTCTGGAAGACTTTTTGTTTGACCTTCTTATTGAAGGCTTTTGAGATTTGAGCTTGATACAACTCGATGTGTTGCTGAGCTTGTAGTCGCTTCTCATCTAGGGCTTCGAGCTCTTGAAGACGCAACCTATCATTGTCCTCTGATGTGATCTTAGTGGTCAGAGCAACTCGTAATGACGGCATCTGAATTTTTAATGGCATGACTGCTTCACACCCGGATACCAGGGAAAAAGGCGTATTGCCTGTCGGGGTCTGAACTGTGGTTCGGTAGGCCCAAAGACATTCACTAAGCTTTTCGTCCCAATCTCGCTTATTCGAGAAGACGAACTTCTTGAGTAACTTGATGATTGTTTTGTTGAATGCTTCCACCAAGCTATTAGCGGCGGGATTATAGGCAGTTGAAATCACATTCTGAATTCGGTATTTATCACAGAATTGATAGAATACCTGGCTTATGAATTGGGGACCGTTATCATGGATGATCCGCCTAGGGACACCAAATCAATGAATGACGTGGTGTTTGATGAAATTAACCACGTTGGAAGTTTTAACTTCAACCAGTGGTATGGCTTCTGCCCATTTTGAAAAGTAATCGGTTATTACCAGGATAAACCGGTGTCCTTTTATCGAAGAGGGGCTGACTGGCCCTACGACATCAATTCCCTATGCTTCAAATGGCCATGAAGCAACAGTTGGGTGGAGCAACTCTGAGGGCTGGTGTATGAAGTCCACATGAATTTGACATGCGTTACACCTCCGTGCATATTGGATGGCATCGACTATTATGGTTGGCCAATAGTATCCAAACCTATACAACCTGTTTTTGAGCTTTGGACCTGGCTGATGAGCTCCGCAAATGCCGTCGTGTGCTTCTTTAAGCACTTCCTGCGCCTCTAAATTAGAAAGACAACGAAGGAGGACACCGTCATATGAACGACGGTAAAGTGTCTTCAGAGTTGGGTCGTAGTAGAAACGGAGAGACCTTCGTCTGATAGATGCTGCTTCTTTAGGATTGTCTGATAAGAGACCATGTAAGGCGTAGTCGATGAGAGGAAATCGCCAATCTCTCGGCTCAAGATCCGTCGAGATATTATAGACCTCTCTGGATCTTAACATGTGTTTAGAGCATACAAGGTGTCGAGTCGCCACTGTGAGGTGATACTCGGTGTCGACTGACAAGACTAACGTTATTGCTAACGCAGCAAGAGCATCTCCCTTAGTATTCTGAGATCGAGACACGTGCCCGATGTAGAAACCATCAAACAGATTAGCCAATTCGATGACCGTATGATAATAAGGCACTAAGTCTTCGTGGCGGACCTCATATTCGCCTTTAACCTGATTGTTAATCAGTTTTGAATCCCCATAAGCTTCAAGTAGCGTACCCCCATTCCGTGGGCGAGCTGAAGACCAATAAGTAGAGCATTATATTCCGCTACATTATTAGAGCATGATTCCGTCAAAGAAAATGCTTTAGGAAGGACATGATTCTGTGGAGAGATAAACACAACCCCACGCCAGCGATGATCCTGCCCTGAGGACCTATTCGTGATGCTCCATCGAAGAACATCTGCCAAACTTCATCCTCTGAAGTTACATTGGACTCGAAGACTTCATCCGGAGTATCTTCGTGAAGTTTTGAGTTTTCTGGGACGGATGAGCAGCCAAGAACTCCGCAAGGGTTTAGCCTTTAACTGCCCTTTGAGGGATAAAGATCATGTCGTATTGAGACAAAAGAGGTGTCCATTTAGCCAATCTTGAATTCAGTGATCCTGGCTTCGTCATGAGAAGACGCAAAGGATTCACTCTGGAGATGACATGTATGGTTTGGCCAATCAAATAATGTCGTGTCTTCTGAACAGTAAAGACAAGAGCTAAGCACTCCTTCTCAATAGGATTATAGCAAGATTCTGCCCCTATCAGAGTCCTGCTCAGATAATAAATGGCCTGTTCGTAACCATTGTCGTCTTTTTGAGCAAGCAGGGCACCAAGAGAATGGTCCATGGCTTTCACATAAAGCAATAATGGTTTCCCTGATGTGGCTGCTACCAAGACTGGAGGTTTTGTGATATATGTCTTAATATCCTCATAAGCTTCCTGACAAGCTTGATCCCATACAAAGTACTCTTTTTCATGAGTCGATGAACGATTGACAGCGGCCTGAGAGATTTGCGATAAATCTTCTGATATAAGCCAGTCTACCTTGCAAGCCTCTAAGCTCTTTGAGGTTCCAAGCGGATGCATGCTCATAACTGTAGGGTATTGCAACCCTAGATCTGGTGTTTCGAAAGACACCTTCTTCGTGCACCAAGACTTGGCCAAGGCCCGGACTATAATCCGGATCTGGAGAACTGGAGGGAGTGGCATGCGACGCTCGTCTGCCCCTATGCAATTCTCGTCCCCTTCCAATCGTATTAATGGATGCAGAGGGCAAATCTTGCGATACGCTCCTTTTGCGATGTTTCACCGGAGCTTGCACCGACAGTCAATCAAAAACTGATCGTTGACCTGAATAAGTGGCGAAGATTGGTCCTAGCCGGCAATGGACTAAGTGGACTGTTACCAGCTAACACCCCACTTTTTGACAATGGGAGGAAGTAGTTCGAGAAGATTCCGACTTCCGTTTGTTTGTCAAGAATTTTCGCAAGTCAGACCCAGTTGGGCCTAAACGATCCAGCGCCAGAGGCTCTTTTGGATCGTGCATAGGACAATGTCTTGCTCCTTTTATCGCCGCAGAGGCGATTAGCACTAAATAGTACTTTAGCTCTAGCTTCAAGGCTAAGAACCTTGGGAATGTTCTTGGATGTTGAAGCTGCATAAGCAACGCTGTCAACACTTAGGGATAATCCCTTAGCTTCCCTACGAGGCGCGAGCTTAGCGCTTGATGAACTAGGAAGCGAAACACGTTGTGGTGCTTTTTCCGCTATGTTGCTGCGAAGGCGATTAGCCTTAGATAGTGCTTTGGCTCTTGATTCGCGGCTAAAAGCTTTGGAAACGCCTATGGGTGCTGAAGCTGCATAAGTAACGCTATCAGCACTTAGGGACAATCCCTTAGCTCCGCTGCGAAGGGCGAGCTTAATACTTGAAGGACTGGGGAATGAAGCACGTTGTGGTGCTTTGGTTCCAGCTCATGGCTAAGAACCTCATGCTTACCCTGTGGTACAGTAGCTTCGCTTATGAGAACGAGGCTGGCGCGAGTCGTTACTGCTCTGGAATTGGGCGAAGGTACGGTCGCCACTGTGACTTCGCAGCTAGCAGCATTGTTGGAGCAGGCAGGCATCTTGCTTTTTTCTTCACAAGAGAGACGGACTTGTGGCGTAACTACGCCTGAGGCTTTATTTAGAGCCTTCTGCTTTGGCCTCCACATCTGCTTTGACAAGGGAGGTATAAGTTCACAGGGAACCTGACTAGCCACACGCGAGGCTGAGGGGTATTGGCTGAATTCTGCTTCTGGTTTCTGTTCTGAAATCTTGGCCATGGAGACCTTTCTATGCTTCCGTGCATGAAGCATTAGACCACCCCCAGAGAGGACTTCTTCAAATTTTCCTTGGTCGAAGTGAACGACCAGGTTCTCGAAAGTAATAGGCCTGCACTGCGGGCCTGCTTCCTTGTTGCGCCAGAGGACCGCAGTAGGCTCGCAGAGAGCCTTATCTGTCTCCGCAGAGACTTGCTTTGAAGATTTATCCAGAGAGGCTCTGGCTGCGCTGGCTTTCCTGAATTCAGAGATCGACCCGAAGGTCTGTTCGTGACATTACGACACTTGTTTCTCAGCAGTGGAGAAATCATTCCCCAGCGGAGTCGCCATCTTATTTTCCATTGATTTGCAAAGGAGAAAACTTATAAAAAAGTGTCGGGGAGCTAAATTATAAGTAACACAAAAGATTACAAGTAGATCTCCTCGGAGATTCTAGAGAAGTGTGCCGGTAGGAGTCTGGTCAGCGCGCGACCATTTTGTCCCTTTGACGATGCGAGCGATGAGATTCCTTTCTTGCCTGGTTCGGGGAATCAGAGAACAGAAGGTTGGTAGAACCCTCTTGTTTCTTCTCAAAAACGCCTTCACTTAGGAATTCCTTCTCGCCTGGTTCTGGAGATTCCTTGAGAAGAAGGTATTAGGGTATCAGCACCCTGATTAGAGAAGTGATTCTCTGAAGTCTCTGAATTCTTAGAAGCAAGAGAATAGATCTCTGTTCAACCTCTCTATGCGCACGGTCATGAAGAAGTCCTCTCGTGCAGGGTCTCTCTTGTGTGTGGTCCTCTCTTCTTGTGCTCTTGGTGGGCTATTTATAGGGAGAGCAAGGGTATAATTGTCTCTTGAAAATATGAAAACAGATTGAATTAAATCTGTTCAAATCTGGAAAGTAGCCTTGCTGCGAGGCTAGAATCAGCTTCTGCGAAGATAGAAGTTGCAGGTCGGTTGATCCTCTGATCTGTTTTGATCTTTCCATATAATTGGAAGATTTTCCCTGATCCTCTTACTCGTTTTAGGAGAGTCAAGAGATTATGGCAATCAACTGCCAAATTTGATCTTAGATTTGATCTTGATTGGATTTGATTTCAATCCTGATTAGATTTGATCTCATCTAGAGATTTAATTGGTTAAATGTTGACCATGACAGACCCGCAGCGGAGCTAGAAAGCGCATGTGGCGAAGTCAGAAGAAAGCTCTTCAGCGGAGCTAGATAACATCTGTGGCAAAGCTACCGAACATTCTTCTGCTTCAAACGAAGCTAACTCTCTACGGAGTTAACTGAGCACTTCAGGCGAAGCTATAGGTTAGCTTCCTGACGGAGCTGTGAATGGCTTCAAAGCGAAGTTAGATGATCTTAGCCTCTCAGGCGAGGCTATCCCTTTGGGCTTATGTGATGCTAAGTGCTAGCATCTTAGACCTGTTGAGGTCTGTTTAGAGACAATCTGGGCTTACTGTCTGCTTCACTGGATAGTAGAGTCTAAGTTGCTGCTTTGTCCTTTAGGGATGAGTGAAAACTGGTCGTCAGCTTATCTGTCACTTGTCTTTTGTAAATGTCAATAAGTACAGAACTGGTCGTCAGCTTATCTGTCACTTGTCTTTTGTAAATGTCAACTAGTACAGAACTGATCGTCAGCTTGTCTATCACTTGTCTTTTGTAAATGTCAACAAGTTTAGACATTGTTCAGGCCAGTCAGCTTATCTTTCACTTGTCTTTTGTAAATGTCAACAAGTTTAGACATTGTTCAGGCCAATCAGAATCTTGTCTTTTTTAAAGTGTCAACAGGTATAAGGCACGCTTGATAGCCAAGGGTTATAACTAAAGAGAAAGGTGTTGACTTCAATGAAGTGTTCTATCTAGTTGTGAAGGACACTTCTATTTGCATGTTGCTTTTAATGAACGCTTAATTTGATTTTGTAACACTCCGATCCCCGCCGATACGGATACGCTACGACGACATACATACGCAGGGCGAAAATACCCTGACATACATACGCTAAACCTCAGTACAAGAAAATAAATAAAATATACACAAAAATTTAGTATAAAATAAGTACAAGAATAGTCGCAAAGGAGATTAGTGATCATGATAGATATAAAAAAATAAATAAAAGAATAATGACAAAATAATAAAGATTGCTATGAATAATAAAGATGACGAGTATCCTAACAAAATCCCGAGAAACACCATGTACTACGATACCTCGAATCTCTAACCTGGGCATGCAAACCCAGGGTTGTCAGAAAGATAAGTGATAAAATGAAGGAAGCAGTAATATATACTATAATAGTAGAACAACCACAATAATAAATAATATATGTTTAACTGCCAGTGATACAATATACTTATACTAACGATTGGTATCACTAATACAAATATTATATTCATACTATAGCAACTGTAATGCCTAGCATACATGCTACAATGGTGATACTAATACAATTTTATACAATTATATAATCGGAATAACAATTAATATTATCAAGACGACTCTTATATATATATCATGAACCTTTATACTATTAGGTTGTTATAATCAATAGGAGTTGTACCATATATATGTTAGTTTCAGTATGTGGAGTAAAATACAATATTTAGTGACATGTCAATATAATCAACTTGTATATGTAACATATACCAAGTTTTATTATTTTATATTTATTATTTAAACTAATAGTAATAGTAATGTGATGATGTCGTGATTAATAAGAACAATTATATATGAAGTGTGCGGAATAACCATACTATAGTGTTGTGATTTTACAACAACAATGTGTCTGCAGAGAATACATAGAATGCAGAGTATACATGTGTAAGATCACCTAGAGGGGGGGTGAATAGGTGATGGCTAATCTAATGGTCACTTATGAACAAATAATGCGGAATTAAAACTAAGTTGACCAAATTAAACTTCTTTTAATTAAACACTTATGTATAACACAAGAGTGTTGCCGAATTCCCCTTGCGAGGCTCTGGACAAACTCCTCTAGATTCCCCTTGAATGGGTTGAGGTGCCGCGTTGGCTCTCTTGGTTGAATACTAGTGTTAACAACAATCCCAAGCAAGTATGTATAACAATTATGAGCACAAGGGAATATATCATGCATATATAAGATGAACACAATAAATTGAATGCAAGATATAAAATAGAGACAAAAAGAGAAAGAGAGCAAGAGTGAGCAATCGCAAACACAAAGGGTTTGTTTCGAGGTTCGAGCACACTTGCTCTACATCCCCGCCTTCGACACACGAAGGATTTCCACTATGCAAGATCCCACCGGATCTCTCCTCGGTGCCGCAACACCTACAAGCTCTCGGACTCTCTAGTCCCTTACACACCACAAGCCCACCGGCTCGTCGAGGCCGCACCTCAAGCTACAAGTCCTCACTAGGACCCAACAACACCAAGTCCTCACTAGGACCCGAAACAAACCGCGAACACAACCGTCCGCCTTCTCAAAGAACAAAGATGAACTTTGGTGATCACAACTCTTGATCACCTAAAATCCTCTCACAATAACACTCCTATAGAATGAATAGCTCAATGGATGCTCAAGTGTTTGTGTGAGAAAGCAAGGAAAGAATCTTTGGTGAAAAACACAAGAAAATCTCTTTTACACTCTTTGATAAAACTCTCCTTTTAATTGGAAGTATTGACTCTAATTTTGTGGAGAAAACCCTTCAGAAAGACTGGGAAAAACTAGCTCTAAGGTCTCCAAAAATCTTGGCTCAAAATAATGACAAAACCCCCTTTTATAGAGGCCAGAAAAATCTGACCGTTGGGCTCTGTCAGAGCTACCGGTCGACCGGTCCGGTCGACCGGCAACGGTCAAAAATCCGACCGTTGCAGCCTCCGGTCGACCGGCCCGGTCGACCGCGCACCTGGAGAAGAGAGTAAACTCTCTGTCGGTCGACCGGCCCGGTCGACCGATAATTCCCGAGAGCAAAGCTCTCTGAAGCGGTCGACCGGCCCGGTCGACCGTTTCTCCAGTGCACACTGGCGTGCACGTCGTGCACGTCCGGTCGACCGATCCGGTCGACCGGCCTCTGTCAGTTCTGAAAAATCAGAACTGGCAGAACCAGAAAATAGGGATTAAGGATTGGTCTTGTGGCTTAATAAAAATCCCATAAATACTTAGAAATTCTACAAAAATAGTTTTATGATATAGAAACATGCTTGCACAAAATCAAGGCATGTTATTGAAGATTTGACTATTTTTGTAACTTGGAAATATTGGCTCATAATAAAAACTGTTTTTCTAAAACAACATGTTTTTCCAAATTTCCATCAAATACAAAAACAAGATACACTTTAAAGCATAGTGTGTGTGGATATGATCCACTACACAATCAAGATGACATATCTAGTTTTTGACATAAAGCACTAAACTTGGTTTTGAAATATCAACATGTTTTTCCAAACTTTCATCAAATACAAAAATAAGATATACTCTAAAAGCATAGTGTGTATGGATATGATCCACTACAAAATCAAGATGAAATATCTAGTTTTTGACAATAGGCTCTAAGCATGGTTTTGGATATAAGATATGTAAACTATGAAATACCAAAATCCAAGATAAATATTTTGTCATAAAGAAAAATCTTTTTCTAAATAAAAATTCTTTTCTAAAAAGAAATCTTAAATGAAAACTTCAATCAAGAGTGTGTGTGTGATATAGACTTGAGCAATCCACCAATCTATTCTATCCTTTACATTTTAACTAAACAAATAAAATCTTATACCTAGACACAAGTCTTCATCTTCTTGAAGTCTTCACTTGAAGTCTTCTCATCTTCTTGACTTGGTCCACATGCAATCCACCGAGCTCATCTCTAGATGTGATCTTGATGCATAGGCTCGCGAATCAACCGGTGCTAGCTTCCAACTTGTCTTTAAATCCTCTGTTGAAGCTCCACACCTACTAAGATCTTGATAAAGAATCTGTCACTAATTAAACACAAGATCATTAGTAAACATAACTTCATGAGTTGATCATCATCAAAACTAGGGTGATAGGCCTTTGGGCCAACAATCTCCCCCTTTTTGATGATGACAAAACTCATGAAGTTATATATGCATGGATTAAAGTAAAGCTTCAAAGAAGCTCCCCCTTAACTCATGCATATCAAATAAATGATAAAGATATGACAATGAAGCACATGACATGTATGCAAATGAATGGAGATAACACAAAAACAAATCTTTTTCTCCTATTATTTGCAAACCAATACAAAAAAAACATATATGCATAACTAACAGGAAGACAAATACTTCTCCCCCTTAAGCAAGGAAATCATGCATATATATCAAAACAAAAACACAAATACTTCTCCCCCTTTTTGTCAATCATCAACAAAGGGTTCAAAGTAAAATCAAATCAACAAATTTTCTCCCCCTTTATGTCAAAAATAAAGAAGTCAAGGAGGGGCAATATAATCAAAAATTTTGAATTTTTCTCATCAAAACAAAATCATTAATTCTATTTTATCAAAACAAATTTTGAACCAATCATAATTTGTAATTTTGATACCAATAGAAAATAGCACTTGAAGATGTGTGATATCAAGTTATCATTGCAAAATCTTTTAATGTTTCAAATATATTGATATCAATTGTAATTATATAGCAAATTTGAAGTTGAAGCATATTGATACCAAATGAAAGATCTAAAATAAAATCTTTTTATTTTTCATAAGCTTATGCATAGTTAATATAAGGTGTTAACTTAACTTAGCATAAACTTTTTGTGCTTTTAAGAATGTAAATCAATTGTAAAGCAAGCACATGAAAATCATATATATGTATGTGAATAGATAAGACCAATTTGAAAATTAGGGCATACATATATAGGAACCAAAATGTGAGTAATATACCAATTGTAAAATTAACATTGTAAGTCATGTATATACTCATAACCAAAAATTGGTAGGTTTTAAAAATAGTTATGTCTAAGCACTACCAATTTGAAGAATAAATAACTAGTTATAAATAATTTTTGAAAAACTAGTTAAAGATCCTTCACAAGCATGAAATCATATGTTATTCATGAATTATACTAAATACATACAAGTTTAAGCACTCATAGTCCATAAAGCTCAAAAATTATCTTATATCATAAAAGATGAGTGTTCAAAGGTTATGTAAATGGTATTTTCATGAAAATAGAAAGTGAAGCATGAATCTCATGAAAATCTTATTTTTCATCTTAAAACAAATCATATATTTTTCATAAAGCAATACTAAATACACAAAGATTTAATCACTCATGGTCTATAAAGCTCAAAATATTTTGTATCATAAAGATGAGTGTTCAAAAGATCATGTAAATAGTATTTTTATGAAAGTAGTCATTCAAGCTCAAAAAGATCATAAATCACATTTTGTTTTACACATGTTTTAATCTTTAATACAAATCAAAAACATGAAAAATCATTTTTTTATTATTTAAAATACTAATCTTCATGGTATATGTATGATTTATCCAATTCTAACAATATCCATACATATCCAAATCTAAAAGAGTCCAATATATATTGCATGAAGGCAAATGACTCAAGAGTATACATGTATATTTATTAGATTTGAATTAAACACACATATACATGAAGTAAAATCAAGGATAGGCATAACAAGTATAAATGACCGAATCATCAAAACTAGCCTATACACATGCATATAGTGGACACAAATGAGCATGAAGTTCAAATATATATGAGTCAATTGTAGTTCACTATTCATATATGTATAAATGCAAGTTTTGACGCATTCTACATTTAAGCATGTAAATGCCACATGAAGCACATAAAATCTTAAAACATGAACATGCTATGAATGATATTATGAAAATAAAAGCATGTACATAAATAAAATAGGAGTTTAGAAATTGTTACCAACTCCAAAGCTCCTAGCATGGTGGTTGATCCACCAAAGCTCCTTGATAGCGATGCAACCCAAAAGTATATCCATCATGTCCAAGTGCATCCACTACCAAGGTACCATCCCTCTCACGTTTTGAGAGAGCCCTCACCTACATCACAAGCAAAAGGTGGGGGTTTTGGTACCCATATTTTCTTGGGTCCTTTGGGGTTAGCTTTATTATAAGGAACCCAAAATCCTTTAGACATAGCAAAATATAAGTTATGCTTCTTATCAAAACAATATTTTGCTAAATGGCCTTTGCGACCACAATGTGTACAAGTGTACACCCTATCATGATGCTTATGAGTGTGATTGTGATCGTGATGTGCAACATAAGCATGAGCATGATGTGTATGTGCATGAGCATGGGGAACTTGTTTCTTTTGAAACAAAGATTCCAACTTAGAATGATTGAATGCACATGTGCTCAAATTAGAGCTCAAATTTTCTATCTTATTTTTCAAATTCTTAATCTCATTAGTTGTGGCATGTAAAGCATGGTGAGATAAAGAATCATTTTTCTTTTTCTTTTGAAAAACATTATCCTTTTCTTTTTCAACAAATTTTCTTTTTAGAGATTTATTTTCTTGAAAAACGATTTCCTTTTGTTTTTCCACCAAATCAATCTTATCCTTCAAAATAGTGTTCCCTTCACAAAGATCATTCAATTTTGAAAGCAAGGAAACATTTTCATTTTTCAAATCTTTATTTTCTTTTTCTAAACATGCAAGTTTATTTCTAAAAGAATCATTTTCTACATGCATGCAATCAATGTTCTTTTTCAAATTCTTGTTATCTTTTTCCAAGCATGCAATGTTACCCTAAAAGAGTCATGTTCTACATGCATGCAAGCAATATCCTTTTTCAAATTTTTATTTTCCTTTTTAATTATGTCATATCTCTCAAGCAATAATTGGCAAAATGAATTTAGCTCATCATATGACATAGTAGCATCCTCATCCTCGGATTCGGTGTTTACCTCAAGGGGGTTATCCCCTTGGACCATGTAGCACTTGTTGGAGGTGTCGCTTCCAACATCCGAATCGCTCCCCGCATAGTATTGTTCATTTTCGCCAAGGGAGATCAAGGTATTCCAAACTACAAAAGCCATATCAAGATTAGCAACCCTAGATAAAAAACATCATTTAGGGTAGATCTTAAAGCATATAGGGCTTTTGTATTAGCCTCAAGATTCTTACCATTTAAGCAATATGCATTATTAGTAGTGGCAAGATATACACTAAGGCCAAGTCCTTTGAGGAACAAAGACATCTTAACCTTCCAAATTTGGATGTTAAGAATATCAAAGGTGGGTGGTGACATGAAGTCCATGGTGAGGTGTGTGTGTACAAAAATATTGTGATTAGCCCAAATTAGGATCTTTAACTCTAGGTTGTTAGACCCAATATCAAGAGCACTTGGCTCTGATACCAATTGTAAGATCACCTAGAGGGGGGGTGAATAGGTGATGGCTAATCTAATGGTCACTTATGAACAAATAATGCGGAATTAAAACTAAGTTGACCAAATTAAACTTCTTTTAATTAAACACTTATGTATAACACAAGAGTGTTGCCGAATTCCCCTTGCGAGGCTCTGGACAAACTCCTCTAGATTCCCCTTGAATGGGTTGAGGTGCCGCGTTGGCTCTCTTGGTTGAATACTAGTGTTAACAACAATCCCAAGCAAGTATGTATAACAATTATGAGCACAAGGGAATATATCATGCATATATAAGATGAACACAATAAATTGAATGCAAGATATAAAATAGAGACAAAAAGAGAAAGAGAGCAAGAGTGAGCAATCGCAAACACAAAGGGTTTGTTTCGAGGTTCGAGCACACTTGCTCTACATCCCCGCCTTCGACACACGAAGGATTTCCACTATGCAAGATCCCACCGGATCTCTCCTCGGTGCCGCAACACCTACAAGCCCTCGGACTCTCTAGTCCCTTACACACCACAAGCCCACCGGCTCGTCGAGGCCGCACCTCAAGCTACAAGTCCTCACTAGGACCCAACAACACCAAGTCCTCACTAGGACCCGAAACAAACCGCGAACACAACCGTCCGCCTTCTCAAAGAACAAAGATGAACTTTGGTGATCACAACTCTTGATCACCTAAAATCCTCTCACAATAACACTCCTATAGAATGAATAGCTCAATGGATGCTCAAGTGTTTGTGTGAGAAAGCAAGGAAAGAATCTTTGGTGAAAAACACAAGAAAATCTCTTTTACACTCTTTGATAAAACTCTCCTTTTAATTGGAAGTATTGACTCTAATTTTGTGGAGAAAAACCCTTCAGAAAGACTGGGAAAAACTAGCTCTAAGGTCTCCAAAAATCTTGGCTCAAAACAATGACAAAACCCCCTTTTATAGAGGCCAGAAAAATCTGACCGTTGGGCTCTGTCAGAGCTACCGGTCGACCGGTCCGGTCGACCGGCAACGGTCAAAAATCCGACCGTTGCAGCCTCCGGTCGACCGGCCCGGTCGACCGCGCACCTGGAGAAGAGAGTAAACTCTCTGTCGGTCGACCGGCCCGGTCGACCGATAATTCCCGAGAGCAAAGCTCTCTGAAGCGGTCGACCGGCCCGGTCGACCGTTCTCCAGTGCACACTGGCGTGCACGTCGTGCACGTCCGGTCGACCGACCCGGTCGACCGGCCTCTGTCAGTTCTGAAAAATCAGAACTGGCAGAACCAGAAAATAGGGATTAAGGATTGGTCTTGTGGCTTAATAAAAATCCCATAAATACTTAGAAATTCTACAAAATAGTTTTATGATATAGAAACATGCTTGCACAAATCAAGGCATGTTATTGAAGATTTGACTATTTTTGTAACTTGGAAATATTGGCTCATAATAAAAACTGTTTTTCTAAAACAACATGTTTTTCCAATTTCCATCAAATACAAAAACAAGATACACTTTAAAGCATAGTGTGTGTGGATATGATCCACTACACAATCAAGATGACATATCTAGTTTTTGACATAAAGCACTAAACTTGGTTTTGAAATATCAACATGTTTTTTCAAACTTTCATCAAATACAAAAACAAGATATACTCTAAAATCATAGTGTGTATGGATATGATCCACTACACAATCAAGATGAAATATCTAGTTTTTGACAATAGGCTCTAAGCATGGTTTTGGATATAAGATATGTAAACTATGAAATACCAAAATCCAAGATAAATATTTTGTCATAAAGAAAAATCTTTTCTAAATAAAAATTCTTTTCTAAAAAGAAATCTTAAATGAAAACTTCAATCAAGAGTGTGTGTGTGATATAGACTTGAGCAATCCACCAATCTATTCTATCCTTTACATTTTAACTAAAACAAATAAAAATCTTATACCTAGACACAAGTCTTCATCTTCTTGAAGTCTTCACTTGAAGTCTTCTCATCTTCTTGACTTGGTCCACATGCAATCCACCGAGCTCATCTCTAGATGTGATCTTGATGCATAGGCTCGCGAATCAACCGGTGCTAGCTTCCAACTTGTCTTTAAATCCTTTGTTGAAGCTCCACACCTACTAAGATCTTGATAAAGAATCTGTCACTAATTAAACATAAGATCATTAGTAAACATAACTTCATGAGTTGATCATCATCAAAACTAGGGTGATAGGCCTTTGGGCCAACAACATGTACATGAATAATGTCACCACGTGAAGTACAAAGTATACTTGTGAAATGATGATAAATCAGATAGCATAAAGTATAATAAGTATATGTGGATAATATTATACATGTATCAAGCATGTCATGTGGTTTATACAATAATACCAATCAGTATTGCCTGGTATTTTAATTAATCTCTTTCAGTGTCCCATACCACTAGCAGTTTATATCAGATCCTGTACTCCAGATGAATGCATCTGAACATGACATACATGTATCATTATCCGAACGAGAAAGTGACCAAATAACATGCGCTTTTTATGTCATTATTATTTATACTATTTTATTTTGTTAGTAGAAAACTTAATGTCAAGAAGCTCTAATCGGGTGGGTGTATCCCATACATTCCCGGGATAATGACCTGCTATGATTTTCCCTGGTTGCTGAAGACCAAGGGATTGTCCGCTAGGGCGAATGTGAGCATGTTGCTCCAGGAACATGTGAGCATATAAATACATGTGCTAATCTGCACGACTATGTCCCCTACAGAAGGGACGAATGTGGATCCAATGATATCCACCCGATAAGACCTAGTCCTCCGTCAAGTCTCCTCCATCCCTATTTCATATTTATTATATTAAAATACACAGTGTATCAGGGGCACGAATAGTGCATGGTACATATAATACGGTAATAAGACACGAGCTTTGTTGATATCATGAACAAGATAACGGAAAACGAAAAATAAGAGATGTAGGATTCTAGAGGTGGCCCCCCGTGGCATAGATCCACGTGACACTTAGTTTCACAAATTGCCTATCAACATTACTCATGTCCAGTAATAGGAGTATCATATCGATATCAGTAATATGAAACAGTCATGTAATAGAAATATAGATATATCCATTTAACATGACAGTGATTCGTGCAACAGGAATATAGAAACAATCAACACATGTATATAGATGATTCTATATAACAGAAAGATACGAATGAAATAATAATATCCAGTATAAGGATCCGTGTAACAAGTATACAAGTATGTGAAATAACAGAGTTTAGTGTAATAAGTGTTTACATGAAATAACAGTATCTAGTATACTAGGGTGTTCGTGTAGTAGTGATACAAGCATATGAAATAACAGTGTCTGGTATTATAGAGTATTCATGTAACAGTGACTGTGTCTAGTATAATAGCGTATTCATGTATCAGTGATATATGAACATAAAATAATAGTATTCAGTGTAACAATATTTGTGTAACGGTGATAGATGGACATGAAATCACAATGTCCGGTATGATAGATGTTATAGGAACATGTATCAGTATATCTATATTTGTTATAATGATTACAATATTTTTAATATGATCAATTTCACAATATAATTGTACACAATTATCTATTTACAAACTCTTCACAATCATGGTGAAAGTTATCTATTTATTTATTTACTTATTATAATTATTAACTTATGACTCCAGGATTTCTTTAATTCACCATCTAATGTTTACTTGATATTTTGATATCCGTCTATATTTTATATTACATCAAGAAATAAATTAAATTATTATTTTATCAATCATGTTTATAGAAAAATCATGCATATTTTAATTACAGTGAGTTTTGATAATTATCTTTTATTAAATAATATATAGTGATTTACCGATAATCATGATTTGTTAAATAAAGCAATCAATTAATTTTATTTAACATGATAAAATACAATTTGTAAAAAAAACTCACATAGGTATTACATGGATATAGATCTCTTTTCTACGATCACAACAGCTCAAAAATCATTCAAATAGGACTCCGAATGTTTCAGATATCGCTCAAATACTAAAATTATTAAAATAAGTTAGATTTGTAATTTAAAATGTTTAGAATGTAAGAAATATTATTCAGTAGGGGGTTTTGCACAAAGTTTACCTTTAATTGGATTTGGAGCGGGTCTGAGTTGCTAATGGGTCAGGTTTAAATCCAATAACTCATACTCAAAACTTAAGTAATTTGGATTATTAGGTAAATGAGTTTTGGTTTTAATAGTTTGGGTTTAATAAGAAAGAGAAAGAGAGAGAACATGGAAGATGGAGGAGGAGGGTAGCAGGGAAAGACTAGCGACCATGGGGGCTGGCCTGGCTGACCAGCGATGGTGCGACGGTGGCCTGAGGCCAGGTGGGGAGAGGAAAAGGAGATGGTAGTAATGACAGTGTTGATGGTAGTGATTTGAGAAAGGAGGAGGTGAAATTAGTGATGGATGATGGTGGATGTGGTCATAGAAGTGACTGCAGGTGGTGGGCTTGGTGGCGGTGATGGTCTGCAGGTAGTGGAGGAGGAGAACTGGGGGAGAGAGTGGTGGTGATGTCAGTTATAGTTGGTTGGCGATGAAGTTGAAGAAGATGGTGATGTTAAAGATGGAGCTGATGGTGGAGAATTAAAGAAGAGAAAGGAGATAGAGGGATATAGGGGTGGTTAGGTCGGCGGCTTGGTGGCCTAGGAGGTGTCAGCGACGGTGGATCCAAGCAGTGGCCGGTTAGGAGAAAGGAGAGAGGGAAGTGTGAGAGAGAGAGTGAAATTGAGAGAAAGAAAGTGTTTGAAAAAAAGAAAAAGAGAGAGTTTAAAGAAATAAAGAGAGAAGTCTGTGGGATAGAGATCGGTGGAGAGGTCGGTGGAGGTCCTAGCTTGGGGAGGAAGAAAAGAAAAGAATAAAAAATGATTCATTTAATATTATTTTATCCTATAAAATTTGACTAGTTTAGAATGGTTCTCAAATTTTTATAAAATAGAAAATATTACCGAAAGAATAATTGAAATTAGATTCAAGAAATTCAGTCTGGTATGCAAATTATAAATTTTGAAATCGACCTGTGATACCGGTCGACACCGAATTGACCAGATTTTCAATTAATTCTGAAAAATCCTAAAAAATACACTATAATAGAAAATATGATTTGAAAAAATAATTTGAAAACAGATTCCTGAAAAAGTCAACCCCGGTTGTGAACTAAAAAATCATGAAGTTGATAACTGGCATCGATCATGAAGAAATTAAGATATTTTACAAATTAATCTAGAAAAATTTCAAAAAATTCTAAAATATTGGAAAATAATATCTGAAACTGAAACTGATTACATCTAATTACCTAAAAGGTCAAATTAATTTTGTACATCGTATCGAGTACTGATACTGGACATATATATTTTGGGTCGGGAGTTACACTTCTCCCACCTTACAAAAAAATTTGTCCTCGAAATTAAATTCAGGTGGGAGAATAATATTTATAGCTCCTGGAACCTGAATGTTATTGGCTCACCACGCTTCCGCTACGCTATCCTAATATCTAAACTCGAACTCAAGATTCGGTGACTACTATCGGAAATTAAAATAATAGGAAAAGAATCAAGATGATGAAGTATTTGTTAAAAATCAGAATACTCTGGATGATAATTGAAATTAGGGAATATGATGAATCAAGGAATGGATTTTCAAGGGAATAAGATATTCTTGTACTCGTAGCTAAAATTCCTAAATTCAGATACATATTAGTTCTAATCTAAATCTGATTGTACTGTTAGAAAGAGCCTGAATATTGTTCTAGGTGGTAACCCATATTTCGTGAAACCTAGGCTCTGATACCAATCTATAACGCCCTAATCTCGCGGATATGGGGATGCTACGGTGACATATATACTTAGGAGGAAAATATCCTCACATACGTACAATAAGTCCCAGTACAAGAAAATAAATACAATATATACTAAAATCCCAGCATAAAATAAGTACAAGAATACCTGCAAAAGAGTTAGTGATCACGATAAATATGAAAATAGAAATAAATAATGGAATAACGATAAAATAGTAAAGATACTTATGAATTATAAAAGTGACGGGTTTCTTAATAAAATACCGGGAAACGCCAAGTACTATGACACCTCAAATTTTCAACCTGGGCATGCAAATTTAGGATCATCAGCAAGCGACCTAGTGAGTGGTCAAATTAAGGAAACAGTAATATATACTATAATAGTAAAACAAATATAATAATAAATAATATATATTTAACTACCAGTGATGCAATATAATTATGCTAACGATCGATGTAACTAATACAAATGTTATATTCACACTATAGCAGCTGTAATACCTAGCATGCATGCTACAACAGTGATACTACTATAATCTTATACAATTATATAACATGAATAGTAATTAATATTATCAGGAAGAGTCTTATATATGTCATCAACCTTTATACTATTAGGTTATTATAATCAATAGGAGTTATACCATTTATATATTATTATCAACATGTGGAGTAAAATATAATATTTAGTAACATGTCAATATAATCAACTTGTATAAGTAACATATATCAGGTTTTATTATTTTATATTTATTATTTAAACAAATAGTAACAGTAACGTGATGATGTCATGATTAATAAGAACAGTTATATATGAAGTACACAGAACAACCAAACTATTATTATGATTATACAACAACAGTGTGTCTACAGAGAATACATGAAACAGAGAATACATGAAATACAGAGTATAAGTGTACACGAATAATGTGCCATCATATGAAGTACAAGGTATACATGTGACATAATGGTAAATTAGATAGCAGAAAATGTAATACGTATATATGGACAATAATATACATGTATAGAGCATGTCATGTAGTTTATATGATAATAACAATCAATATAGCCTGGTATTTTAATCAATCTCTTTCAGTGTCGCACACTATTACAGTTCATATCAGAGCCCGTGCTCCAGACAAACCCATCCGAATATGGCATATGGGTACCATTATTCAAACAAGAGAGTGACCAAATAACAGGCGTTCCTGACATCACTATTGTTTATACTGTTTTATTATGTTAATTGAAAACTTAATGGTCAAAAAACTCTAATTGGGTGGGTATTTCTCGTACATACCCGGAATCATAGCCTGCCATGATTCTCCCTGGTTGCTGAAGACCAAGGGATTGCCCCTAGGGCGAACGTGAATATGTTGCTCCAGGAACATGTTGGCATATACATGCACGTGGTGGTCGGCACTACCCTTTCCCTCGCGGAGGGATGAATATGGATCGAATGATGTCTACCTGATAAGACCTAGTCAACTGTCATGTCTCCTCCATCCGCATGTCATATTTCTTATAACTACACAGTATATCAAGAACAAGAATAGCGTATGGTACATGTAATATGATAATAAGATATGATCTTTGTTGATATTATGAAATAAGAAAACGTAAAATGGGAAACAAGAGACGTGAGATTTTAGAGGTGGTCCCCGTGGTTTAAATCCATGTGACACTTAATTCTACACATCGCCTATCAACAACACTCATGTCCTGTAACAGGATATCATGTCGATATCAGTAACATGAAATAATCATGTAACAGAAATACAGGGATATCCATTTAACAGGAACAATGATCCATGTAATAGGTGTACAGAAATAATCAATGTATGCAAGTGAATCTATGTAACAGTGAGATACAAATGAAATAATAATATCTAGTATAACGCAAGATCCGTGTAACAAGTATACAAGTACATGAAAAAATAGTGTTTAGTGTAACCAGTGTTTACATAAAATAATAGTGTCCAGTATACTAGGGTGTCCGTGTAGCAGAGATACAAGCATACGAAATAATTGTGTCTGGTATAATAGAGTATTCATGTAACAATGATTATGTCTAGTGTAATAGAGTATTCATGTATCAATGATACATGAATATGAAATAATAGTATTCAGTGTAACAATACTTGTGTAATGGTGATAGATGGACATGAAATGATAGTGTCCAGTATGATAGATGTTACAGGAACATGTTTCAGTATATCCATATTTGTTATAATGATTACAATATTTTTAATATGATCAATATCACAAAATAATTATATATAATTATTTATTTTCAAACTCTTCATAATCATGGTGAAAGTTATCAATTTATTTATTTATTTAGTTATTAGAATTCTGGGATTTCTTTAATTCACCTTCTAATGTTTACTTGATATTTTTATATTCGTCTATATTTTATATTATATCAAGAAATAAATTAGATTATTATTTTATCAATCATGTTTGTAAAAAAAATCATGCATATTTTAATTACAGTAATTTTCTGATAATTACCTTTTATTAAATAATATTTATAGTGATTTACTGATAATCACGATTCGTTAAATAAAGCAACCAATTAATTTCATTTTACATGATAAAATATAATTTGTAAAAAAACACTTATATAGATATTACAGGGATGTAGGTCTCTTTTCTATGATCACAACGGCTCAGAAATCTTCCAAATTGGACTCCAAATGCTCCAGATATCGCCCAAACACTAAAATTATTAAAATAAGTAAGATTTGTAATTTAAAAAGTTTAGAATGTAAGAAATATTATTTAGGAGGTGGTTTTGTACAAACTTTACTTTTGATTGGTTTGGAGCAGGTCTGGGTTGCTAGTATATCGAGTTTGGATCCAATAACCCATACCCAAAACTTAATTGATTTGGATTATTGGGTAAATGGGTTTTAGGATTTATAGTTTGGGTTTATAAGAGAGAATGAGAGAGAATATGGTAGATGGAGGACAAGGACAGCAGGGAAAGGCCAGCGGCCATGGGGGCTGGCTGGTCGGCCGGTGGCAGACTGAGGTCAGATAGGGAGAGTAAAAAGAGATGGTAGTGATGGTAGTTATTTGGGGAAGGAGGAGGTGAAATTGGTGATGGGTATGGTGGATGTGGTGGTAGGAGCAGCCGTGGATGTCAGCCTTGGTGGAAGTGACAGTTTGCAGGTGGCGGTGGACGAGAACTAGGGGAGAGGGTGGTGATGTGAGTTATGGGTGGTTGGAGATGAAGTTGAAGAAAATGGTAATGTTAAAGGTGAAGGTGACGGTAGAGAAATTGAAGAAGAGAAAGGAGATAGAAGGAGATGGGGGTGGTTAGGTGATGGCCCAGTGGCTGGGGAGGCAGCGACGATGGTGTATCCAAGCAATGGCTGGTTGGGACAGAGGAGAAGGGAAGGGGAAATGTGAGAGAGAGTGAAATTGAAAGAAAGAAAGAAAGAAAGAACTTAAGAAAAAGAAAACGAGAGAGCGTTTAAAGAGATAGAGAGAAGTTGGTGGAGTAGAGGTCAGTGGAGAGGTCGGTGGAGGTACTGGCTTAGGGAGAAAGAAAAGAAGAGTAGTGGTGGAAAAGAAAAGAATAAAAAATAATTTGTTTAATATTATTTTATCCGGTAAATTTTATCTAGTTTAGAATGGTTTCTAAAAATTCTATAAAATAACAAATATTACAACAAAAGAATAATATGAAATCGAATTCAAAAAACTCAACATGGTTTGCAAATTTAAAATCTTTGTATCGATCGGTGATACTAGCGACACCGAATTGGCCAGATTTTCAATTTATTCAGAAATTTATTTTAAAATATACTTAAGTAGAAAATATGATTTTAAAGAAAGATTTGAAAATAGATTCTTAAAATTCAACTCCGAATATGAATTAAAAAAATCATAAAGTCAATTACTTGTTCCAATCGCAGCCAAATTCGGATATTTTTCAAATAAATCTAGAAAAAAGTGTAGAAAATTCTGAAAAATCTAAAATATTGGAAAATAATATTGAAAACTGAAGCTGGTTAAATCTAACTACCAGAAAATTTAAATCAACTTTGTACATCGTATCGAGTACTGATACTGTGACACATATATCTCGGGCTGGAGATTACAGATTTGAAGCTAGAGCAACTTGATTTGAAGACAACCTTCTTACATGGTGAGATCAGGAGCAGATTTATATGCATCAGCTAAAGGGTTCAATGCTTAAATCAAAGAAGACATTGTGTGCAGGTTGAAGAAATCTTTGTATAGTTGAAGCAGTCTCGCGACAACGGTACTTAAGATTTGACACTTTTATGATTGAGCATAGCTATTCTACGAGTTCATATGATATTTGTCTTTATCATCAAAAGATCAATTGTTCCTTCATTTATTTGTTTTTTTTATATGTCAATGATATGCTAATTGCAGCTAGAGATATAGTCGAGATTAATGCATTGAAACCTCGAATGAGTAGTGAGTTTGATATGAAGGATTTGAGAGCGGCTAAGAAGATTTCGGGAATGAAGATTCACAGGATAAGCGAGAGGAGAGATTGTTTCTATCTTTCAAAAAAATACATCGAGAAGATATTAGATAGATTTGGCATAATTAAGACTCCGCTTGTCACTTATTTTTGGCTTCCTAAAAAGTTATCACCTTAGAATCAAGAAGAGGAGCAGTACTTTTATCGAGTTCCCTATTCGAGTGCAGTTGGGAGTATTATGTATGCTATAGTTTACACTCGTCGTGATATTTCACATGTTTTGGTGTGGTGAGTTGTTATATGGTGAAAAGGTTCATTGGCATGCACAAGGGCGGCTCAATCCTTCCGGAGGCCTTAAGCAAAAGTTTCAAATGAGGCTTCTTCAAAATATATTTTTAAGAAATAATTAATATTAAATAATATTTTATTTATCAATATTAAAATATATTTTAATTTTGAATGTAATGTGCATTAAAAAAACACATATTGTTTTCATCTTTAGTAAAATTTAAATTATTATCTTAATTGGACCTCTTTCCATCAATAAATCTCGTAATTTTGAATCAAGCTCATTCCACTGTCTGGAGTCATAAATATCTATAAGATTAGAATTAGGATTAGAATCTAATATTTTTGTCCATCTACGGGCTCATTGTTCTCATTTTCTACTATTATTTTATTTCTTTGTAGTTTTGTTAAAGAGATTAGTTGTTCTATTATCAAATCTCCTGGTTGTGAAGTTGTTGCATTATTTTCTTTTTTTATCAATTGTAACAAATTTATCAAGAGCTTCTTTTTGAGACTGTATAAATTCTTCTACTCTTTTTTTTTTTCATTTTTCATATCCTTATTCATATTTTCTAGTAGACATGTTCAAGATTTAAATACTTATAAATAAAACAAACACCTAATGCAATGACTCAATAAGATTATACTAAAATAACTATTATTGAAATAAGAAACAAAAAGAAGAAGTGAAGAACAATGTTACCAGAGGAAGAGACTAGAAAAATCCGATCAGCCACAGGAGAAGAGCCTAACCTAAAGCTGCTACTGGAACTCAGAGAAGAGAGGAAGAACCGGTGCGATTTGATAGTCATTGAAAATCACTGAAACATTAAACATTAAGAATAACTACCAGCTGGTTGGGATTTCCTTTTTGGAAAAATCACTGAAACATTAAATAACCAATTTTGCATAAAATTTGAGATTTTCATTTTGGCAAAATCAAGTACAAGGATATTTTGTGGAATTTTTGTGTTTCATATGAACTTATTAATCAAACGCTGTGGTTGGGATTAATCAGCCCAATTTTTCCTAAAGAAGAAAATTTAAAAAGAAGAAAGATTAGAGATAATGCAAGTTTTTACCCTTTGCCTCTGGCAGAGGGATAAGTTCCAGAATAAATTCTCATTAATAACTCTATAGGTTACTTTTGAACTGATTCAGAAATTTTCACATTAATTCATAATAATACAGTTATGAACTTACAATTGATAAGGATTTGTATTGCAAGAACAATTAATTCAGAGAAGAGAGGAGTAACTATCATGTTATCAACTCAGAAATGCTCAGGACTTGTGATCCCCATAATATTTTTTTCTGTCATATAAGACTAATATATACTTAAAATTTAATCTCATCAGATGTTATGTTGTAAAGAGATTAGAGATTTAAATGAAAATAATACACAAATTGGGAACAAAAGAACATAGAAGGAAATAAATTTTCTGTCTGATTTTGTTTCAGTAAACTAGTTTGTCTACTAAATCAAGAACATATTCAAAAAGCAAATTTATGGTCCTTCAACTGAACTGCAATGTCAACAAGTCATTGGGTTTAGATCCTACTTATAGCTATAAGATTCATCAATGGATTGAAATCTAGGATCCACTATTGTATATTGAATTAAAACCCGGAAAGTATCAAATGAAAAATAGCAAACTTTTGTTCCTCAATTGTGCTTAGTTTTATTTTTGTAAAATTGGACATATGAGCAAATAAAATAATCTGATACAAATCATGTTAAAAAGAAACACAAGTTGGATATCTCTTATTTATGACTATTTTTCTACTAAACACTCCAAATTGAAAAAAAAAGTTTGAAGAACCTTTCAAACTTAACTGAAAAATGATGAAATTAATGACAAAAATATATACCTGAATGTTGATTGCAAGCAACCTTCTCTACTCTCTAGACTCCACTTCAACTAACTACTTGGGGGGGGGGGGGTGTTGGCCCAAAGGCCTTCCACTCTAGTTTTGATGATGATTAACTCATGTAGTTATGTGTACTAATAATCTTGTGAGTTTAGTTTCAAATCGTTAATCAAGTTATTAGTTGGTGAAAGCTTCCACACATCTTTCACAAGTTGATACAAGAGCCCGAGCGTCAAAGATCACATATAGCACTTGCTCGATGGATCAAGGAGTTTTGGGATCGAGTCGGCTTGGAGATTGCGCTCTACAAGAAGACATCGGTACCATAGTTTAGTTTTGTGTTTAGATACAAATTGTAAAGATTAGAATAGTATGATAATGCTCAAGTTCACAACACACACGTTTCATGTTTTGAATATTGGTTTTTGGTTTTTCGGTTTTAGGTTTAACCGATCTTGGTTTTCATGAATAGATAGATCAAAACAAGTTTACATGGTTTAATGTATATATGATTTGTTCTATATACATACATGCTTTAATTTCCTAGACAAACTTAGTTTTGACTCACTTATTCATGTGTTTTATGTTTTGGTATTTTTGACAAAACATATTTTGGAATTAATGACAAAAACTATGATATATATATGTTTCATGTATATTGGATTTCTATCCATATGCATCATGCTTCAAAGTGTTTAAATATCATGTTTTTGTATTTGGAAGGGTTTTGGACAAAATGTATTTTCTATTCAAAATCCAAGTTTTTAGAAAATACGGTTTTTGGTTTTTGGTAAAAATGATGAGACACAAAAATAGTTCATATTGATTGATATTTGAGCTAAACTTTTTACCACATGTTTATATATCAATGCAAAATGATAAAACTATTTTGGTGATTTTTAGAAATGATAAAAAAAATTTAAATACGTTTTTAACCCAGTTTTCTGTTCTGGGCTTCACCAGTCGATTAAGTCAACTGACCAAGTCGACTAGGATGAAGTCGGTCGACCGGGCCGGTCGACCGACGTGCACAGATCTGTGCACGTTTGGAGACACTGGGACGGTCGACCGGACCGGTCGACCGGACTGAGAGCAGAGCTCTCTGTTTGTTTGGGTCGACCGGGGCGGTCGACCGGTAGCTGCCAACGGGCAAAAATTGACCGTTGGGCGATCGACCGAACCGATCGACCGGCAGGGTTATTTTGGCAAAAAACTGCTGCCAACGGCTAGTTTCTAGATTTGCCTATAAATACCCCATTTGCAAGAGTTTTTCTCCAAGATTTTTTGTGTGAATTTTCCTTACTCTCTGGTGTTTTCACAGCAATTAAAAGAGGTTTTTGAATTCAAATTGAACAATCTTTTTGGTGTTTTTATTAGGGTTTGAAAAACCAAAGAAAAGGGATTTTTGGGAACAGTTTTGTTTGAATTTCACTATCTTTATTTTCTATCATTTCCCAAAGATTTTCTTTGAGTTGCTGGTTTCAAATCCCTTGGTTTTCTTCGCACTTGAGCAAAAATCTACTATCTTTTCTATAGGATCTTTGTGTGTGGGAAAAGAGATTGTTGTGGTTGTTGTTGAACCACCAAGTTGTAAACCCTCTATACTTTGCTTTGTGCTTTTCCCTCTTGGGTTGAGGAGGTTGTTTGTGCAAGTGGTTTGTATCCCTCAAGTTGTGAGGTGATCCTTGCTTGGCTTTGTGCTAATCCCTCGGGTTGTGAGGTGATTGTTTGTTGGATTGGAGTTGTGCCTCAAGGAGGAGGTTGTGTTTGTAAGGAGAGGAGTTGGGTACTCCTTGTATTGTGATTGCCCCAAATCTTCGGTGGAGGTTCCCTTTGTGGGAGTCCTTTGTGGACAAGCTAGTGGACTTAAAATCCTTCTGGGTGAAGGCGGGGATGTAGAGCTGGGTGCTCGAACCTCGAAACATATCTTGGTGTTTGCGCTTGTTCATTGACTCTTACTCTCTCTCTCTTTACTTTGTGCCTTGCATCTATTCATATTGCTCATACATACTTATATGCTTGGCTTGGTTGTGTGCATCTCTTGTTGAAATTGCAAATTAGTTTTTAATTCCGCATTGAGTTGACTAGATTAGCATAATCACCTATTCACCCCCCCTCTAGGTGATCTTTTAGGGGGATGAAGAGGTGGAGGGCTATGAGCCTTTAAGAGGTAGAGGGTCGACAATTCGTCTGCTTGGCACCGTTGCTGGAGAGAGGTGGCGATTCATCTGCTCGAGGTAAGTTGCTGATGCTGCAAGGATTCCTTGGCTCGGGTTTATAAGAATTGAGCCTAGATCCAAATGTTTTCTAATTTCTTGTACAATATGGGCTCTCTAGTGAAAAGAGATACAATATGAAAAATGTGCCTATAATAAAAAATCATATGGAGTGAACATAAGACAATAAAAAAAGTATCAAATTTGGGGCCCTATTTAACTTGGGGGCCATAGGCGACCACCTCAGTCGCCTAGGGCTTAAGCCGGCCCTGGGCATGTAGTGAAATGGATACTTTGGTGTTTGAGAGGGACAATAAGTATTGGTTTGATGTATCATAAAGATGGTGAAAAATGTTGTGAGTTTGGTTGGTTATTTAGATTCAGATTTGCGAGCGATCTGGATAGTAGGAGATCTCTAATTAGTTATTATGTCTTTTAGGTTGTGCCGTTAGTTGGAAAGCTTCTTTATAGTCTAGAGTTGCATTATGTACTATAGAGGCAGAATACATGGCGTTAACTGAGACAGTAAAGGAAACTATTTGGTTGAGAGATTTGGGTTTGATTCATTGTATGACTCTATTTGTTTTGTGATAGCCAGAGTGCTATTGAGTTGTTGAAGAATCAAGTGTCTCACAAGAGAACCAAACATATTAATGTCAATTGTAACTTCATTTGAGAGTTTAAAGTTGTCTAGGTTAAGAAGATTGGTACTGCAAAGAACCCAATGACATGTTGATGAAGCCCATAGTTGCACGCAAATTCGAGCATTGCCCCAGATTGCTTAGTGCTGGAGATGATGACGGTTGAGCTTGTCAGGACTCTTGGAGAAGGCAACGAGGACATCTAGTTGAGGCTTGATTGAGTCCAAGTTAAGGTGGACAATTTTTGTTGGGTATTTGAGTCAAGGTGAAGAATTTTGTACTGTGACTCAATACCTGAACTCGATCCATTTGACTTATGAGAGGGATTGGATTCTTGTGCATGAAAGAGTTTTGCGAGAGAATCTAAATGGGGTTCAGATCTGAAAAAGATTGTGAAAATAGAAAGAAAAAAGGGAGCCAACTTTTTTTTTTCTTCTCCTTCTCTCTTCTTTGTGTATGAAAAATCTTGAGTTTCTCTTGAGGGTTTCTTGAGGTTTGGGGTTTGAGGTTGAGAAGCTTTTGTAATTTCCCCCTTTTGATATCAGTGGATTTCTCATTGTCTCCCTTGTGGGTGTAGGTCAATCTAGAATGAACCATGTTAAATCTTATGTGCGTTGTTCTTTCCCTATTTGTGATTGCTTTTGTGGTGATTTCTTCTCTATTTTTTCGTTGAATTTGTGAATTCGAAACCCGTTTGTGACAATATAATTTATTCATTGAGAATGAAAAAAAAATCTCTAGTCCTCTGAAAGTCAGTAATTACTCTCCATGCCACATAACTGGAACAATAATCATCTAAAAAGAGAAAATTCAAAGTTTATTTATCTTCTAATTGCATGTGCTTAATTGAAATTTTTTATAGTTCATTAGACTTTGCCTTACTTAATATTGTCAAAAAGTATAACTAAATCTTGATTAATAACTAATTAACTTAATAACTAATTAACTTAATACCAATCTAAATACTGTACTGATTTTGGGCATATGCCAGGCATGTGAAAAGTATCTTTATTAGATTAGAATCCTAATATAATAATTTTTCCTATTAGAACTCAACTTATAAATTAGAATTCAACTTTTATAATTTTCTTAAAATAGATTATTATAGAGATTTTTAAATTAAATGGAGGCCTATTTTATTTTTTTGTAAACTTTTCTAGAATAACTTTATAAATTTATCAATGTAAAAATTTATTATTCAATGTAAAAAGAATTGTATATTTCTTGATTTGTTTTTAAAATTGGAATCCTTTTTTCTTTAACATTAGGCCATAGCCGAAATTGAATATTTTTTTCTAAGATATATTAGTTTGGGTAAATTGTAGAAAACACCCCCTGCGCGATCAATGATATTATTCAAATCCTCTGGAGTATAAAAACTTACACATTGACCATGTAGACTACTACATTATTAACTTTTGTTGGGAAATATGAAGAATTAAATGTGAATCTTTGAGTTGAATTACGGCGAGATCCGTTGATAGAATCAATTGGATAATGGTTAGAGTGTGTTCTCCTTCCATTGGGGATGAACGTGGTATATTCACATGTTCAATTCTGATTTCGAATGAATGAGATATTCAAGTCTAAAGTTTGCCTAATTCAAAAGCCAAAAAGGGATTAAAGGCAGTTAAAAATATTTAGTCCCACATTGGTCATGGAATTGGGAGTTTGAAGTGTTTAAATAGAGAAAAATGGGCCGGGCTTGGGCTCTTTTTGAACCGGGTCTCACGGGTATGGGTTACAGCGGATCGCACCCATTCCACCATCCGGATCCAAAACACCACAACTGCTGACAGGAAACCGCCGGAACCGTTACAACGGTTGGGCGGTTTCTGTCTGTAACGAGCCGCAAACCGTTGCAACAGTTGGGCAGTTTCTATCTGAAATGAACCGTTACAATAGTTCAGACCGAACCGTTGTAACGGTCAACCGTTCGGACGGATTTTCCCCTCCCGGAGCGCTATAAATAGCGTTCCTTTTCTCCCATTTTAACAAAAACAGCAACAGAAATGGAAACGCAGTCCTTTCTTTTGCAGTGACTTCTAACAGATTCCGAAGTGAAGTTTTACAACTTGGATTCCGAAGTGACTTCCGACAGATTCTGAAGATTCGTTCTGAAAGAGGCTCAGAAAATTCAACAGATTCTTTAATAAAATTATTGTCTGAATCTGTGACTTCCAAAGAAGAATATTTTTCTATCTTCCTCCTTTCTCTACAGTGGGTGTTCCTCCAAAGTAAAGACAAATATTCTCCTTGAAATTTTTCTTTGTCCTGTTGCTTTGATGATTCTGTGAAGGTACTAGTTAACTAAAGGTCGACTATACGGTGATTTGATAGTGCTATCCAAATACCGTGAATGGGTATTGTATCTTAGGAGACCAATGTCCAATGACCCGTTAGCACCGTAGCGGGGAACGTAATTGTCTTACAGAGATTCGCTATAAGCGTATCTCACTCCAAGTACTATATAAATGAATTAATTTTCTTTATACAGGGGTTATACTGATATTCAGTATATTGAGACTGACTTATACCAGTCTAATTGGTGTTTAACCAAAGAAGGCAATTGAAAGGTGGTTCTGTAATTAAAGAACGTTCTATTGAACGAAAAACCTCCCGCCTGATATTCACCGACCAGGCCAATTAGATCAGTGACATTGATTAGTTGTCAGATTGAATCTTAGAACTAACAACTTTTTCGTTAAAAGGGGTAGGTACAGAGAAAGTTACCCTCTTATACTTATTTTTTAAAAAAATCTGCCATCACCTTATCCTTTCCCGCCGCCACCACCACCACCTCGTCATACTCCTCCTTAAACCCACCACTACCACCAGCTCTACCACCTTCTCCTCCTTAAACTCACCATTATCATTACCTTCTCCTCAAACCCACTATCGTCGCCACCTTCTCCCCACCACAGCCATCACCTCCTCCATATACTTCTCCTTGAACGCACCACTGCTATCACCTCCTCCACCACGTCCTTCTTAAACCTACCACCACTACCAACACAACAATAACGACTTCCTTATCAAGTCCACCACCAGGACCTCCTCCTCGATCACCACCACCCAACCAAAATACCTTCTTAATTATTTGAACTGTAATCCCTTCTCCTCCTCCACTGAGTCACCTCCATCTTCTCCTCCTCCACCAGGGTGGTCACCTCCTCCTCCTCCTCAAATCCACAACAACTACTTCCATGTACTCCTCTTTGAACCCACCACTGCCACCACCTCCTCCACGACATCCTCCTCAAATCCATCGCCACCACAACAACAATAACATTCTCCTTATCAAATCCACCGCCACCTCCTCCTCCTCTTCCATCACCCAACCCAACTCAATCCCTTTCCAATTATTTGAACTATAACCTTAGGCCAAACTATTCTCCTCCTCCCTTCCACCACCTCCTCCTCCTTTCCACCACCATCACCATCATTAGAACCCCATCCTCATCTACTCATCTCTAGGGTTTTCTTACGAAGAAGATAATTAGGAAAATTTTGAGATTAATAACATTTAAATTTTAAAAGGTGAGTTACTGAAAAAATCAAGGGGAATAAGTGGGTCATATGCTCTACTTGTGACTAAATTGAACATAAAAGTTAATGGTGCATCATCTCAGGAGGTCAATGTTCAAGTTTTTATGGGTCAAGAGGTTTGGTGCAATACCCCTCTTTACGCAGAAGTGTTTTTCGTAATTTACCTTTAATCTTATAGTTGAATAAAATCAGATGTAGACTATTCCTTTATATTTTCAATATACCCCTTGATAATATCTTATAGAATTCTAGTATCATAAAGGAATTCAGAAAATCTGTTAGTCGACTTCATATATCTTGACAAAATTAGGAGTGTATTAATATTCTTTTGATGATTCTTCACCCGAAGAAATAAAGAAAAAAAACTTTTGGAGATTCAATATGTATCTTTAATAGCCCCAGAATTAGAGTTTGTAATTGTAACTTCTACGTGATCTTTGTATTATTCTTCTGATGGCTTATTATTTTCACATCGTCGTTTTAGAGTAATACAAAATATCCCAAAACAAAATACACAAATAAAGTAGGAAAGTAGGGTTTAAAGCAATAGAAATTCGAAGGAATGTAAGAATCATTGCTAGAGAAGAACTCTAGTTGAGAAGAATAGTATATCAAGATCACACTTTTTCTAACCTAAATTCCATTAATAAAATGTGAAAAAAATTCTATCAAAGTCAAAAACATAACCAAAAAAAAAAAAAATCCTAGAAAAACTTTTCATAAGAATTTTGTAGAACATTTCTCATATGTATCACTTGCCTCAAATCATGGAGGCCTACTATATTTGAAGAATGAATTTAAATTCTTCCGTAGTTCATGGATGTTTGACTTAAGAGAATATTATGTCCTGCATTTGGAGGAGTCTTCCTTTTATGAGGACAGGACAATTTTGATAATCACATTTGTTTCTTATGTACATTCTTTTTTTATTCTTTGTATCCTCATATAAATAGAGATGTGAGGGCCAATCTACTACATTAAATGAGGAATTCTGATTGTGGATGTAGGCCTAAGGTCGAACTGTTAATTGTCACGTGCTTCTGTCATTCTCGCTTATACATTTTCCCCATTAGTTTATCTTTATGGTATCAGAGTCATAAAGTCCATCAACATCAAATTCTCTTAGCTTTGTACTTAGCTTTGTACATGGTACTCTTCCTAAATCATCTTCTCCTTTTTCTGATGTTGCTGTTTGGAGAGGTGCAATTATATGATTTTGTCATGGCTATTGAATTCTATTTCACCTGAGCACAAAGTATCATACAAATTTAAACAACCCAAGCTATTTGCAAGGAACTCAAGGAGCAATTCTCTCAGAGTCGTGATCCTAGAGTTTTCCAAATTAAGCGTGCTATATCCATGCATCAATAGGGAAAGTCATTGCTGAATTCTTATTACAGTGACTTGGAATCTTATTGACATGAATTGCATAGTTTTAATCCTTTTTCTGAATTTTCTTGTGGTGCTTTCAATATCTTTACCGAGTATCAACAGAAAGCGCATGTTCATCTATTGGGTAAATTGCAAAAAGACACTCATGTATTATTGATCATGTAGCACTAATAACCCCTAAACTATATTATTAGCAGAAACACCCTCTCACTTTACGGTTGGGTTCAAGAATTATTTTATATTTCCAATTTACCCCTCTTTTTTTCTCTTTTTGCTGTCTTTTCCCTCTCTTTTCTTGAATCTTTCTCTTAATTTCTTACTACTTTCTTTGTTATCTCTCTCCCTCCCTCTTCTTCTCTCTTTCCCTTCTTTCCATCTATTCTTCCTACTTCCTTCCCCACCCCCGCAATTCGTAGCAGACTGCAGTGGTAGTAACCACATTGGGGATGTTTGTTTTGATATAGTTGAAACTTGTAATATCCCTAACCTAATAGTACTGTATTTTATTTTCTTTAGGTATTTATTACATTTTTATTTATCGAGTATTTTAATAAATCAAGTTGATTTATTATTTTCCTGAGATTATTATTATTAAGTATGGAAATTCTTTTGAGATAATAATTGGTAATTTGATATTTTATGGTTGCCATTATTATTATTAATTGTTAACTTAATTAGTATTCTCATTATTCATTAAGGTTATTATTTATTCTATTTAGTGCTGCTATTATTATTGTCATTATTATTATTAATTAGGATTGCTATTATTACCTGTTATTATTAGTATAGAGTTATTAGCATTTATTTGTATTTATTTCTGTGGTGATGACTAATTACCTTTCTTAGTATTTTGCCTACTATTTTTGGTGTCACTATTGATTATTAATATTATTATAGTTATTTCTATTTATTATTATTTGAGTTATTCTCCCAAAACCCAATAACCCATCCTATAAATAAATCCTAACTTCTAAACCTAAACTAAAAACCAAATCCTAATCTATCTTCTCTTCTCCCAAGCCGCACCTCCCCCTCGATGGCCGATCCATCAGCAGATTCCCCTCCAGCAGCACCATCTTAAACCTCACCCACTCCATGGCTTGCTGGAGCTCCTCCTCGCCATCGCCGGAGCCGGAGCATACTCCCATCTTGGCCGGCAACACAACCGGATCTTCTCCTTGATGCGCAGCGGCAGTACAGCCCACGGCAGATCTGTGGCGAGCGGATCCTCTCCATAGAAGTTCATCGGCCTCCGTCGAAGTCCGTTCGTGCTTCACCCCAACAGCATATTTCACCCTCCAACCTTCCTGCCGCAAGCCAACCTATGGCCATGGCCTGGTTCATCCCATTGGCCAAGCCTGCTGCTCCCACCAGGCCGTGAGCCAGGCCGCATCACGTCCTTCTCCATCCTTTGGCCGAGTATCATGGACAGCACCAAGCCATCTCCTCAAGCCGTGAGTAATCTCCCCTCTTTCCCCCTTTATTAATGTTGCATACATAAAGTGGGTTTTATTAAAGGTGCTTGTACATTATATTAAATATTATATTAATGAATGTAATATTAATGAAATAATATATGCTTTTTCATGTGGTGTATTTATGTGTGCGCGGCAAAAATCCTTACTCCGAGCTATTTTCGGGCTCTCCGCGGGATACCGTTGATCGTCGTCGGCGAGCGCGTACGCACCCCACGCCCTTCGCGGCGAGTTGCTCTATCCAACGACACTCTCCGCGACCCCGTACGCCTCCGTCGGAGCCTCCGTCGGTGCGCCGCAAATCGGCTCGAGGTTAGCTTTACATTTTATTGTGTGGTGGCATTTGTGTAATAATTAAAAAGTTATATAAATGTGTGAGATTGTGTGTGTGCGCGTGAGTGCCTTGGGTTTTTGCATGCATGCATGAGTGAGTTTTATTAAAGGTATTTTTATATTATTTTAATTAATTACATGTTAATAAATTAGTGTGAGTTATCATGTGTGTCTACATTATGTGCATGTATGGGTGTTATAGATACTTATTTGTGCATGCATATTAATTAATGAATAGGTATTTATAGTTAGTAGTATGTATTTATTAATTTAGATATGTATGCATGTGTTTATGTATAATCATGTATAGGTATGCATGATTTATATGCATGTGTTTCTATTCATTGTATAGATGGGTGTGTTGCATTGGCGTGCGCAAGTTCAGGCGAGCGGCAAATCCAGGCCCTTCCGGCGAGCGCGAGATCACCAGCTTGCAGCTGGGCCTTCCCCAGCACCCTGACTACCCTCCCATGCAGTCCGACAGCGAAGAGCGGCACCATAGCGACCGTAACGGCGACTCGCCCGGTAACGTGCAGGTTTCCCAATGTGAGTGTCTCTCTCTCTTTCTCTCTCTCTCTTTATTTATTAAGTGACCGCAGATATTATTTTATATGTTATGTAAATTGTTGAGTAGATTTCTTATGTTACATGTTTATGTGTGGAGATTGCCGAGCGTGAAGGTGGACGGTCATCTCCCGTTTATTTACATGTTGGATGTATAGGAATATGATATGCATAATTCTTGATACATGTTAGAACCCCCATGTTTGTCCTATGTATATCTAGAGTATTGTTGTAGACATATCAGGATGTAGCATGAGGGTAATTGAGATGGATATTGGTGGTAATGACTTGATCTAATAGAACTTAGATGCATGTATATGTTGTGATACCGAGTATTGGGATATCATGTTTGATCTTAATAGAAGTGTGAACCTTTGAGGATTTGGAAATCAGATTGAATTGTTAGAGTGAGAGAGCGGAGCTTGAATATGGATATATGTTGGAATAACAATTATTATATCAGAATCATTGATGTAAATTGATAATTGATGATCATATGACTATTGGGAATCATGAGTTGGTTGTGTTGACTTTGGATTGACCTGGGACTTATGTTATTTACATTGAATGATGATCAGTAGTTAGAAATGTCTTTATTAGTGAGTATTTGAGGACATATCAGGTATGACTGAAGTAGTTGAGTAGATATTCTAGATTACATGTGTTTGAGGATGTTTCTTATTTAATATGATTGGGGTATGTGTTTGACTTGTTGATCTCGAGGACATGCATAGTTATTGATTACACCTATTGATAGAGATTGAGTTATGACGATAGTAATCTAGTCGATATCAGCGACCTATATCTTGGAGTTTGATAACAGTTATTATTTGATCTCAGTTATTGAGGGTTATAGGATTAGAACATATTGGTATTGAGGAGAGGACTAATTACAGGTTCTTTGATATGGTAGTTACCATTTTGGATTACACTGATACTGACTGATACTTAATGACTCATGAGGATTATATTGAGAATATAAGTTGATGGAATAGTAATGATATCTCTTTAGTATGGATGGGTGAGATTATGATCAAATTGGTTGAGACTGTTTATTGAGCAGTAGCTAGACTGTTACGGTTATTTTTGTATCCATGTCATTGAAGTTACTGGGAAATGATTGTTTGACTGTAACCAGAGTACAGCCCTATTGTTCATCGTATACACGGTTACTGTTACTGTTACTGTTACTGATATTGTTCACCGTGTATACGATTACTGATTGACTGTTACTGTACTGATATTGTTACCGTCCCGTAGCATCCCAGTAATTGAAATGGCATAAGGTATTGATTATTACTGATGGCATTACCTGACTGATTGCACACTAGACACCTTTTACTGGACCTTGGCATATGACTGTATCACTGTTACTTGACATCTAGTACTCCTGTACCCACTGTATCCATGTCCCATGCAATGTTGACCTGTTAATAGCACAGTCAAAACCGGCGTCCGGCGGTTTGCCGCCTGGTGTCGGGATTGACGAGGATGTATCCCACAATCGTGCTAGCGTCCGGCGGATCTTGAATGGAACTAAGTGTCACACGGAACAAAGTGCCACATCATACACATGGTGGGGGCCACCTCTTGAATCCGTGGGGGCCACCTCTAGAATCCATTCCCCTCAGAGCAAAGTGCCACACGGAGCAAAGTGCCACACTACATACGTGGTGGGGGCCACCTCTTGAATCTGTGGGGGCCACCTCTTGAATCTGCAGGGCCATTTACTGACTGTGCCACCTGGTGTTAGCGTGATATTGCATTCTCAGTGCCTATTAGCATCCACACGCACTTGTATGATGATAACTCCTAGGACTCATATTATTTGGTTCTCTTTCCCTATTCGAACAATGATACCCGCATATCGGAGTTCGAATGAGTTCTACTGGATGTGCGGGCTCCAGGGTGAACTGTCGGATGTCGTGGGACGCCGGTGGGAAAGTGATAAAGATAACGTAAAATGCTGTTGATTGTTATTGATTGATTTGAATGAATACATTGTGCTATTACCCTGAATGGTTACCCTGCCTTATGACACATGACTGTATACATGATTGTAACCAGGACCACATGATTGTAACCAGGACCAGACTTATGACCAGACTTGGATACCAGTTTAGTGACATGTAATGGATACCTATTTGACATTGATTGCATATTTACAGTTGTGCCATTTGAATGCTATCTGTATTTATGTCTTCATCATATGTGTTACTGTTCAGTTATTTATTGTGTTATTTAGTCTTTCTATCTGCAGTTGTCCTTATTATTATATATGCACATGGTTTCTTCTGCACGAGCTGTTTCCCCTTTACACACACTCATTATGGTCGCGTTCTGACGACCCTGGATTTGCACGTCTAGCTATTGGACGATTGTTTCTAATGTGCAGGTGTTTGATGAGGCGGTACGCTTTACGAGGAGCTTGGGTCCTCTCCCTTTGATTCTGGTATACTTGCATTTTATTCTTATTATTATTCTTTGATTCCTGTATATCACCTCTGACTTCTATTTAGCTGTCATTTTCTTCCTGTTATTCATTGCTATCATGTGTAGTCTTATATGTATTATTGCAGTGTTCTTTGATCATTATGCTTCCGATTTATAGCTTGTTCAGGTTACAATTGAGGCTTAGCGTATATACGTGGGGTATTATCCTCGCGTATATACGTCGCCATAACGTCTCCGTATCTTTAGGATCGGGGCGTTACAGAGTGGTATCAGAGCCTAGGTTCGACATAAAAGAGAACCTAGTTCCTACCTGTAACCTGACACAGTTATATTGACACTGCAATATACATATACTATTCACGTGATAATATTGACTCCATTTGGAAATTGATCGTCCTCCCTTTGAAAATTCTATTCTTGATCTGTTGATATTCATGATTCCAACACTTCAATTAGAGTGATTTGGATTTCCATCTTGATTTCATCCTTCCTTTCTATTCTATTCCTCCTGATTCTATCTCTTGAGATCGCTTACTCCATGTTGAAGCTGGTAGCAGAGATCAGAGCGCGCAGCGGAATCGTGGTGTCCCAAAGAGGCGATGTAGAAGATTGTTGTGTTCTCTCTTGATCTTTGATTTTTACCATTCCCTACCTTATGTGAATTTCGAGGACGAAATTTTTATTAAGGTGGGTAGAATGTAATATCCCTAACCTAATAGTACTGTATTTTATTTTCTTTAGGTATTTATTACATTTTTATTTACCGAGTATTTTAATGAATCAAGTTGATTTATTATTTTCCTGAGATTATTATTATTAAGTATGAAAATTCTTTTGAGATAATAATTGGTAATTTGATATTTTATGTTTGCCATTATTATTATTAATTGTTAACTTAATTAGTATTCTCATTATTCATTAAGGTTATTATTTATTCTATTTAGTGCTGCTATTATTATTGTCATTATTATTATTAATTAGGATTACTATTATTACCTGTTATTATTAGTATAGAGTTATTAGCATTTATTTGTATTTATTTCTGTGGTGATGACTAATTACCTTTCTTAGTATTTTGCCTACTATTTTTGGTGTCACTATTGATTATTAATATTATTATAGTTATTTCTATTTATTATTATTTGAGTTATTCTCTCAAAACCCAATAACCCATCCTATAAATAAATCCTAACTTCTAAACCTAAACTAAAAACCAAATCCTAATCTATCTTCTCTTCTCCCAAGCCGCACCTCCCCCTCGATGGCCGATCCATCAGCAGATTCCCCTCCAGCAGCACCATCTTAAACCTCACCCACTCCATGGCTTGCTGGAGCTCCTCCTCGCCATCGCCGGAGCCGGAGCATACTCCCATCTTGGCCGGCAACACAACCGGATCTTCTCCTTGATGCGCAGCGGCAGTACAGCCCACGGCAGATCTGTGGCGAGCGGATCCTCTCCATAGAAGTTCATCGGCCTCCGTCGAAGTCCGTTCGTGCTTCACCCCAACAGCATATTTCACCCTCCAACCTTCCTGCCGCAAGCCAACCTATGGCCATGGCCGGGTTCATCCCATTGGCCAAGCCTGCTGCTCCCACCAGGCCGTGAGCCAGGCCGCATCACGTCCTTCTCCATCCTTTGGCCGAGTATCATGGACAGCACCAAGCCATCTCCTCAAGCCGTGAGTAATCTCCCCTCTTTCCCCCTTTATTAATGTTGCATACATAAAGTGGGTTTTATTAAAGGTGCTTGTACATTATATTAAATATTATATTAATGAATGTAATATTAATGAAATAATATATGTTTTTTCATGTGGTGTATTTATGTGTGCGCGGCAAAAATCCTTACTCCGAGCTATTTTCGGGCTCTCCGCGGGATACCGTTGATCGTCGTCGGCGAGCGCGTACGCACCCCACGCCCTTCGCGGCGAGTTGCTCTATCCAACGACACTCTCCGCGACCCCGTACGCCTCCGTCGGAGCCTCCGTCGGTGCGCCGCAAATCGGCTCGAGGTTAGCTTTACATTTTATTGTGTGGTGGCATTTGTGTAATAATTAAAAAGTTATATAAATGTGTGAGATTGTGTGTGTGTGCGTGAGTGCCTTGGGTTTTTGCATGCATGCATGAGTGAGTTTTATTAAAGGTATTTTTATATTATTTTAATTAATTACATGTTAATAAATTAGTGTGAGTTATCATGTGTGTCTACATTATGTGCATGTATGGGTGTTATAGATACTTATTTGTGCATGCATATTATTAATGAATAGGTATTTATAGTTAGTAGTATGTATTTATTAATTTAGATATGTATGCATGTGTTTATGTATAATCATGTATAGGTATGCATGATTTATATGCATGTGTTTCTATTCATTGTATAGATGGGTGTGTTGCATTGGCGTGCGCAAGTTCAGGCGAGCGGCAAATCCAGGCCCTTCCGGCGAGCGCGAGATCACCAGCTTGTAGCTGGGCCTTCCCCAGCACCCTGACTACCCTCCCATGCAGTCCGACAGCGAAGAGCGGCACCATAGCGACCGTAACGGCGACTCGCCCGGTAACGTGCAGGTTTCCCAATGTGAGTGTCTCTCTCTCTTTCTCTCTCTCTCTTTATTTATTAAGTGACCGCAGATATTATTTTATATGTTATGTAAATTGTTGAGTAGATTTCTTATGTTACATGTTTATGTGTGGAGATTGCCGAGCGTGAAGGTGGACGGTCATCTCCCGTTTATTTACATGTTGGATGTATAGGAATATGATATGCATAATTCTTGATACATGTTAGAACCCCCATGTTTGTCCTATGTATATCTAGAGTATTGTTGTAGACATATCAGGATGTAGCATGAGGGTAATTGAGATGGATATTGGTGGTAATGACTTGATCTAATAGAACTTAGATGCATGTATATGTTGTGATACCGAGTATTGGGATATCATGTTTGATCTTAATAGAAGTGTGAACCTTTGAGGATTTGGAAATCAGATTGAATTGTTAGAGTGAGAGAGCGGAGCTTGAATATGGATATATATGTTGGAATGACAATTATTATATCAGAATCATTGATGTAAATTGATAATTGATGATCATATGACTATTGGGAATCATGAGTTGGTTGTGTTGACTTTGGATTGACCTGGGACTTATGTTATTTACATTGAATGATGATCAGTAGTTAGAAATGTCTTTATTAGTGAGTATTTGAGGACATATCAGGTATGACTGAAGTAGTTGAGTAGATATTCTAAATTACATGTGTTTGAGGATGTTTCTTATTTAATATGATTGGGGTATGTGTTTGACTTGTTGATCTCGAGGACATGCATAGTTATTGATTACACCTATTGATAGAGATTGAGTTATGACGATAGTAATCTAGTCGATATCAGCGACCTATATCTTGGAGTTTGATAACAGTTATTATTTGATCTCAGTTATTGAGGGTTATAGGATTAGAACATATTGGTATTGAGGAGAGGACTAATTACAGGTTCTTTGATATGGTAGTTACCATTTTGGATTACACTGATACTGACTGATACTTAATGACTCATGAGGATTATATTGAGAATATAAGTTGATGGAATAGTAATGATATCTCTTTAGTATGGATGGGTGAGATTATGATCAGATTGGTTGAGACTGTTTATTGAGCAGTAGCTAGACTGTTACGGTTATTTTTGTATCCATGTCATTGAAGTTACTGGGAAATGATTGTTTGACTGTAACCAGAGTACAGCCCTATTGTTCATCGTATACACGGTTACTGTTACTGTTACTGTTACTGATATTGTTCACCGTGTATACGATTACTGATTGACTGTTACTGTACTGATATTGTTACCGTCCCGTAGCATCCCAGTAATTGAAATGGCATAAGGTATTGATTATTACTGATGGCATTACCTGACTGATTGCACACTAGACACCTTTTACTGGACCTTGGCATATGACTGTATCACTGTTACTTGACATCTAGTACTCCTGTACCCACTGTATCCATGTCCCATGCAATGTTGACCTGTTAATAGCACAGTCAAAACCGGCGTCCGGCGGTTTGCCGCCTGGTGTCGGGATTGACGAGGATATATCCCACAATCGTGCTAGCGTCCGGTAGATCTTGAATGGAACTAAGTGCCACACGGAATAAAGTGCCACATCATACACATGGTGGGGGCCACCTCTTGAATCCGTGGGGGCCACCTCTAGAATCCATTCCCCTCAGAGCAAAGTGCCACACGGAGTAAAGTGCCACACTACATACGTGGTGGGGGCCACCTCTTGAATCTGTGGGGGCCACCTCTTGAATCTGCAGGGCCATTTACTGACTGTGCCACCTGGTGTTAGCGTGATATTGCATTCTCAGTGCCTATTAGCATCCACACGCACTTGTATGATGATAACTCCTAGGACTCATATTATTTGGTTCTCTTTCCCTATTCGAACAATGATACCCGCATATCGGAGTTCGAATGAGTTCTACTGGATGTGCGGGCTCCAGGGTGAACTGTCGGATGTCGTGGGACGCCGGTGGGAAAGTGACAAAGATAACGTAGAATGCTGTTGATTGTTATTGATTGATTTGAATGAATACATTGTGCTATTACCCTGAATGGTTACCCTGCCTTATGACACATGACTGTATACATGATTGTAACCAGGACCACATGATTGTAACCAGGACCAGACTTATGACCAGACTTGGATACCAGTTTAGTGACATGTAATGGATACCTATTTGACATTGATTGCATATTTACAGTTGTGCCATTTGAATGCTATCTGTATTTATGTCTTCATCATATGTGTTACTGTTCAGTTATTTATTGTGTTATTTAGTCTTTCTATCTGCAGTTGTCCTTATTATTATATATGCACATGGTTTCTTCTGCACGAGCTGTTTCCCCTTTACACACACACTCATTATGGTCGCGTTCTGACGACCCTGGATTTGCACGTCCAGCTATTGGACGATTGTTTCTAATGTGCAGGTGTTTGATGAGGCGGTACGCTTTACGAGGAGCTTGGGTCCTCTCCCTTTGATTCTGGTATACTTGCATTTTATTCTTATTATTATTCTTTGATTCCTGTATATCACCTTTGACTTCTATTTAGCTGTCATTTTCTTCCTGTTATTCATTGCTATCATGTGTAGTCTTATATGTATTATTGCAGTGTTCTTTAATCATTATGCTTCCGATTTATAGCTTGTTCAGGTTACAATTGAGGCTTAGCGTATATACGTGGGGTATTATCCTCGCGTATATACGTCGCCATAACGTCTCCGTATCTTTAGGATCGGGGCGTTACAAAACTGCATGGTAGTTCCAACTACATGCAGTCCTTATTCATGTAGTTAGATCACATGGTCATACGTTTGGTTTGACAACATGTAGTTATAGCTCCAACTACAGGAAATGAAAAGCAGTTATTTGGTTTAACGCATGAAGAAGTTGTATTTGCATAGAAGTTGTTGAAAAAAGCTGATGTGGTATCTTCTTTTATTTTTTATCATATCTCAACTACTGTCTTTGAAACTACAACCAATTTGGTCATAGTTTCTACTACGATAAAAGGACCCAAAATGTAGCTTTAACTATTGCAATTAGAACTAAATGCAACTCCAAGTATGTCAAAACAAACAAGTAGGTTGTTATATACATATAACTGCAAGCAACCAAACAAAATTGCAATAATAGCAACTTGAAGAGGACTTTGGGTTTTGATTTGGACAAGAGCCAGGGCTTTGGAGAGAAAAGAAGATTTAGTTTTGAAGAGAAATCAAAGATTTTAGGCTTGAGTTGGATTTTGAAGGAGAGAGTGGGATATTATTTTTGGGTTGATCTACATATTGAGAGAAGAGAGGGGAGAGAGTTTGATTTGGAGGAGATTGAGTTTATCTGAAGAATGAATTTTAAAACAAGAGATGAGGGAGGAGTGAAAGAAGTGGAAGTTGAGCAAGGGGAGAGAGTACAGTGGGAGAGAGGAGAAGAGGAGAAAAATGAATGATCTAGATTTTATTTAAGAGATGAGTTTTGGAGAAGCACGTGAGGCAGGAGTGAAAGATGGAAGAAGATAAGAAAAAAGACAGGAAAGAGAAGGCCAAAGTGAGAAAAAAAAATTAAACATCGTTAACTCAGGAAGTATACTTGCTAACAACCTAGTTCAAGCGGTATTAGTATTACATGATCAATAATACAAGAGTCTCTCCGCAATTTACCCTTATTAATTTTTTTTAAATTCTTATTGTACTATTTGTAGCTATATTCTAACATGGATTCACTCCCTTCGTTTAGAAAAACTTACTTTCTACTTTAACAAGAAGAAAAACAGCGAGAGATACAACCGCCTCAACCAAAAGCTACTACCTTGGCGGCAAGCAAAAGGGAGAAATGAAATTAAAATTCACTTGAATCCTCTCAAAGTTCTGTAGTAACTCACACTAATGAGGCCAAAGTGCAACTCGATTGCTTCAACTCGCTACTGATCATTACTAGTGGGGCTGTTTGGATTCAAGTGAGCGGAGGTGAGAAGATGAGAAATGTTATTTCTCACTTTTGTTGTCCATTCAAACACCGGAAAAGAAAAATGAAAAAACATTTTTTTTCTTCTCTCTTTTTTCTTTTACACAACTATTTCCTCACTTTCAGGGTGCTACTTTTAATTTTGTGGTCATGTAAATTTCATTAGTACAAAGTTGTAGCTCAAAATAGTTAAGTTTGTGGCCATATTAATTTCATTTGCATTCTAATTACAATTTATTTTTATAATTAATTTTTATTTTAATATTATTTTACAGCCGGTTAACTTTTCTACTTTTACTTCTACATTACTAACCAAATACCGAAATATACAATATATTTTTCCATTTCTATTTCCCAACTACTAATCAAACATCAGAAAAGATACACACAAATTTTCATGTTTCAAAAGAAAAAAAACCTGTTTCCGCCTACTTCCTTGAATCCAAACAACCCAAGTAACTCTAACCCGTTGTAGTAAAAAAAAAAAAAGTAACTCTAACTCAAGAGACAATGAACCCTATAGAATAAGAGACCTGCTCCCCCCGTGTCCCTTAATTAGCCACCCTGTCTGCAGGGGTTCGGTTCATGTGTGTGAGCCACATACACATATAATAAGAGGGTCAATCCTGTGTTGACATGATGATTATAGCTCTCTTGTAATGTGTGTGGGTGTCACACACATATTATAAGAGATTATAAGAGATCCAATTTACATGTCCGATTAGCTCTCTTTTTGTATTGATGTGTGGCTCACACGCATGAACCGAATCTGTCTGCGAGGGAATTACCTTCTCTACGCACATGCGAGAAACTCTTCAGAAATGAAGCATATTCTATTCCCCCAGTTGCTTGTGTCATCAAGCATGGCATTCACCAACGCGTCCGGCCCTCTTCTATTAGCAATCCAACTAATTACATGTTGGGATTTGGGTCGAACAAATAGTCCCACATCGGCTAGAGTGGGGATGGTCTTGGATTTATAATGATTTGGGTAACTCCACCTAACAGGCTAGTCTTTTGGGATGGAGCCCGAGTTCTTCAATTGGTATCAGAGCCATGCCCCGAACTTAATCGTGTGTGTCTTGAGTTACCTAACAGGTTAGTCTTTTAGGATAGACCCAGCACTGGCAACGACCTCTGCAAAGCACACAGCGATGGGATGTGTGGACAACAGGGCTCAATCCCTGTACCCGAAAAGAAAAAAAAGGTCAAATAATGGAATGGCCCAAAGCCCAATTAACAAAGGAGATTGTCTTATATCAGCCCATGGTAGGTGTTTAACAAAGAAGCTCCGCCCAAAGCCCACTTGAAAAGTAATAAAGCTCTGTGGGTCCCACAAATTCTCCCTCGTTTCTCCCCCATCGCGTGTCTCCCAACAACACTTGCCCCCTCCCCGCTGGGCACGCTTCGATCGATGAATGAATGCGAAGCGTCAAGAATCGATCTCTGATTCAAAAATCGACGGAAAAATGGAGTCTTTCTCTGATCTTTCTTCTTCCTTGTGCCAACCGCTGTTGTGGTGATTCTCTTTTTCTATTCTCCCTGCATGTTTCTCCTTATTTGGAGCTGTTAGGGTTTTTATAGACAATGCAAGATATATCCACTATGATACCGTTTTTATTTGATTGTTTGTTGACAATGACAATGCGGCACAATGCCACCAATAATTAAACTAATAGCTAATGTTCTTGTAATTTTTCTGATCGTGATCTTGTTTATAAAACGTAATCTCTTTTTGACTGTTAGGGCGTAGACATGAGGTGCAGCAAATTTTTATCGACTACTGAGTACACATAACATGTTGTTTGTGGAGAATTTGGAGTGTTTGTTATAATTTCCAACAATTACTTTCATTATTACGTTTGAGATTTATTTTCTGTCTTAAGATCAAAGTCCAAAATCAACTTATTTGATGTTTATTGGTAATGTGATCTTCAGATATCGTGCTGTATCTATTTTAGGAAATAGGAGGCAGTGATGAGTTGCCCAATATTAAGCCCATCGATCTGCTCTTTGAACCCAATATGAATTTTTCTAGTGGTATAAATAGAGTGGATATGGAGCAGATGTAGGCTGTATGGTTCCCCTTTGTGTGTACAGCTGAGCATATTATTGAATTGGAAATTTTTATTACATTGACACGTACCTCTAGATTCTTCATTCTTCTGTGCTAGATGAGGCTTAAACTGTGCCGCCATTCTTCTATGTTGCCGCCATATCCTCTAGGTTTCAGCTTAAAGGTTCCTTCTTACTTTCTTCTTAAATTGGGTACCTTTCTATGGGAATGCAGAGACTTGGACTCCTTGTTGAAACTCTTCTTCTCCCTTTTTGGTCTTTGCTCTCTTATGAGTGATGGCTACTAAGAAGATTAATGCTAATTAGACCAGTGGTCTGCAGACCAATTGCTCTCTAATTCATAAATAATCTTTCACGTGAAGCCTTCTGGAGATTCTGATGTTTATTTCATTATAAAAATCAGTGATATTTTCAAGTCCTTGGGGGCAAGTCCTGGCTATGACTTGCGTTCAAAAAACAAAATAAATACAAACCTCATTCTTTAATCAGTATGGCTGTCTTTGTTGGTGTAAATGGATGGGATATAAGTATTGCTGTATTTGTGCTTGTTTTCTATTTGCAGTTACAGATTCGAATATGGATATTACCTGAAGGTTGAGCCCAATTTTCATGTTTCATTGACAGTACATAGTCTATGTGATCTTGGATGTGATGGTGTGTGGCTAAGCAGCTCAACCATGTAGGGATGGATTCGGTTTATGTGTGTGAGCCACACACACACATATTATAAGAGAACCAATCCCGCGATGACACGTGGATAAGATGTCAGGTTTCAGGGGGACAAAACTTTAATTTTTTGGACCTCTTATAATATTATAAGAGGGCTAGTCCCACGTGGCAACGCGGGATTGGCCCTCTTATAATGTGTGTGTGACTCACACACATGAACCGAACCCGGTAAGAATTGTCCCTTCTTTATCCCATTCTATGATAACATGCATATCTTAGCTCATCCTCCCTTTTCTTAGTGTTTTGAGGGGCACATGGTTTGCTTGCTAAACTACCTTTCGCATAGCCTGTTTGTCTGGTTTGTTTTAATTTTTACATTCCAATTTCACGTGCTAACACTTGTTAAACATTACAACAGCAGAAGCAGCAACAATTCCTTTGTCCTGTTTTCTTGGTATTAGGTGTTCCAATTCTTTTTCTCCATTATCACTGTTGAGGTGTGTATTCTACTGCAAAATTTTTAACTTTTTTGTTGTGTCAATAGGTGGCCTTTTTGTCTACCTGTCCTATCCGGTCCTTTTTTTGAATAAAATAAAAAAAAAGCCCTATCCAGTCCTTCAAATACTATCATATATATTCACTGCAATAGTTCAATTTATCCTTGTTTATAAAAGAGGCAATGATGATTTTCCAAAGAGCTTTTTGAGGCTTTTGATGTTAATGTTTATGACATGGCGAACTAAGCTTGGAGGGCTTGCTGACACATTGCAGGCAACCAGTTTGTAGCTGTACTGTCTTTCTTTCTTTTTTTTCTTTTTTTTCTTTCTTTTTTTCAATGAATAAAGTGGACAACTCTTGGTGAGAGAAGCCATATTTCTGATTGTAATGTGTAGCAGAAGTGGAAATATCTGAGCCTCTATATGATAGCTGAAAAGTAGGTAGTTATGCTTTTCTCAATGATGGCAAAGCTTGTCATATACTACTCTTTTTCTTGGATTGCAAGGGCTTCATCCTTCTTTCTATTGGGAAATGTGAGCCAACAGCTGGCCATCCTTTTGTAATTTTATCTGTTGTGGTGATTCATTAACATATCGTGTGGGTTATAATTGATATCCGATACTCCAATAAGCCGATTCATATAATTTAAACTATAATTGGGTTTGGGTTTCAAAATTGAACCTGAAGACATTATTGGATCAGATTTGTTTATACACAAACTGATGTAATACAGGTGGATCCTTCTTGGATTGTAAGGGCTTCATCCTTCTTTCTATTGGGAAACGTGAGCCAACAGCTGGCCATCCTTCTGTAATTTTATCTGTTGTGGTGATTCATTAACATATCGGGTGGGTTATAATTGATATTCGATAATCCAATAAGCCAATTCTTATAATTTAAACTATAATTGGGTTTGGGTTTCAAAATTGAACCTGAAGACATTATTGGATCAGATTTGTTTATACACAAACTGATGTAATACGGGTGGATCACAATCATCTTCAATTTAAAGAGAAAAAGAAGCTAGGATTTTGAGAAGAGACAAAAGGAAAATTAGGGTATAAGAAAAAAAATAAGAAAAACTGGATAACTTTGGGCTTCATACCTCTTGCACAACGGGCTTTACACCCCAATCTCAAGAACTATTCAAGAAATTTAACTCAAAAATTTTAATTTATTTATTGACTATCAATAAGAGAAATCTTGAGGCATATTTATATTTTTTACAAAAGTCCAGTTTCAGAATATAACCGATGTGGTACTAAAAAGAAAGCAACTAAACTCAAAATAGACTAAATTCAAAATGAAATAAAGCAACTAAAATAAACTAGAACTAATGGCATGCAAATTGGTGTGATGTCCTCATCATTTCTTCCGGGGTGAAAAAACTCAACCCTTTGAGTTTGAACTCCCCACACGAAGCATCTCAATTGGGTCATGCCATGGTCAGTGAACCATCGGTTGTGCATCCAGTTTGAACCAAGGTGGTTGCGGGTCTGGTCTCTATGACGGATCAATTGCAGTCGATGGTAGATCTGAAAAGACACATGCAGCAGAAAGAGTCAACTCTGCTCCACTGAAAATCGAGCTGATATTAAGATCCTATGAGAATTTCAACTCATCAAAAATGGAAGTAATCCTTAGGACTCTAATAGGACATATACATCGAGCATGCAATTGTCTCACAGTTCCGAGAAAGAACCTCTCAGAGTCAATGGTAACCATTACCATTTTTTAAGTGCAATTTTTTTGCAAAATATTATGTGGATAGGTAGCAAATTTGTAGTTATCATTTGTTATCTGTTTATGGGTTTCATCATGCATTTCAGGTAAATGCAATGCAACCAACTCACTAGGTAAAACTCTTAAATATAGGACAAAAAGATATGAGTTTCTTCAGAGGATGCACATCAGATACCGCTAACGGTACAACATTATTAGGACTAACAAAAATATGACTAAAGTAGAAAATAACTCCAAACATGTACTAAAAGAAGAAACACTAGGAGTAATCTGATGAATCATAGTAAAAAGTTTCACTGACTCACTAGAAGAAAAAAGTTATGAGCAACCACATAACCACAATCTGTATAAGAGAACTCAGATGGCTTACTAGATGCAACAATGCTATTATCGACCGTCTCATGCTCATTTCGTCCTTTATCATAGATATGACAAGTGAATACCCAACATGTACAAGCATACTAAACTCCACTAATATATTGATGTGATACGAGGACCCTATGGTGTGGTTAATTAGTGATAAACTTGAACTCGCAATGTTTCACCCAATAATATAATCTTTGGTAGGAATTAATCTAAAACTAGCAATGTCGCGATGGATTTAAACATAATTTTGCAATTGTAATTTAGATAACCAAGTCTTGATAAATTTAACGCAATATGAACAGTCCTATTGGCAATGTCAAGATCAATAGATAACAAGTATGAAACAAAATCACACACTTATATTTATAGTGGACAGCAGGAAAACACGATAACATTTCAGAGATCAAAATTCATGGTAAGCTAACTAATATTCTGATTGTTGAAATTAAAATTACCTACTGAGAAGCTATTGTTCTCAGGTACGCATGATGTTGTCGTTGATCCATTGTCTTATCCAGAGGTTGATGTATTGTTGTTGTATTGCATGTTGTGAGGGCAGCCTGGTTATGTGCAGACGGCCTTGCTAGTGGTGTGCAGGTTGAAGCCTGGGCCTGCGCGGGTGGATCTGGACGTGGTACAGATCTTGGTCGTGGAAGCTTGGTCACGGCTGGAACAACAGAATGAAGCGCTGCCGCCAATGCTCTGTGGATAATGTCGAGGTAGAAGGCGAGGAGTAGAGAGATGTTGATGATGATGCAGGAGAGATGGCAGACTGCTGGTGGGGTGTCGGGCTGCTGGACGTGAGGTGTTGGAGCTTGGTGGTGGTTGATGAAAACTTGATGGTGGTTGTTACTGCTGATGGATGAGAGGGGGAGAGGAAATGTCGACGTTGCTTGGCGGGAGGGCGTGGACAAAGGGAAGATGGGGGTGTGTTTTCAAGTGAAGAAGAGCTTGTAGGTGGGTTTGTTTGCAGGTGAAAGGAAAAAAAAAGAGGGAAGAGAAAGGGGTGGGTGGGGGCCACGAGGGAGCAAAGAGAGAATAGGAAGATGGGCAGCACGTGAGGGTGAGGGGTGGGATTTTTGTAAGCTAACTTTTTTTTCTGAATTTTTTATTTTGATATTTTTGAATGGCTGAGATTGTAAAGTTGTTGGGATTGTGATCGATGGTGAAGATTTGAGGTATGGGATAAGAAATAAGGTAAAGATTTGAGAAGGAGGATAAGATAACAATAGATATTGGTTTCACACCAATTTTATTGAAATTGGGATTTCACATACCAATTCGACAAATAGATTTTTATTTTAAAAATAACTCAATTTCATTTCATTAATAAATCTTCATTACAAAGTTTTCAATCCATGCCAATATATAGGTCTACAAAACATTCACTTTCTTCTCACAATCATTGTGGGACTAAAATAAATAAAAGTTTAAAGCAAAATACAAGACTAAAACAACTCAACATAAAATAGAAAATACAGACTCAGACACTAACAAAAATAAAATAATTGTAGCTCGACGCTTATTGTGCTTGTTGACACTTTCATCTCAAACACTGCTTGGATGTCCTCATCATACGTGCTCAGAATCACTAGTATCATCCTTTGTAACATCGATATCATTAGGAATGAGTGTACTAGACTCAACTAATGCATCTTGATTGTCATGAATATTCTCCTCATGAGCACGAGTCTCCTCAATTGTGGGTGTACAAGCTTTTACTAACTTAGTAACATCACTAGTAACCTCATAAAGAATGTGAACATTCTTGACAATCTTCGAATTATCAATGTCATCAATTTGCACATTATGAGTATGACTCTTCAGTGGGCCCTGATAATTATAATGTTTAAAATCTCCATACTTAGAACACTTCATCGAGGGGTACTTGTAAGAATAATGTCCATATCCCTTACATGTAGAACGCCACTCTGGTTTTAAAAGTGGACAATTCTAGTTCTAAAGGCAAAATAAATATCTTTTTGACAGACTTCATGACATATAAGATCAGCTCTCTTTTGAAATCAGATCTTAATCCCTTAACATACATACATACATATATATATATATAGTAGGAAAATGATGTATCTTAAAGCCACATTCAAATACAAGCTCTTCAAATTTAAGTTTATACTCGATAACAGACAAGTCTCCCTAATGTAGATAAAGAAGCTCTTTAAAAACTCAGGATCTAGAGAGAATAAATTTTTCTTTATGCTTTTTTTTCATTTCATTCCATGTATTTTAGGTTAGGAGTTTATTCTCTCTAGTTGTCTTTTTACGGTAGTCTAATAATCTAGAGATAAAACTTTTAGTTTCTCTTTTCCAAACTGGACTCTACGCGCATCAGAAAATTCATACAAGTCAAAATAATAGTCCAGGTGCGCTATCCAATCATAAATTTTGCGAGGGTCATACGTACCATAAAAATCGGGAGGCGCTACACTGTTTTTTTTATTGAACTTCTCTCCTAACAACATGCCTATCATAATAACTATGCTCTCTAGTGTGACGTTGTGATTCTGCATTTTGTGCTTCACGCCAATCATGATAATTACACTTCCTAATGTGATGTTGTGAATCCGTGCTTTGTGACTCACACTAATCATAATAATTACTCTCTTGTGCGATGTTGAAAATCTGTGTTTCGTGACTCTAGGAAACGCAACTAAAATCTCGTGCTAAATTCAGACATATCTACAACTTAACTTAGGATAGACCACAATGCAAAAGAATACAAACAAGCGATGTTTATGCAAAGTTCATAGACTCAAACACCACTAAATGCATGCACTAAATAATAAAAATTACAATCCTAAAATGTTTAATCTCTATATGCAAGGAAATGCAAAATGATGATGTTAAGCAACCGACAAATGAGATCAATAAACACCAATAATTATGTATATAAACTTACAAATAAGTTCTGACCACTAGAGTTTGCAAGAAATATATAATTAAAAAATTATATCAAATTACGATATCACTCGAGGAGATGATTAGTTCACGTTTAGACACAAGTCATGTAAGAATTTTTAGACAATTCTCCACAACTGATGGCTGAAATTCTTATAGGGAAGCTCTGGAACAGCTGTAACACGGGCTGAACGCGACTAGAAGAAGACAACTTTAAGAACGGCTCGAATTGGGCTTAAAATGACTTTTGAACCAACTGGACTAAGACAGATTGAGTCCAACTGAGTCAACTTGGCTTTGCTCACTGAGGCAACTTGGCTCAGGTCTGAGCTGTCAGCTCGGGTCTGGTTGCTTTGGTCAGCTCGAGCCAGGTCGAATTCTACGCTAAAAGCGTGTCGGGTTGGCTTGTGTAGAATCGAGGTTGAATTCGAACTTGACGCTGGCTCGGGTCGGGTTGGACTCTGCTGCTCAGTGGTGGAGGATCAAATCCAAACCTACATTGACTTCAACCTTGAACTTTGAGGGTCAGGTATACTTTGGACCTGATAGGGTTGGTGACTAGGTAGTCAGCGATAAGAGGTGGGTGGGTTGGAACTGTTGCTACAGCAAGTATGTAGAGTGCTGCTGCAACCGACAACGAGGAAGGAGGATACAGTTGAAGTCGTCGTGAGGTTTGGTGATCGTTAAAGATCTCTGCATCGTTGTCAGCGTGGGGTTGGGACGGTGGCGATATCCCATCGGGGTGGCATGGAGGTTGCTGTCGAGGCTCTGGAAAGATCTGCAGTTGGCATTGTCGGCGAAGGAGATGGTATTGGTGATGCATACGAGGCGGCATAGTCACTTTTGCTATCGAAGGAGATGACATCGAGGTCATTGGTGTGGGGTTGAGGGGTGGCAATCTCCCGTCGACGTCGGGTGGAGGTTGCTGTCGAGGCTCTGGGCAAGTCTGCAGTTGGCGTCATCAGCGAAGGTAGAGTTGCGGGATCCGACAGTTGTTGATGGTGGCGGGCTGGCGAGGTTGTGTGAGTAGAGGAGGCTGAGGGGTTGCTATTGCGGTGGTGATGGAGGGGGGGTGACGGCGAGTATGGTTAGGGTTTTTTTTTGGGTGTTGAGAGGAAGGAGATGATGTACAGTTGTATTTTTTATTTTTTTCTCTTTTTTAAAAAACTCTAAGAAATCTAAACTTGAAAAAAAGAAGAGGAAGATGTAGATCTAGTTTTTTTGCAGCAAGCTAGGGTTTGAGAGCAGGCTAGGGTTTTGGGAAGAGAGAAAGCTAGGGTTTTGGATTTATTTTGAAGAAACAGATCTAGGGTTTTGGGAAAGAGAGCTGAAAATTTTGAAGGAGATTGAGAACCAAAAATCTTATACTAAAATTGATATAATACGTGTGGATCACAATCACCTTCAATTTAGATAGAAAAAGAAACTAGGATTTTGGAGAAGAGATAGAAAGGGAAACTTAGAGTTTAAGAAAAGAAATAAGAAAACTGGATAACTTTGGGCTTCACACCGCTTACACCACGGGCTTTACATCCCAATCTTAAGAACTCAAAGCTCAAAAAAATTTAACAGGAAAATTTTCATTCATTCATTGACTACCAAGAAGAAAAGTCTAAAGGCCTATTTATAGGCTTTATAAAAGTCCAGTTTTAGAACATAATCAATGTGGTACTAAAAAGAAAACAAATCAAGTCAAAATAGACTAAATTCAAAATGAAATAAAGCAACTAAAATAAACTTGAGCTAATGGCATGCAACACGGTGTGATGTTTTCATCACAAACTTAATAACAGTTATGTAATAACTTACTCCTCCAAATGTACAATGTGTGTAAAGATCAACAAAAGTTTAGAATAAAAAATCATAAAGTGTGTGTCGACAAACTGAATAATGAAGGTTACAACAAGTAAATTGAATATACTAGACTCAAATTGCATCATTAAATTATAAATTGATACTTGATAATGTCCAATGTCCAGGAGAGTTTGTTATTATTAGGTAGAAACCATTCATGTCACAGTAGAAAGAAGAAGAAAATATTGATAAGAACTTTTAATGAAATATCATGATAAACAATGTTTTCATTTATTATAATCTATTAAAGTTCCAAATCCAATAAACAAGAATACATTTTGACCTGGGCACAAGTTCAAATCTGATTTCCTTCTTGATATGTATGGATCTGATTCCAAGCTGAATCCATTTCATAGTCCGTGTCATTCAGACCCATAAAATATGGCTGGTCTTAAAGCCATGTCATGAAATATTGAAATGATTCATTGAACTTTGGTGCTCTATATTCAGATACACCCAGAAGTTTCCCTTTAGTTCTACCATCCTGCATCAATTCTATGAACGTCTTCCTCAATCTTAGCATCATCTAGTTACTAGTTTTATGCATTTAGCCAACTTTATGGAAGAAGAGTGATGAATTTGTGTTATGAATACTTAGCTTGATGATTTTGTGTTATGAATTCACGAGACAGCTGCAGGCGGTCTGCGACTATGCAGCTTACTAGTTTGTGGCCATATTCAGTGTCTGATTAGAAGGAAAATCTGACCCTCATCCTTCCTTTTCTCTATGAGTAGATTTCAGATATCCATATTTGCCAAAAAACAAATCCAGAATTGGATTAATTGGACTATTTGAATCTGTTCTTATTTGTTTACATCCCCAATTTCCAAACTGGGTCTCCAAGTCTCTTATTGAGATACTAAGAGATGAGGAAGTGAGCTTTGGCTGTGATTGATGTGTATTACACAAGACATCAGGGTTTTTTTATAGACAATGTAATGTAATTTAGGGTTTTCGGTAAGTTTTCCAGAAAATATATTTCTTTAATGTTTTCCTTTTCTGTTATTTCTTGGAATTACTGCAAATACCTCAGTTTATATCAACTTTTATAATATCCTAATTTGATAAAAGAGGCAGTGATACTTTACCCACGTCCCAGGTTCAAGTCCAGATTTTGATTTAAAATAAACAAATAAATCTAAAATAAATAAATAAATACGTAAATACATTTCTTCATCTTTTGATCAGTATTATTGGTGGATATTTGGGATGTAGACGGGGGATATAGATGTAATTTTGTTTTGTTTTTATTTTTTATTTCTCTGTTTGCAATTATGGATATGAATATGGATATTGCTCAAAGGTTGAACTCACATTTCTTATTACGTTGGCATACACTGACGGTGGTGAAACTTGGATTGGGAAGGAAAATAATTGCAGGTATTTCCTCTCGAGTTCACCTTTAAGGGAGTATCCTTCCTTACGAGTGAAAAATGAGTGAATCTGAGCCTCCAAATAAGGATGAGAAATGCTAATTCAACAAATAGTCTGCAGACCAAGAGCTCATATTGCCTGGAGGTGGGAAAAAACCAAATGAAGTACCTCCCTCTATTGTTCAAAGTTCCAATGATTCTCATATTATTGGTGTACTCTTGAATTTAATGAATTCCGTGTGTGTGGATATATATTTTTAATAGTTTGTTAACACGTGTCTTTTTAATCATCACTATTGTACAGTACCAGTGATGATACTAGTGATTGGAAGAAGTGGAGCAGTTAGCAACCTCGTACTTGAGCAAGATTTACTTCCAAAGCTGACCCCGAGTAGTTTTACTTGTAGTAAAATTTATAGTTGACTATTTCTATTAGGATTTTCCTTTTGTAGTGGACCTCGACTTTTATTTGGTTAATATTAAGTTAAATTTCAGTTTTAATATTATTGAATCTTAATCATTTTCTTTAATATATCAATTTTTGTCCCATAATTTTTATTTGTGTATGAATACATATCCAATTCTGGCATTCACACTTTGTTGCCAGATTTTTTTTCTTCATTATATTTAATATTCAAACTGTATTATACTATAAAAGTATATTTCCGATACCATATTTCTTGTCGTATGCTGAATGACTAGCCTAGGTACTTCTCCATATTCTTCCATTCAATGCTGCCAACTAGCATTGAGAAAAATGCATCCATACCCAAATCTTTTCCTTGTTTTTCTTTTTTCCTTTTCCTTTTCCTTTTCTTTTTTTATAGAAAGGCCCAAAGGAAAAACCCCTGTTAGGAGAAGAAAGCTCTGGTAAAGTGAGAAATTAACTCTGTCCGGGGAACGGAATCCACAAGCTCTTAAAGGGGATGAAGTATTATACAGCCTGCGCCTAACCTCATTTGATAATATTTATTTCTTTTGCACTCAGGCAATTTAGTTTATTCCAAGTATTCCATACTGGCTGTTCCCAAACATTCATATAATTATTCTGAGTATTAACTTCTAATTAGTTTTTTCTTGCTTGCAATCACTCTGTAGACTGGATTTTCATAGCAGATTTTGGTGTTTTTTGTTGGCATGCATCACACTGGTTCATTGTGATATATTAAATTACCAAGGATTAAACCTAATAGCTGTTGTCCATGTATCTTTTTTGCATCAAGATTTTGTTTATAATCCTTAATGTTGGTATCTAGACGTAATCTATTTTGTCTGTTAAGACTAAATGTTACATGATGTTGCGGAGCACATGAAGTGTTTGCTAGAACTACAAACAATTACTTTCATATCATCTTTGTGGTATGTTCTTATATCTCAAGTAGTTACATCTAGTTATCGAATTTCCATTAGTAATGTAATATTTTCAGAGATTCTTTTTCTGAAATATAAATTTTTTCTATTATACTGGAGATGCATTTTTTTATTACCATCATGACATCCTTCTCTTTCTATTTTGGGAAATGGGAGACAGTTATGATTTCTCATCTAGACATTCGTTGATCCATAATACAACAACAACTATTACTAAGACTTTATCCAAAAATTTTGGGGTCCACTACATAAATCATTTTCTTCCATTCAGCTCTATTAAGGGTACTCCTGAACCCCCCCCCCCCCCCCCCCCCAACCACCCACCCCAAAAAAAAAAAGAAAAAAAAACCCCAAAAAAAAAAAAAACCAAAAAAAGTGAAAGAAAAGAAAAGCTCTGTTAAGGGTTATCTCCTCAGTCTCAGTCACATTGACGTTCATTTCCCTTATCAAACCTTTTTTTTGCTTTTTTGGTTGGTGGTTGGGGGATTCTCTATTAGAACAGAGCGGAAGAAAAGGATTTATGTAGCCAACCCAAAACTTTTTGGATGAGCTCTTCATAGCAGTTGCCCTTGGTATTATGGATCAACGAATGTCTAGATGTCTTCCATTTCCTAAAGCAGAAAGAAAAGGATGTCATCTTATGGGAATTGAAGCATTGACATTAAGGGAGTAAATAGATTGGATATGGAGCAGATTGCAGACAGAGTAAATACTATTCATCTCAGTGATAATAAAACATTGACTACTGCCTTGTCTAAATTCTTCATTCTACCATGCATTATGTGGGGCTTAAATTGGAAGTGCCGAGGCGGTGTTTTGCAGCCATCTGCTATAGGTTTCGGCACACGGGAGAATTCCTTCTTTCTTCCTTAGGTGAAATGCGTGAAATGGGCAGACCTGAGCCTCGATACAAGGATTTGAGGAAAAAGTGTCCCATTGTTTACTTCTAGACTTCTAGTGCCATATTTGTAAATCCAGCTGTTTTTTTATAGGCAATGCAAGATTTATTGAATTTTTCCAAAATTATGCCTCTTCAACGTTTCTTTTTTTCTATTTTATTACTGGAAATATGTTTGGTTTATATCAAGTAATGATGATATTCTTATTTGATAATAAGAGGCAGTGATGATTTACCCAAGTCCCAGGTTCATGCCCTGGCTGTGGCGGCGGCGGCGGCGGCGGTAGCAGCAGCAATAATAATTAAGAAGATATAAAAAAATTCCATTCTTTGCTTAGTATTGAGATGCCTCTCAGGGTGTAAGAGGAGGGGATAGGTTATTACTGTATTTGTACCTGTTCTTTCAGTGCAGATACAAGTTATGAATATGGATATTGCTCGAAGGGTTGAACAATTTGAACTCATTGTTAAAAAATCGGAGTGGCGAGGCAGGATAATAGCAGCCATCTTCCATCGAGTTCACCTTAAGTGGGTAATATTTCCTCCCTCCTTGCCAGAAAATGAGTGAAAATGGGTAAATCTGAGCTTCTAAATAAGGATTCAGGAAAAATGCATCTATACCATCTTTTGAAACTTTCTTTATTTTCTTCATTTTTTTTCTTTTTCTTTGTTTTCTTATTCTTTTCTTTTCTTTGTTTTTTTTTTTTTGGGAGAAAGGCCCATCGGAGAAGCCCTTAAAATGGGAAAAAGGAGAAATAAGTCCTTGAAAGGAATTGGGCCCACAACTTCCTACGAAAGAAAGAAATGGTATATCACCTAAGCTAAGCTCATTTCGTACATTTCCTTTCTTTTAACCTCAAGCAATTTCATATAGTTTTTCCAAGCATTCCCTGCGAACCGTTCTCAAACTCTTGTATAGTTATTCCAAGTTTCCTTGTTTGTACTTTCTCTGCAGGCAGGACTTTCTTAGCTGTATCTGGGTGTTGGTTGTTGACATGTAGCACAATGGTTTAGTGTGATATTAAGCTACCAATGATTTTTTTTTTTTAAATTTTTGTTGTTGTTGTGAAGAAAGCTGGCTACAAATGATTATTAACATTTAACAAGTAGTGTTTGTGTGATTCCTCGAGCATGATGTTTTCTATCACCCACCCTTATGTTTGCTTGATCTTGCCTCAGTGTTGGAATATAAAATCATATCTTTCAACCCTCAATCTTATATATATATATATATATATATATATATATATATATATATATATATATATATATATATATATATATATAGAGAGAGAGAGAGAGAGAGAGAGAGAGAGAAAAATGTATATCAGCCCGCGGGCTGAGAGTACTCTCTCAGCCTGCGGTGACGTGGCTCGATTTGTCACCTCACTGACTTGCGGCCCGCTTTTAGGGAGAAGTTAAATTACCAAATACCCCTTATGATAACTTTTCCTTATTGTTTATTATTATTTTTCCCCCCTTTTATTTTGCCGCTCTTTATAGGATATAAATTACTTTTCGCCTTATTTCTTTACCTCTTTTTTGAAAGATGTAGTTTCTCCTTTTCAGCCTGGGATAAATTTTTTTTTGAAAATATAAAATCTTTTCAGATCAATGTTTTCAGCCTGCGATAAAATTCTACTTTATAGTTTAATTTTTTTTGTATATAATGTAGTCAGAGTCTTTGGTCGCATTGTACATTTAAACTGCGACCTTAGTCAAAGTCTTTGGTCGCAGTGTACATGGTGAAATGCGACCAAGGTCGCAGTGTTGTTATTGATAAAGATAGCCAGCAACTGCAATCTAGGGTTGCATTACATGGACTGCGACTTTGGTCGCAGTACGTTAAGTAATTATTTTTTTTGAATATAATGTAGTCAGAGTCTTTAGTCGCATTGTACATTTAAACTGCGACCTTAGCCAAAGTCTTTTGTCGCAGTGTACATGGTTAAATGCGACCAAGGTCGCAGTGTTGTTATTGATGAAGATGGCCAGCAACTGCAATCTAGGGTTGCATTACGTGGACTGCGACTTTGGTCGCAGTACGTTAAGTAATTATTTTTTTTGAATATAATGTAGTCAGAGTCTTTGGTCGCATTGTACATTTAAACTGCGACCTTAGCGAAAGTCTTTTGTCGCAGTGTACATGGTTAAATGCGGCCAAGGTCGCAGTGTTGTTATTAATAAAGATGGCCAGCAACTGCAATCTAGGGTTGCATTACGTGGACTGCGACTTTGGTCGCAGTACGTTAAGTAAGTGTTGTTTTATTAAGTGTTGTTTTTTGGATTAAGTCATTTTTTGAATCTAAATGAAAAATGAAAAGTTGTCTGTTGTGTGATGCGACTTGGAGTCAGTCCGTGAGACGCGACCTGTCATAAAGATTTTATGAGATCTTTTAACGTCAAGTCTATGTTGACGAACCCCGCACCATTCGTTGTTTCCCGAAGCAGTTGTCCACGCGTCGATTCTTCATTGGGTTTAGGCGTTAATGTCTTTTAATGCCAAACCGACGCTGGCGGTTGGAGACCATTAATGTCGACGATTCTGATTAATGAACCATTAATTATGGTTATTATGGGCTGCCTATAAATAGGGCTCACGCTCTCCCTTTAACAGTCCATAATTAGACTGTTTTCTTTCGAGAGCAATTGCTCTGAGAATTTCCGTCTTCTTCAGAGTCTCTAACAGGGGCCTGCCTCCATGGATGAAGATGACCCTATTGACGAACTTGATCGATGTTCGTCCACAAGGGAAGAAGTCATAGACCTCATCGTCCACAAGGGAAGAAGTCATGGTCCTCGTCGTTCACAAGGGAAGAAGTCATGATCCCTGACGAGGACTTAATCCTCACCGAGATCTTCTCTGACTTGATGCACCAGTCAAGCTTGCTGGTAACGGATGGTCAGAGTGGGTATGGCGGCGGGGGATGTGGTGGATATAGTGGTGGGTAGCATTCCCTGTGAGGTCTAAAAACCTCCTCTCTTACCCCAGAAGTGACATCGAGGAAACTCCATGCTCACTGGATAACCTTCTGGTGAAGAGATGTTCATAAACGAAAGATTCTGCTGCCACCAGACCTCCAGGAGAAGATTGCTCTTAGTAGTCAACAAGGGCTCTTCTTGGCTCTTTTTATGTTTTGTCTTCTTGGATACTTTGATGTTTAGTCTTCTTTGTAACACTCAATCTTATTGATTCTGCTGCCACCAGACCTCAAGAAGAAGATTTCTCTTAGTCAACAAGGGTTTTTTTGATGTTTAGTCTTCTTGGCTACTTTGATTTTTAGTCTTCTTTGTAACACTCAATCTTATTGATTCTGCTGCCACCAGACCTCAAGAAGAAGATTGCTCTTAGTCAACAAGGGATTTTTTTGATGTTTTAGTCTTCTTTTGTACTGCTGTATTTGTAACACTCAATCTTATTGTATAAGAGATCGTTTTGTATCATTTGCACATGCCTGGAGATAAATGCCTGGACATAAATAAAAAGCATATTTGTTTTTTTTAATAAACTACGAACTTTTTCGCAACCATGCATTGCAAACAAAACAACTATGATCATAGATGACACTGCGACCAAGGTCGCATAAGATACATTGCAAACAGTAACTACTGTGACCAGGGTCGACACTGCGACCAAAGACTGCGACTAAGCAACTGTTGCGGTGACGTGTCACATCGTCGCAGTGTTGTTGTTGATTAAGACTAAAAACCAGCAATAGCGACCAAGATTGGAGATTATTTTTTAAGACTGCGGCCATCAACTGCGACCAAAGTCGCAGTGTTGTTGTTGATTATTTATAAAGACCACCAACTGCGACCAAGGTCGCAGTGATGTTGTTGATTAAGAGTAAAGAACAGCAACTGCGACCAAGGTCGCTGTGTATTTTATTAAGACTAAACAGCAACAACTGCGATCAAGGTCGCAGTTTATTTTATTAAGACTACGGTCAGAAACTGCGACCAAGGTAGCAGTGTTGTTGTTGAGTAAGACTAAAGTCCAGCAACTGCGACCAAGGTCGCAGTGTATTTATTAAGTCTGCGACCAGCAACTGCAACCAATGTCGCAACCTTTCATTTTAAAAATTTTTAAGGGTGAAGTAATATAATTATTAACTGCGACCAAGGTCGCAGTGTTGTTAAGGATAAAGATGGTCGCAGTGTACATTGTTAAATGCGACCAAGGTCGCAGTGTTGTTGTTGATAAAGATGGCCAGCAACTGCAGTCTTAGGTCGCTTTACATGGACTGCGACCTTGGTCGCAGTACGTTAAGTAAGTGTTTTCCTTTAGATTAACATGCATAGCGACCAAGGTCGCCGTGTTCTTATTTTATTAAGTGTTGTTTTGGATTAAGTCATTTTTTTGAATCTAAATGAAAAATGAAAAGTTGTCTGTTGTCTGATGCGACTTGGACCGACTCCGTGAGACGCGACCTGTCATAAAGATTTTATGAGATCTTTTTAACATCAAGTCTACGTTGATGAACCCGCACCATTCGCTGTTTCCCGAAGCTGTTATTATGGGCTGCCCATAAATAGGGCTCACCCTCTCCCTTTAACAGCCCATAATTAGACTGTGTTCATTTGAGAGCAATTGCTCTGAGAATTTCCGCCTTCTTCAGAGTCTCTAACAGGGGCCTGCCTCCATGGATGAAGATGACCCTATGCACGAAGAAGACCCAGAGCTTGATTGTCCTTTTTCAGGTTCGCTGGGCCTGTGGGAGAATATTTTGGCCGGTGAACTTGATCGATATTCGTCCACAAGGGAAGAAGTCATGGTCCTCGACGTCCACAGTTTTTTAGTACACGGGGACGTCAATAACACCACTGCTCTTATTCAACAAGGGCTCTTTTGATGTTTAGTCTTCTTGGTTCTTTTGATGTTTAGTCTTCTTTGTACTGCTATATTGTAACACTCAATCTTATTGTATAAGAGAGCGTTTTGTATCATTTTCACATGCCTGGAGATAAATGCCTGGACATAAATAAAAAGACCTCAATAACAACACTGCTCTTAGTCAACAATGGCTCTTTTTGATGTTTAGTTTTCTTTCTACTGCTATATTGTAACACTCAATCTTATTGTATAAGAGATCGTTTTTTTTATCATTTTCACATGCCTGGAGATAAATGCGTGAAAATAAATAAAAAGCATATTTGTTTTTTAATAAACTACGACCTTTGGTCGCAGTCATGCATTGCAAACAAAACAACTTGGACCAGAGACCACACTGCGACCAAGGTCGCATAAGACTATAGTGCAAACAGAAACAACTCCGACCAGGGTCGACATTGCGACCAAAAAACTGTGACCAAGGTTGCAGATTATTTTTTTTAAGACTGCGTTCATCAACTGCGACCAAAGTCGCAGTGTTGTTGATTATTTATAAATACCACCAACTGCGACCAAGGTCGCAGTGATGTTGTTGATTAAGAGTAAAGATCAGCAACTGCGACCAAGTTCGCTGTGTATTTTATTAAGACTAAACACCAACAACTGCGATCAAGGTCGCAGTTTATATTATAAAGACTACGGTCAGAAACTGCGACCAAGGTAGCAGTGTTGTTGTTGATTAAGATTAAAGACCAGCAACTGCGACCTTGGTCGCATTGTATTTATTAAGTCTGCGTCCATGGTCGCAGTATTTCAACCAATACATAGTAGTAAAAAATGTAATTCACACAAATAACTTTAGAAAACAGATTTATATATATTTAAAAAGAAAAACAAAATACAATTTTTTAACTTCTAATCGTCGTCATCACCATAGTAATCAGATTCGTCGTCAAGAGTCATGCTTTCGTCTTCTGTATCGCTTTCGTCTTCTGTCTCTTCCTCCTCTTCAGGTACAGTCTCATCGTCGCTTTCTTTCTCTTCATGTTTGTGTTTTGGTTCATCAATGAACTCCCAGAAAGGGTCGTCTGTATCAAGCTCAGATTCTGACCCATAGCGAGACATTGTTTCAGAACTAAACATAAAATCATCATTTGATGATTGGCTTCTTTCCGGTGAAGACGGTGGTGATGGTGAAGACATTTTTTGAATGTATTTTCGGAACAGTGAGAGTAACGAGTTTGAGCAAAAAATAACTTAGTATGTTTTTAATCCTTTGCTCATGACCCTTTATATGTATTTAATCCCGGAATTCCAAAAGGTTTAAGCTCTCGGACCACGTGAATATCTCTCAAATATATTTTCTATCTTTTCCCAAAAATTGTATACTTCCTAGGTGACTGTTCAGTTATCCAAAACAGTTTAAAAGTTAATACACTATAACTTTAAATTACTTTGAACTCCAAAACAGTACATTATTGCGACCAAAGTCGCATTGGGAACTGATAAATGATTAACTGCGACCATAAATTGCATCCGTAGTAGGATTGCGACTATGGTCGCAGTGTTTAAGAGCACCAGTCGCAGTTTGGATATGTAATTAAAAGAGCTTATAAGTTAATATAGTGAGAAAGAGACCTTACAAAAAAATAGAATTAAAAGCTTTTAAAAGAAGACAAAATATAATTGAATATCAGAAGATCAGGAAATCCTAATCCTCGTCATTATCACCATCATAAGCAGATTCATCGTCTTCATTCTTCTGCTCTTCCTCTTCATCACTTATTTCCTCATCATCTTGAGGTTTTTTTGTTTCACCGATGAACTCCCAGAATGGATCGTCTCTATCAAGCTCTTCGTCTGACCCGTTGCTAGGAAGCGAGCCTACAGCATCAGAGGACATGCTTTCATCAAGCATGTCTCCGTCAAGTGGCAGAGGAATAATGTCTTCTTCACTAACGCACATGAAAAATTCATTATCATCATGAATAGGAGGATCAGTTAATACATTATTTGATGTAGTGAGATAGTCAAAAGGAGTGAAGTCCAGACTGGTATCAGATTCACTAGAATATCCTAAAGACAAAGGACCGGTGGGGGATTGATTGAAGTTGAATTCTGAGTGTTCAGAGGAAGAAGATGGGGAAGACATGATTCAAGAATGAATTTTTTTTTGAAAGTTTTTGAAATCAAATTGAAAAGGAAGAGCAAAATTATAGTTTTTTAGGTATGAGGTAATATATTAGTTACAAGCATTATATAAAGGTCAATATTGTGGAAGAACATGAATAGTAATAATAATTGTTACAGGTGAGGGTTGAGTATGGTAGGAAGTGGTAAAAAAAGTAAATATTTAATTGAAGATTTATTGCTGGAGAATCCGAAGTACAAATTAACTTTTTATAGAATTGTTTGGCTATATCTTTAGATTACGTATGGTGCACATCTTTCCTTTCTCGAGATTAACATTAGTGCATCTCTTTTTTTCTAGACTGGTGTTGTATCACGGTAGATATAATATTAATTACTTCTTTTACATAAGGCATGAGAAAGAAGATTGCGAATTTGGTCGCAGTACCGAAGGAGGTCGCATTGCTATGCGATAGCATTTTTTGTCTTGTATTCTTTATTCTGTATTAAGTCTGCGACCATGGAATGTTTTTTTTACTTTTGAATGCTAGAAGTCGCAGTCGTCATTTAAAAGGGGTATTTTTGTCATTTTGATTCACGATTGTTTAGGCGGGATTTTTTGATTTTTTGTGGCTCCCACACTCTGCGACCGATTTGTGGCCTATATTCAGCCACGTCCCGCAGGCTGAGAAACTCTCTCAGCCCGCAGGCTGAGGTACAGTAAGCCCATATATATATATATATATATATATATATATATATATATATATATATATATATAGAGAGAGAGAGAGAGAGAGAGAGAGAGAGAGAGACTTGAGTCTTTGGGAAGGATATGGAGATGAATTATTCACATTCAAATTGAAGATCCACTCCGTCAGAGTTGATCTATATTATTAAGGGTGCTTAAAAATAAAAATTGAAGTGTTTTGAATTTCTTTTGCTTATCATCAAGTAGGTGTAAAATGAATGGCTAAAATAGTGAGTTGGTTAGTTTAATGATGTAGAATATCTGAAACCTAATAAAAGCTAGTGTGTTAGGGTTTTTAAATGTTTAGATCGTGAACAAATGATCGTATCCAGAATTTGTATATCTAAAGTAATAGATTTATGTAATATGCTACTTTCGGCCGTCCATTTTGTGCATACTTGATGCATGGATAAGAAAATTACAAAATATTTGATTTTTTTAATTACTTTAAATAATATAGATCAACTTCAACGTAATGGATCTTGTATTTGAATATCGTAGCATTGAATTTAAGTGAGAAAGATTCGTGTTCAAATCCTTCTAGAAGTAGTCAAGTTTATATACACACACATATACATATACATATATATGTAGATATATATGCATATATATTTGTAGATATATATATATATGTATATGTATACATATATATGTATATCTATATATAAATATATAGACTTGGGTACTTGTGGAAGGATTCGAGCCCGAATCCTTCCCACTCATACTCAATCCCACGACATTCAAATACAAGATCCACTCCGTTGAAGTTGATCTACATTATTTAAAGTAACTAAAAATCAAAAATCAAGTGTTTTGAATAATTTTGCCCATCCATCAAGTAGGCACAAAATGAACGGCTGAAATAGTGAGTTGGTTAGTTTAACGGTGTATAATATTTGAAACTAATAAAAATTGGTGTGCGAGTTTTTTAAATATTTAGATCATGATCAAATGGTCAGATCGAGAATTGATATTTTTAAAGCCATAGATTTAAGTAAAATGTTATTTTCGGCCGTCCATTTTGCGTCTACTTAATGGATTGGCAAAAAGTATTCAAAATACTTAATTTTTAGTTTTTAGTTACTTTAAATAATGTAGATTAACTTCAACAGAGTGGATCTTTTATATGAATATCTTGAGATTGAATTTAAGTGGAAAGAATTTGGGCTCGAATCTTTTTGAGAGAGACTTGTGTCATTTCGGAAGGATTCAAGGCCGAATTTTTCCCACTCAAATACAATCCTACAACATCCGAATGAAAGATTCACTCCGTTGAAGTTGATTTACATTATTTCAAGTAATTAAAAAAATCATGTATTTTGAATACTTTTTGCTCATCCATCAAGTAGGCGCAACATGTATGTTAATGGTGTAGAATATTTGAAATCTAGCAAAAATGGGTATGTGAGGGTTTATAAGTGTTTAGATCATGAAGAAATGGTCGGATCGAGAATTTGTATGTCTAAAGCCAAAAATATGATATTGCTTAGATCTGCGTCTTTAGACATACAAATTCTCGATCCGACCATTTCTTCATGATCGAAACACCTATAAACCCTCACATACCCATTTTTGCTAGATTTCAAATATTCTACACCGTTAAACTAACTCACTATCGGCCGTGCATGTTGCGCCTACTTGATGGATGGGTAAAAAGTATTTAAAATACATGATTTTTTAATTACTTGAAATAATGTAAATCAACTTCAACGAAGTGGATCTTTCATTCGGATGTTGTAGGATTGTATTTGAGTGGGAAAGATTTGGCCTTGAATCCTTCCGAATGTATTTTGGGTTTAAAACCCATTCATCAAGTAATCCCAAAATGAACAGCGAAAACTATTAAGTATTTAGTTTTACGGTTTAAAATGTTTTAAACCCCACAAAAATTAGTGTTCATGGGTTTTAATGTATCTGGATTATGAATTAAGAGTTGGATTTTCAATTTTTGCTTCCTAGATCTATGAAACTCTAGTTTTAATCATGCTAGGCCATTTGATGCATATGACAGAAATAAGGGTGTCAACTTAGCTTGGTCGGGCCGGCGCGCACCCTACTCAGGCACGGTCTGCTTGGGCCCGAGCCTGGGTGGTACCGGGTCAGACCCGGCCCGGTCTGGGTCCCCATGGGTCGGACCCGGGTCTGGGTAAAGCGACCCATGGCCCGAGCCCAGGCACGGGCTTTGGCACGGCCCATCCGGACCGGCCCCGCCCCCCCACCCCCGCCCCCCCCGTCGCCCTTCCCCCCGCCGCCCCTTCCCCCGCCACAGCCGACCGTCGCCACCCCTCCAACACCTCAGTAAATAAAATGTAAAAAAAAATTGTAAATGCTCAGGTTCGAACAAAGAACTTCAAGGAGTGAGACAAGCCTGCAAGCCTGATGACCAACTACGCCTCTAACACTTGTTAAACATTAGAGAGAAATATATTTATTGTGTATAATAATTTTTTTAATTTTTTTAATAAATAGCCAGCCCAACCCGGGTTGTCTAGGGTCCGGGTCGCGGGCCGGACCCGAGTCCCCCCAAAGGGCACCTGGGCCAGGGCCGACCAAATTTTGGTAGCAGGGAGGGCGCAGGCCGTGGCCATGCTCAGCCTGTTTAACATCCCTAGATAGAAATCACGAAAACATTTCATTTTTGTTTCTAGGCATTTTAAATTATTTATACCATATTGAACCATCCATTATAGTTGAATAATATATACTTTCCAAATGATAGCATATCTACTCAAATCCATCCTATTGATAGGATCCTTGTCAAACTTTTGACTAGAATCCTATCGGTAGGATTTGGAGGTTTGGAGCAATGATGGGTACTGCCATATTTCGCTTGTTTAAGTTTGGCTCAGTTACTTCTAGCCCCTTTTTTGCAAAATGAAGTTGTTAGGTTTTTTATAGACAATGTGAAGTATTCGGAATTTTTTGTTCTGAAAAATTGCTCTGTCAATATTTTTCTGTTTTCTTTTTATTATTATCTCGGGTTATGATGTTGTCATGTTCGATATTGTCGTGACATCTTGCTATTTCAATTTTAGGAAACAAGAGCAGTGATGATTTGCCAATAGTAAGCCCATCTATCCAAATCCTAATATGAGCTTTCTGATGGTGTAAACGGAGTGGATATTGAGCAGATATAGACTGTTTTTCCCCTCTGTGGATAGCTAAGCATATTATTGAACTAAAAATTTATAACTCCAATAATAAAACAATTTCACCCACTCTTTCTGTCCAAATAATACATATTCTCTTTAAATGATAACAATCACCAATCTGTAACAAAATAATTTTCAAATAGAATACCGTCTTCCAAGCTCCAATGATATACTGTTAAATCCATTTTTACATAAAGACCTCAAATCTAAAGATAATCTCAAGATCTTCTATTAATCCAAACTTATCAATTGCCAACAAAACTGTAGTGGGTGAATGCGTGAGCTTACACATCTCAGCAAGTGAATGAATCATGACAAATAATCTATATAAAATGAATGAAATAAGGACACTAGGAACGATGATAGATGACTCTAATAATAAAAATCTAAGAACTCATACAAGGAGAGAAACAAGTCAAAATAAATAATTTAATGCTTTATTTAATATGGAAGACTCTGGATGCTAGTTTGATCCATTATTATACTGAGGATAGGCTGATGTGAATGTAATAGAAAACAAGTAATTCATATATCAATACGGTCAACACTTCACACCGCGGTTGACTTGATTGTTCCACATAATTCTGTGATTAAGTATTTAAATCCACTATTGTGGACTCAAATGCTAGACTAACCCTCATGGAGTGAACACGTTGAGCCCTAGTATGATTTACTTATTTTGTAATGCATACCGGTATTTAACTATTTTGAGCTATGAAACACACGAGCCAAAAACAATAGAAATTTGAAATATATAATTGGTATACAGAAAATAATGTTTTAAGACTCTCAACCAGGGTGTCTATGCTTAAAATATATAATAATTCGTTTCAAGGTTCATATATGCATATCTCCGCCAGATTCTAAACAAAGAAACAATGTGAAAATTATACAACATAATAATTTATATTTAAGCGACATAAATTGATCACAAGATAGAAGGATTCTTTGATTTATAAGATGATCATAATTGTCGGATTATTCAATATATAAAATTGATGGGAAACATCTCTTTCTAGGTAATAGGTAAAAGTTAATAAAAGATATAAATATCAATCAAAAGCGGATGAAAACAATATAAATTATGAGTCATGAACTCATGAATTCACTACTTTTACAATTGTATCAGTGTGCTCCCAGAAATATCCTTTTCTCCCCTTTCAGATATCATAATAATATTTCAAGAATTTTGAGTGATCATGTCCCCTCGTTGAATTAAATCTCAAATTTTCTTAACCACCACAAAATTCAAAAAAGAATAACAAAGAAATCAGAAATTCTTTAATATAGGGTTTTACCTTATTCTCGTCTTTGGTGATTCTCTTTTTTCCTTTTAGTTTGCTTCCTCTTCTTTCTTCTCTATATTTTTTCCCTTGGACTCCAGCCTCTATCTCTCATCTCTTCTTTCTTTCAGTTTTCCGTTGTCTTTCCTTTCCTTTTTTTTTTTCCAATTGTTTCCCTCGCTTTCTCTCTCTCACGCACTCTCTTTCCGTCTTTTCTTTTCTTTTTTTTATTTTTCCTGATTGATCACACGCCACAAATTAGGTTAGATTTTTTTTGCTAATCAGACCTTAATACTAATTATATACTAATCAACCATTTAATGAGTCTATTGCATAAAATACCTTCAATCTTAGTAATTACAATCAAATACAAAATTTGACTTAATTTATTATATGTTCTTACAAAACTAGGTTATTACACATTTCCTCTAGAATTTCAGCATAAAGGTCCATTCTTTGTATCTTCTTAATTGGAACTTCAATGGAGGTATGCTGAGCCTTGGACTCCTTGTTGAAATCCTTCCTCACTCTGTGGCCTTTGCTCTCTTATGAGTGATGACTACTGTGAAGAGTAATGGAAAGTAGGCCACTGGTTTGTGGACCATTGCTCTTCATAAAATATTTTTTTACTTGAAACCTTCTGGAGATGTCTGATATTTATTTCATAATAAGATCAGTGATGAGCCCCCAAGTCATTTGAGTCAAAGTCCTGGCTTTGACCTTTGTTCAAAAAAATAAAATAAAAATCCCTTGCTTTAATCGGTATAGCTACCTTTGTGGGTGTAAACTGAGGGGATACAAATATTACTGAATTTGTAGTTGTTTTCTATTTGCTGTCACAGATGTGAATATGAATATTTTTTGAAGGTTGAACTCAGTGTTACATTGACAATACATTTGTGCATCTTGGATGGGATGGTCTACGATTAAGCAGACAACCAGATCAACCAGGCAGGGGGTCCTCCCTTCTTTACCCCATTTTATTATAAAATGGAAGATCTTAGCTCGTTCCTATTGATAAACGAATTGGGAAGAAGAAAGACCACATATATCTAATACACAATCAAAGACACCAGAATTTTACGTGAAAAACTCAAATTGGGAAAAACCACGGAGCCACACGCAAATCCACTATATTATCAGAGAGATTACAGGAGAAGAAGAGTGAACCTCACAACCGCGTTGTATTTACTATTTATAATGGCGCACACACTTACAACCAATGACAACACATCTCTTTTTATAGAGAAAATTAAGGTTACAAGTTATGAAAATACCAAACTGCCCTTGACGTATTCCTCAAGTTTCACGGACTATGAAGCTTCCAGATTAGACTACTTCTCCGCTATGCATCTTCGATGTGCTACTCTGCACTGTTGTTTCGAAGTGCTCTGGAGTGATGCTCGGAGTGCTCCTTCAGAGTGATACCAAGCTGCTACTCCAGAGCGAAACTCTAACCTTGCCCTTAACCTAAAACTCCGAACTCGTCTAATCTCTTTACCAAGAGTGCTTTGCCCTCGCTCTGGGATTTACAAGAGGGACTTTTCAAAGTAATTTTGGTTCGAGAGCTCCTCCCCGAGCCCCCGGGAGGGGCTCCCTGCCCCTGTTCCAACCCCTACGGTGACCTGACTGAACAGGTCGATCCGCGTAATAACTCTGCGTAAGGTGACAAATAGTCAAGGCAATAATTAGGCTCTACAACTTAACAATCTCCCACTTAGAGACTATTATTGACACATCAACGACACTCCATCTTTGTGTCATACTCCACCAACTCTCAACTTATTGTGAATTTGATGCGACTAACCCCGGATTCTCAATTTTGAAGACCCACAGAAGCTGAATAGGTTTTCGCTTCTCCATCGTGACCACCTAAGTCTGGTCAATATATCTACAAGATTCTGACTTGTGTGTATCTTTTCCAGTGACAACACGCCATCCTTTAAAATTGTGTGAATGAAGTGGTATCGCACATCAATGTGCTTGATTTTGTCTTATTGGCAATATCTACAACACCCTGGCTATCACTGTGTAGTGAAAGGCTCACATGCTTCTTGCAAGCTTTTTCATAAAATCTTTTAGCCATATTACTCCTTGCAAGCTTTTGTCGCTGCAATATACTCAACTTCTGTAGTAGATAAGGAAATTTATCTTCTGCAGCCCCGACACTCATCTTACTGCTCCACTGCCCAGCGTGAAGACATAACCAGTGGTACTCTTCTGACTATCTACATCACCCGTAAAGTCAGAATCAACATATACGTGCAGACGAGCGGCTGTGCGTTCATAGCACAAAGTCATCTAAACTTTCTTTCAGATATATCAAGATCTAAGTAATTGGTCTCCACTGCTCCTGCCTGAGATTGCGCATGTATCTGCTGACAACTCTCACTGCTTGAGCAATGTCTGGCCTCGTACAGACCATAGCATACATCAAGCTGCAGCTGATGCATATGGCACCTTCGACATGGGAGCCTTCTAATCTTTAGTTATTTGTTCTTGTGCCTTCGAGAGCTTAAAGTGATCTTCCATCGGGACGTTTACATGTTTGACATCCATCATGTTAAATCTCCTTAGTACTTTCTTAATATACATGCTTGTGATAGCTTTAACAATCTTCTTCTCTCTGCTGATTCTCATTCCAAGCATCTTCTTCGCAGGACCCAAGTTTTTATTTTAGAATTTCCGTGTCAATTGAGTTTTGAGATTCACAATCTCCTCCATGCTTGAACCAACAACAAGCATGTCATCTACATGCAAAAATAATATGATGAAGGAATTCTCAAAATACTTGAAATAGCAAGAATGATCAGCTTGCAGTCTCGTGTATCCACTACTAGCCATAAATCTGTCGAACTTCAAATATTAATGCCTATGAGCTTGTTTCAAGCCATAAAGACTTTTCTTGAGGTTACAAACTAAATGCTCTATATCCCTGTGGCTGCATCATATAGATGTTCTCCATATCACCATAGATAAATGCAGTTTTAACATCCAGCTGCTCTAGATGTAAATCCTCTGCTGCCACAATGTTCAAAACAAATCTAATAGTGGTTAACTTTACAAAAGGAGAGAAAATCTTGATAAAAACTCCCGCTGTTGAAATTCCTTCACAACCAATCTCTCCTTATACATCTTGGTGCCGTCATTCCCCTTCTTTAACCGATTAACGCATTTATTATGCAGGGCTTTCTTGTCTTTGAGCAACTCAGTCAAATCCCATATTTGGTTCTTCATGAGAGATTCCATCTCATCATTCATAATAAACTCCCACTTGTTATTGGCTTTCACCTGTAGGCTTCCTCATAACACTCGGGATCACCACTGTCAATCAACAACAGATAGTGCAAAGAAGGAGAGCATCTCTCCGGAGCTTTGGTCGGCCTGGTCGATCACCTCACCTCAGTTTGGGAGATCAGAGGCTTTACTCGGGATTTCTCATTCCCTTCCGAAATGCTCTGAATCTTCTCTACTGGAACATCATCATGTTCAACAAACTCCGTTGCTCCAGTGCACTGTCAGCAAGTCCTACACTATCCTCTCATTGAATACCACATCTTTATGCCAAAGGATTTTTTGGTTCTCCGAATCCCAAAATCGATAACCATCCTCGTTCCGTACCCAAAGAAAATGCACATCTTGGACTTTGGATTCAACTTGCTCCTACGATCTAGTTCAACATGCACGTAAGAGATACAACCGAATGTACGCAGATGGTTCAGGTTTACCTCTTTCTCAGTTTATACTTCCTCCGAAATCCCACAATTCAGAGGAACTGAAGATGCTCTGTTGATCAGATACACTGCCATGTTGACTCCATTTGCCCAAAATTGCTTAGGCAATCTCGGCATACTCCTGCGCGCTCAAGAATGGTTCTATTCATGTATTCGGCCACCCCATTCTGATGAGAATTTCTGGAACCATCTTCACTTTTTTGATTCCTTGATTAACGGAGAACTCCTCGAATCTGCTATCGTAGTATTCGCCCCTATTGTTTGACTTCAAGCACTTAAGCTTTAGACTTGTCTCATTTTCAACTTGGGCTAATCACTTCCTGAACACATCAGACACGTCTGATTTTTGCTTCAAAAAGTAAATCCAGACCTTTCTACTTGCATCATCAATAAAGGTCACAAAATTTAATGAGCCACCAAGAGAAAGAACAGAAACCTTTCCTATACATCAGTATGAATCAGCTTCAATCTTTTCGCCTTCGGGGATTTCTTTCACCTTTGAGAAACTAATTTTTCTCTACTTCTCGTAGACACAATCTTCACAGAAATCTAAATCGACTTGCCTTTGGAGAGCATAGCATTCATCTCCTTCTCGCTCATATGCCCAAGTTGGCGATGGCACGTATCGACATCCACATCCAATGATGCAACCGAAATTGAAGCCGTAGAACCCGACGTCATGTAGAGGGTACCTTCCTTTTTGCCATGTGACGTGATCATGACACCCTTCGTGATCTTATACAAATCACCATCGAAGGTAATTTTCATCCCAGAATTCGCAAGCTGACCAACAGAGATCAAATTTCTCTTTAGCTTCGGTACATTCTTGACGTCCTTTAATTTCAACGTTGAGCCATTTGAGAGGATGATTGTCACATCGCTCTTACCAACAATGTTACACGGTTAATCATCTCTTAAATACATCTTTCCAAGATATCCTTTAATATAATTTTGAAAGATTTCGTGACGGAAAGTGGCATGTTAAGTTGCATGAACACGAATGCGGGACACGGATACGACACGAACACGACTTGAACACGACTTTCAAGCCCTTTAAGCAGGTGAAAATGGGATTTCAAGTCTTTGAATTGGGTAAAGGCTTTCTACTACGGCTTTAGGCCATTGGGTTGTTCCTCTAAAGTGGGGCTTTTTGAGACTTTAAAACAATGCATGTTCCTTATTTAAGAATCTCTTATTAGGAAACTTGATTACTTTATTACAGTGTATTAAATAATAATAAAGGTATAGTGAAGTTTGAAAATATAGGGGAAATGAGAAGAGAATACCATATGTTTTATTATTGATATGGACAAGGCCCCAAATAATAGGCATTACAATTACATAATAAAAAAATCTCTAATCCTAATAAGACTAAGATAATACACAATGTACAACTTGGAGTAGAAAACCAAAATAAGAAACTAAAATAAAAAGAAATCCTAATAGAAATAAAAATCTTATTTTTACTCTAACATCCCATCTCAAGCAGGAGCATAAAGATCAAACATGCTTAGCTTGCTATATAAAATAGAAATCACTACCGTGGCTACTAATACAGCCACCAACGCCAGTCAACCATATGATCTTACAATGAAGCACAACCAACAATTAACTAAGATTTACGAAAACCCTAGATCTCATGATGAACCACACCCAACAACCAACTGAGATCTACAAAAACTCTAGATCTCACAAGGAACAAACTACTAACAATGAGATCTGCAGCAACGAACCATGAACAATGACGAATCATGAATGAACAATGACGAACAATCATGGAATGATCATCTAACGACAATCCACAACGGCCACCCCACGACCACCTCCTCGATCGCCTACCACCACGAATGCTCTTCTCGTCCATCTAACAATGAAACACGAATAAACAATGACGAAAAACGAACGAACAATAACGAATGACGAATAATCCTCCTATCCATCCCCTGTCGAACTCAGCATGGAGTTCGATTCGCGGGATGGTTGAGATATACTGGACCTCCAAGTTGCAGTATAGAGGAAAGAAGAGGAGAAGACCGTATTTTTTATTATTGATGTAGGCAATGCCTCAAATATATAAGCATCACAATTACATGATAAGAAACTCTCTAAACCTAATAAGATTAGGATAATACACAATATTCAACTTGGAGTGCAACAACAACAACTAAGCCATTTGTCCCAAGTATTTGGGGTAGGCTACATGAACCAAAAAGAATTACGCCGGATCGGGCACATGGATCAGCTTTCTTCATTCATTCCTATCGAGCAATATGCCTTCACTAAGACCTTTGGCCTCTATATCTCATCGTATTACCTCCATTCATGTTTTCTTCGGTCTTCCCTGCGCTCTTTTAACTTGCCCTAAATGATACGCTCTACTCGTCGGATTGGTGCATCTGTAGGTCTACGTTGCACATGACCAAACCATCGCAGGCGGTTTTCTCTCATCTTCTCTTCTATAGAGGCTACACCTATCTTAGTACGAATATCCTCATTTCTCACCTTATCTCTCCGCGTGTTACCACACATCCAATGAAGCATGCGCATCTCTACTACACTCATCTTCTGGGCATGATATCTCTTTATAGCCCAATATTCTGTGTCATATAACAAAGCTGGCCTAATAGCAGTCCGATAAAACTTTTCCTTCAGCCATAACGGAATATTCAACTTGGAGTAGAAAATCAAAATAGGAAACAAAAATAAAGAGAAATCTTAGTAGAAATAGAAATCCTATTTCTACTCTTAACAGTTATAAACTCCAAACATTAGATTTTTAACTTTTAGTCTTCGAACATTTATGATGTCTTCAGTATGACTGGTATATGTTTCAAATTTTAGGATACATGAAAAGGAGCATGTGCACATAAGTATTGGAGTATCCAAGTAACTGATATGTTCTCCTTCAATGTATCTGTGATACATAGACTTCTTATAATGTTTAAAACATATATATTTTGTAATGTTTTTGATGTGGAACGGAAGGGGTTTGTGGTGGGCATTTTGGTGGAATTGGAGAATAAGGATTTTAAGAGAGGATATGATCACGGATCGCAATCCGGATTTTGGCTTTACTGCTTGGTTTGATTCAATCCATGAGATCAAATCAAAACACAAATTTTCATAGGGAAACAAATTTTAGTCAATTAATCATTAACTTCAAAGTCCATTACATGGTTATATATAGCCTACAATACATGAATCATATATGCAACTATTGATAAGCTTAAATCTACCCAAATCTAAAATCAAATAAAATCTACAAATCCTACTAAATTTGAACTATTTGATTCTCCTATCATTCTCTCCGGCTTGAAAACATTCATCCCCGATGAATATAGTGGTAGGTACAGGTTAAGCACGACCGGGTGGAACTGAACCGCATCACGAATCCTCAATCAGGCCAAGATGGTAGTCGGGGAATCAACACTGATGCGTTAAGACTAAACCAAGGTGGTGGATGTTGGCTTTCGTGACAAGCCGACTGCAGTTGACAGCTCGAACAAGATACGTGCAACATAACTGTGCAACTCTGCTCCACTGAAAACTAACTCACATACCAAGACACTAATCTCCTGCGAACTTGTCTCCTGTAGAAAAATCTACAATGGGTCGTAGACGTCAGGCGATCTCAAGGATATAGCTGTCAAAGATGGCACTTCCTACATGGTAGGCTCTGCTGGAAGATCTACAAGAGGCTCCATAAGAGGCTCTTCTACGTCTGGATCTAGTTTTGACTTATTAGCAACTTCTGAATCTGGTTCATCAACATTGTCTGGCTCGATGAGGACTGGAGGCTTTGAATCTGGATCAACTTTTGCAGCATAGCTTGCTAAGAGCTTTCCTAAGCTAGCTAGGATCTCTTTACATTCAGCGACTAGATCACTAAGTCGTGGCTTCTCGAGCTCAAGCTCCTGCTCAACAGTAAGCTCTTTGCAATCTGTCTCAGATGCATAAAGAATGTGTGGAGCATTAGAGTACGAAAATGATCTTGTAAGACAACCAACACTTACGTTGATATGACTATCTTTCCACTAATGAGCCTGACCAGCTTTATTTGGGCATAATGGTACTTTTACTCAGATGTCAGGAAGAAATAACTGAAGAATTTTTTAAGATTATTTTCCCACTTCTCATACCCATAATGATCATGAGAACCCCAAAAAAAAATGAGAGAGTCGCATACATATCCTATTCAACTTTTCTTTCATCACTATCAGTATGTATATATCTACGACAAAAATAAAACCCATAGAGAAAATTCAGTGCATGAAGATCAAAAGTTACTCAAAATTTTCTAAAGCTCGAACTGGGCTCAAATCGGGCTGGAAATGTGGCTGAAATGTTGATCTTCTGCTGTAGGAACAACATTGGCACCAAATACGAGCTTGTGGAGGTCAAATCTGTTGTCTGAATGCTGTGAAATTCTCTTAATATCTCCCGAACTCAGTTGCGGATCTAATGCTTCAGACGTAACACGAATAGGACTCCGAACGGGCGAGAAACGGGTTCTGGATGCTTTGTTGTTATGGCTGTTGGCTGACCTGGCTCGATGAGTCAACTCAGTTTGAATTTACTCAATCTGAGTCGGTTGTGGCTTAATCTAAGCTGACTCAGTGGACCTGACTCGGTTGGAAACGAGTGAGATCGAAGTGAACCAGGCCGGGTTGGCTTGTGGACCCCGTCAGACCCAACTCAAACGGGTTGGATCTGAAGTCAATTAATGACCCGGGTCGGCTCGGTTTTGAAACAAACCCGAACTCCAATACCAAATTCAGTGAAGTCAATCCACCGATCAGGTTACTGGAGACGAAGCGGCGGGGTTTGAGAACGACGACGAAGGCTGATGAGGAACGGAGGAATTCCGGTGATGATGCAGAGAGGTCGATGACATTGAGGTGGCGAGGAGAACCAAAGGCGGTGGTCACGGCAGTAAGGAGATGGAGGCGGTGCGGGGCGGTGGCAATGGACAGTGGTGGAGATCTGATGGCGGCGATGACTGGTGACCGACGAAGACGAAGACGAAGATGAAGAGGAGTGGATCTTATCAGCGTCCGGAGGTGGTGGCGAAAGTGGTAGGTGGTGGGAAATCTGCCGGTGAGGTCGGCGACGCTAGAGGAAGGCGGATCTAGAGGTGGCTAGTCGATCATCGGCTGTGGAGTTAGGTGATGACGAGGCCGACGACGGGCGTGAATCTGGGTTCTGGTGTACTCGTTAAAGTATGGAGTTGGTGAAGATGGCGGCGGTGACGTCGATGGGCGGAGGTAGCGGTGACGGCGGTGGTGTGGGGGCTGGCAGCTTCGATTTGGAAGAACCCTAGATAGGTTCTATGGAGGAGAAGACGTTGAACAAGGTTACTGTTCACGGAATTTTTTTGGGGGGGAAAAATCAGGAATTTCGGCTCTGATACCAAATTGATGTGGGACGGAGAGGGTTTTAGGGTTTGTGATGGGGATTTTAGTGGAATTGGAGAAGAACAGGATTTTGAGAGGATATGATCACGGATCACAACTCGGATCTTGACTTCACCATCTGAGTCGATTCAATCCACGAGATCAAACCAAAACACACAAATTTTCATAGAAAAACAAATTTTAATCAATTCATCATTAACTTTATTGTTCATTACATGGCTATATATAGCCTACAATACGTGCACCATACGTGCAATTTATTGATTAATTCAAATCTACCCAAATCTAAAATTGTTAAATTATTAATTAAGAGAACAACCAAGTTGCAATTTGTTAAATTGTTATTTAGTTCTGTTATTTCTTTTTAGTCTATGTTCTAGATGTATAGTTACTTATAAATTATGAAGTTGCATATAAGAAAGGTTCTAAAAAGAAACTACTAGACTGTTTTTGACTTTTGCGAGTTGAAGTGTAGTTTTAGCTGTTACTCTATTTATAAATCCACTCAATGTATTACATTCTAAAACCCTGGTGTATGACATATACTTAGATTTGTTACCATTGGTATCTAACCTTCTCAAACAATAATAAACTTATTTGTACCTAAACAAGGTGCTGTCCTGCTGGATTTCTAATAGTAATTTTGTTGTTCATATTCTTTCAACTGATTAGTATATTAACTCTGAATTGTAAACCTTAAAGAATCTGGATCATCAAAGAACCAGACATGACAATATGTAATTTATCCATATATATTCTGGGAGAAGACTTCAAGTTATGAGTATCCATATGATTTCGAATATGGAGCTTAGAAACCCGCAAGATGTTTTACTGTTTAATTGTACAATATTTTGGCAGGACACTTTTAACAGTCTTTCCTGTGATCGTGCATGTTCTTGGAAAAGGGGGAGAGAAATATCTGGAAACATAACATGCCAATTTACAAACTCTTCTTCATGTATTGGTTTTCTTAATCGTGGTTGCAGAATTGCTTTTCTTTGCTGAACTTGCCCATACTGAACTCTTGTTTTGCCACTTAACTGGGATAGAACTTTGTAGTCAATGTTTGCTTCCTGGATGAGATTGAGAAATTCGCAAGCGACATGAGAAAATGGCTACGTGAAGGGCGAAGGGCAAATAGGCTTTGGGAAACTGGCAATCAACTTCGCTTTTGTCAGGTACAGGGTGAACACAATCAAGTTTTGGCTCACTTTTGTTTGTGGTTGAAAACAATGCAGGGATATTTCTACAGTTAGGAGGAGAATGGGGCAACTTGGTCCTGAGGAGCACAAATTAGAGGACAATGAAGGCACAGCAAGGAAAATGTTCAAGATCAACAGTTCTCTGCAGAATTTCTTCTAGCCTTAAATAATTTCTTCTGTTGCTTAAAAGTTTCTTCTAGCCTTCAAGATGATTACAGATGCTAAAGCTGCAGGTTCACAAGAGTTTCTCCTAGCCTTTGATAATTCCTTTTGGCCCTTAAAGGTTACTTCTTGTCTTAAAGATAATTAAAGATGCTCCTGTTGCAGGTTGTCTTGCAACGGGTAATCCCTCTTTGCAAACCAGTGTTGAGCCTTGTAAAAGTGCCTCTGATGAAGAACTTGCAACAAATTCTTTCATCCTGAAGCCAATAGCTCTTTTCAACTGAACATCATTGTAAGATGGTACCTATTCAGGTTGTATTACAAAATTTTCTGTATATCATGTTGCAAGTTGTGTTTATTATCCTTAAACAAGTTTTTTGTGCATAACCTATCTGCACCCAGTTATTTGATATGGTTACTCCTAAAATTGGTTGTTGTACACAATTGAAATTCGAAACTGTAGTTTGTTTATCCATTGGAAGCTCCTAACATTGCGGAAGCATAAAGCAATAAAGCAAATTCATAATACCTTTTCTTTTTGCTAGTAAATCACTGCACACCGGGATTCTACTGGCGACCACTGGGAAGCAAACCTAGAGCCTAACCAATGGTCATGGTGGTCGGAATTAATATATTATAAATATGTACGCAGCAAGGCTCGAACAAGTGACATGTGGCTGAGTGGAGCTTTTACGAACCCAAGGCCGACCGGGATGCCACTTGCGGGGGACAAATACAAAGAGATATATAGTTTTGGGGTTCCTTGCCAGTCATCAGTGTCAGGTATCTGTATCAAGTTTCTTACACATGATATTGCACCGAAATACGTGTTCTAGTAATCTATATTTTGTGCATATAGGTTACAGAATATTACAGCAATTAAGTTCTGAGAGTACAATACATACATAGCATACACAGTGACACATCAAAAGAATCATACAGAATGATACCGCCAACAGTTGACATCTATTATCAACATCATGGAAAATGTCCAAACCATGCCTTTTTAACTACATCACATTGATATCTTCTCTTCCATCAAGAGGCATCATTCACCCTCAATTCTTATGTCCATTTCCTTAGAACAGCTTTATCCTCTTACAGAAACCAAAAATCTGGCAACAGTGACAACTTATATTGACATTACACTTGACACAGCGTCTCCATTAAAATTTTCAAGCAGGACGACTTTTTTTTTAGAAAAAACTATGAGGCCGATAAAGCTCCCTAGCGTTTCATTAATAAGTATATAACGAAACAATCCCAAGGGAAGAATACAAAGATGTAAAATATACAAAATTGATCCTTCCAATTCCATCAGTAGGTCTCTGACCTCCAAATGTCTTCACGACATTATTACGAAGTCTTCAAGCGCCCACACGACCTATCTGACGTTGCAGAGAGAAGTCTGACTGGATCCGTTGTGCTCTCCTCTGACGCTTATTGACCACCTCTTTCCAAATTGCCTCGGCCTAGGAAGAACCAAACCACAACATCTGCCCGACCTACTCAGCGGAATTTCCTTCTCAAGGACCTTTAGTCAGTCCTCTGAACCATTCTGGTTCGCTACTCCTAACTTCTTTTTACCCTCCGGCTTAGGCTGCTCACTGGGTGGGAACATCCCCATGAAGTAATCAAATTCACTCAGGAAGAACTCGTGAAGTATCTTACCCACCTGGTTCATCATAAACTCGTCATCCACAACACCTCTATTAATCGCCTCTTTGAGGTCGTCGAGGAAAAAGCCTGAGTCCGAGCACCCTTCCGAACCCGAGTCAGAACTTTCATCAACAGAGCACCCGCTCTCTTCTTGAGCTTTCCCAGCATCTCCATCTTCGACACATAAGCTCCGACTGCAATAAAAAACCCTTCTTTAATCCCTTAGGCCCTCCTTCCTCTTAGGCCACTGACACTTACATTACACGTTGCCTCCGCCCAAAATTTGAAATCAAATTCAAATTTTGTCCTTGACCCCGACGCTTCGACGCGCCGCCCATGCCGCTTGATGACAGCGTCTTGCAGTCGCCCAACTCCCGATGCCCTTCCAACGGCACCAAAGCCCGTGACGTTGGAGGGACACAGCCAGCAACGCATCCAGTATTCGCTGCCGACGATTGAGAAGGGAGAGGGTCCAACTCAGATTCCCCTGTTCTCTTACCTATCATCGTGCAAAATTTCACATCGAACAATGATGAGTCCCTCCTCTCGCCTCTGGCGTGCCTTCGGCATCGACCGACTCTCCCCACGTCCCCTTCCATGAGAACGGGGGGGAATGGAGGACACAGAGGGCCACCAATGAATGTTGCCTCCCACCTCCGAGATGGAACCCACGAGGACCGGGAATTCGAAAGATTCCGCCGCGCTATCCAACCTGTTGCTAACTATGTCGGCGTAAGTCTTCCTGGCCCCTGAAGCTACCTCGACCTCGCCGTCGTCTAGCTGAAGGCAGAGCAGAAGCTGCTTACCCGTGACGAGTCCGGAGAGCATCCCTCTGCTCAGTGAGACCCGTACCATCATGGCCTCTCCGCCCATGCCGTTGCCAGCCTTCGAAAGTAGACCGGAGGCTCCCTCCGGCGTCGTCTTCCGCTGAGGAAGCTTTCCATTGTCTTGCGCTCGAACAAGACATGCACTCGCTCTGTGGCCTGGCCGCTGGCATACAAAACAGTGGATACCCACCTCGCACTCCGCCTTCCAGTGGCCTAACTAGCCACAATGGTGACAACAGTCCTTCAAACTCCTTCGTCCTGGCTTTCTGAACTCCAACGGCTCCCTTGCAACCCCCATAACACAACTCCCTTCAAGGATTCGGTTCATGTGTGTGAGTCACACACACATACAATAAGAGAACTAATCACGTATTGACACGTGGATTGGAACTCTTATAATCTCTTATAATATGTGTGTGAGGCCCACACACATAACATATTACAAGAGGATCAATCCACGTGTCAATGCGTGATTGGTCTTCTTGTTGTATGTGTGTGTTTAAGGGCTCATGTTCCTTAGTAAAAAACAGAAAAATAGAAATTGCAACTGGCCGAATTACAAACAAACAACTGACAATCAAGAAAACAAAGTATGATGAATAGGAAAAGATTTGGGACAAGCAGTGGTGGTGTTGTTATTTGAGGTGGTGGGAAAGGGGTTGGGATTTGAGCTGGTAGTGGTGGGATTTGCTGTGGTGGTGAGGATTCAAAGGGTAAGGTTGTGGTGGGGGTGGTGGATCCGGGAAGTTGGATATGGAGGAGGCGGCGGATCTGGTGGAGGAGGACGAGTTTTGAACCACATCAGATAATGCACATCAGTAAGGGGTGAAGTTAAAATGAGTTTTGATCCAAGAATCAAATAAGAATTTCCCTTCAATTCATATTTCTTTCCATGAGAAAAGGCAACCCTTCAAGACAGTAAAAGCTCTGGCCAGCTATTTCAATGAGAAAGACACCATAATAAAAATAAACTAGGACTTCCATCTTTCTTTTTGCTTTTTTTTTTTTTAAACAATTTACAACATGTAAACTCACACTAATGTCTCAGCTCTTTTCTAATACAAGCTTGTTTTAATTTGTCAGTGGGGGCAATTGGAAGGTAGCAAAGTTCTCTGACTGCTGTTGGCACTGCCGCTTTCTTGGTGATTCTGGTTATCTCCCCTGTTCTCTTCGCCGCCGCCGCCGCCTCCTGCAGCAGAAAGGTCTACTTCTTTGACCTCCAGGATCTCGACTCGTCGGTTGGTCATCTTCCTCATCTTTATCGCCACATCTTGCGGGTTGAATGCTCCGCAGACGCTTACCCTGCACTGCTGCTTCTCTATCAAGTGGCTCTCCAACTCTTGCAACAACAAAAAGAAAACAACCAAAGAGTGAACTCAACAATAAAAAGTCCTTAAAGTTAATGAGTTTATTGAGGTTGTGAATGTTACCATGCATCTTGAGGAGGGCTCGCCGTATTTTCCGGTAGCAGCCACTGCAGTCGATGTTCATCCTCACGGTCATGCAGTAGAACTGCAGGGAGAAGATTATTAGCTTAATTTGTTGAGAAGAACCAGCTACGGAACAAGAAAAGAGAGGTGAAGTAGTGATGGATCTTGCCTTGTCCGACATGAAGTGGGTGAGCTAGTTTGAAAGGAAAGATAGCGATGTGCATGCAAAGAGAGGGTGGCTGAAAAGGGTAAGAGGATAAAGCTGAGAATGGAATAAGTTTGATGATGAAGGCAATAAAGAAGAGGGGGAGGGGGGATTGTGATTCCTTTTCCTCTCCCTCTCTCTGTGGTCATCCTTTTTGTGAGTTCTGTGCTATAGAATCTGATTCTGTTTGAAGTCTGTAGAGAGAGTTTTCAAAGTAGAGGCGCTGTAAGCCCGGGACGATACCAATAAAGAAACCTGCAAATCGAAGACTCATACTGCAAGTCGACAGCATAAAATGAAGGAACCTGGTAAAAAGCCTGAACAAAGTTATAGAAGACCAACAACAAATGGAGGAATGGAATACTTTCTTTGAACAGAAACGCTATCGTTGTTACTTGGGCTTTCTTTTCCTCTTCCTCTGTCTTTGGTCTGTTGTTTGATTAATGCTTCAATGAAGGGGCTTCTCTTTGCACAATTTCTGGCAGGGAACCAGGCTTTTATTTGATAGCAGTTACTGTCTTCTCTGTTGTTTCTTTTTCCTTTATTTATTTTTTTTGGTTTTCTTCAGGAAGAAAGGTTACAGATTAGCCCAAGTGTGGTTTTATTCCTAGAATTTTGCATTACTGCAGGAGGCTTTACCATTGTGATATAGTACATTTTTTATTTTGTAACTACTATACTATATGGGGGAATAGAATATTTAAGCCTATGCTTTCTTATTCTCCTTGCAGACGAATGAACATTGAGGTTTTGAATCTATTTTCCTTGTAGGGGGGAGAGGTGAAACAATAGGCTACAGGCACAGCCTATTTAACTTTAAACCCATTATCTTTCTGCTTTTCATTTAAATTCGCCTTGGTGAAAATCCCTCATGAGAAATTTCCATCTCCAATTAGAGAGAATTCGGTTCATGCTCTTTACTTGGAAATTCTATTTAGGGCGTGCTTGGTTGCAAGGAAGTGGGCGGAAGTAAAGAAATAGGGAAGTATAATTGCCCCCTATCTATCTAAACACCGAAAAAGGAAAATAAGAAAATCCTTTTTCTTTTTCTCTTTTCTCTTTTACACAACTATTTTCTCTCTCTCAGAGTGTTACAGTTAATTTTGTGGTCATATAAATCTCATTTGTAATAAGTTATAACACAAAATAGTTAATTTTTTAATCATGTAAATCTCACTTACATTCTAATTGTAGTCCATTTTTTGTTTTAAAATTATTTTGCACTTAACTTTGTGGTTAACTTTTTCACTTTCACTTTCACATTACCATCCATACACCAGAAAAGACATAACATTTTTCAAATCACACTTTCTAACAACATTCAAACACCAGAAAACTTACTAACCAATTCTCAAGTTCCAAAGGAAGAAATATTACACTTCCTCATTTCCACCCTTAACCACCCTTAACCAAACAGGCCCTTAAATGAAACCACCCTTAACCAAACAGGCCCTTAAATGAAACAGCGGCGGTGATGTTGACGGGGCACTGCTCCACGGAGGTAGTAGAACGGCAGAAGGCCGCGAGTCATGAACTTCTTTTCTCATAACACTCGCAATTTCAAGTAGCGTTACATGATTGACATTTCAAAAACTAGTTGTAGATCATGCGAACCTCTGCAAATACGAAGCAATCAACCATCGGCAAAGAAGAGGCGACGAAGAGAGAACTGCGAGGCATAGATAACACCTAGCTCTGCTTCAAGGCGTTTTGGAGCAAAGAATAAAGAATGTTCACGGCACCCATCGTTGATCTCCTCCAACAGTCAGCAAACACAGGCTGATACGTTCTGCTGGACAAGTGAATTACTTGCAGCCTAACGCTGACCCAATCCTTACATCTTTGAACAAATCTTTGAAAGAGAAGAAACACCTGCTTGCGTATCTCCACACCAACCATTAACATCCACCAAACTTTCCTTTCAGTACCTCTCAATGTTGCTGGCAACAGACTGCCCACTCAATGCACAGTATCCCCAAGCAATCCATGTGAGAACGATTACAGATTCATACTCAAAAGTCATACAAAACTTGCAGATACAAATAGATACAAAGCAACAATGAACTGGAAGACGAGTTTAATTGCATTGAGAAGCAGAATTGGCAAAATCTTGGTGTCATTCGGATCAGTTTTCGATCTTGCCTCCTCGGTCCTGTGGTGCGCTCTTACAAGAGCATGGAGGCAAGCGCTTTTCTACACTACATAGATACAGCATTATACACTGGCATCTAAAATGCCATTCATTGTTCTTCTCGCCAGCAAGGCAAAACCTAGGAAGCTTAACTACTGCATTATGGGTTTTAAGGCTCTATATAAATACCTAGAAATAAAATATGGGGATGTAGAGAAAAGCACATCCACCCATAGAGACTGCAATAATCAAAACAGGAACTGCAGAATGTACATTTACTAGAAGGGCGAAGGTCATTGGGACAAGACCAGGTTAGAACATAGAGCCATAGGTGTGACGAGCATGGGATCACTCCCTCTAATCTTGCAGTTGTCAGTATCAACAACGGTCAAGGACTTCGGTAGCAAAATCTTGCTGCACGCATTTGATGCTGCTTCTGCTTCTGCTTCTTCTTGACTGCTGCTGCTGCCACTTCCACTGCCACACTGTCTTTTACTGCTCGAGCTTCCTTTGCCCAATTCCCTTCCGCGCCTTCTTTTCCTTGATGAACTCCACTTCAAGCTGTCGAGGTGACAAACTTCTGAAAGGTTTGGGACAGAAGCTCCTCTCTCTGCATCCTCTGATTGTTCCAATGTGGGTGGCGGCTTACAGGCTGCAACCACAAAAGCTCCTCTCTCTGCATCCACTGAATGTTCCAGTGTGGATGGCGGCTTACAGGCTGCAACCAAGCTTCCTCTTTGGGTCTCTACTTCAACCTCCATCCCTGATGCCTGGACGGGAACATCCCCATCACTGGACAAACCCAGGCGATTATCCTGTTCCATATCAGATAGCAATGAGTTTGCCACATCTTGGCGATCTTTCATGTGATTCCACTTGTTGCTAATCCATTCCTGTGAGGGTCTCAAATCACCCAAGCCAAATATTGAAAATTGTCCTTCTCCTGCAAAATACTTTTGAGGTCAGCAAACTAGAAGAGTTCTTCATATATCTATAAAAGTCAAAATAACAAAGTTTCTGAGGTGAAGATGAGCAAATTACCTGGGAAATAAACACGAATTTTTCCTTCTAACTCTTTGCCGATTACAATCCCTTCCCACCAGCCATCATGCCACCATGCATCCACAATCGACCCAACATCAAAGCTACATGAATCCTTGCTGCTACGTGAGGGGTCAGGACGAGCCACTGGCCTCCCAGACAATCGAATGCCCAATTTGTCAGGAGATGCAACCCGTGATGACAAGACCCATTCCTATAAGGGGGGAATTGTAAAAACAATGTCAAACACAAAGACACATTTTCAATGCATCCAAACATTCATAAGTCATAAAATGATCAAGAATACAGAGAACTGGAATGTAAGAATGGGAGAAGCAGTTTCAACAAAAGCATCGAAAGAAATTAATTTAAGCTTTCTGAACATATTCAGAAACTAGACCAAGTCAACAAGAGAGGAATGGTTTAGTGTGTTTAGGTGGTGAAGATGGGATTTCTCATGTGTTGGTTGGGATCATTTACTAATGACTAGACCACTGGCCTCCCAGACAATCGAATGCCCAATTTGTCAGCAGATGCAACCTGTGATGACAAGACCCATTCCTAAGGGGGGGGGGGGGGGAATTGTAAAACAATGTCAAACACAGAGACACATTTTCAATGCATCCAAGCATTCAGAACTCATAAAATGATTTAAGAAGACCGAGAATTTTAGCAAGAGTGTAAAATCTGGAATTCTAAGGAGGAGAGAAGCATGTTCAACAAAAGCATTGGAAGAAATTAATTTATGCTTCCTGAACATATTCAGAAACTAGACCAAGTCAACAATAGAAGAATGGTTTAGTGTTAAGGCAGTGATGGCGGGATTTCTCATGTGTTGATTGGGATCATTTACTAATGACTAGTGCAAGTTTTGGCAGTCCAGGAAACAAGTGATCATTGGAGAATTGGTGAGGCAAGGAATAATTCAGATTTTTCAATGTTTAAAGAACATCATGATCGTGTGAAAGGTGAGTTAATTTACCTCTAACTTGCCAGTCTCATCAGCATCTTGGACATCCTTGTACCGAACCTTCACCTTGTCATGGTGCCTCTTGATAACCACACATCGGAACCAACACCCTCTAATCCCACTGTCCTGAGAGAGAACTTCAACATGGCACCCTGGAGCCAGATGCTTTTGCTGTTGCAAAAGTTTATGCTTGAGTAACTCTTTTCTCAGCAAAGGAGGCGCAGAATGGGTCCTTGCATGCTTTTCTCCTCTGCTGCCAACACTTGAACTCCTGGATTTATTTGCATCTCTGACCACCACTGGAGCCTCAACATCACAGCCATTCAACCGGCTTCTCTCCTTGGATCCGACATGCCCCTCCCCATTAGGACTACTTCTGGAGCCACTATGGGTTATCTTCAATCGCAGCTTCAGAGAAGTCCCTGGTGTTGCATACATAGACCTAAGCAGCTCCTGACTCCAGTAGCCTTGGAGCTGAGTGATGTCAAAAGGCTTCACATCATCATTGTCAATCTGCCTTCGACACAAGTAAGGCTTCCAGGAGCTGAATCTGTGTCTTGACCCATTCTGAAACTTGTCAAAGTCCTGGGCGCTCAAGACTGCAGCCAATCCATCTATGCACTCAACGCTCAAATCTTGAAGACAAAGAGAGAAGAAATCTCTCTGTCATTAATGTCCGGAGGCAAAATAATACCAACCTCATCAACTTGGTGAAACCATCGTACCACAACCATCTTATTAGCCCTCATGTCCTCATATAGATCTTCCACATATGCAACAAGCCTCTGATATTCTTCGGCCATTACATAGACAAAGTCATGGACCTGGTGAGAAATAGCATATGATGAGTTACAACAGACATAAGTTAAGTAGTACCGAAAAGGATTCCTTGAAACGATACTTACAGAGATTGTGATTCCATTCCGGCAAAACGACCTATAATGCTTCCGTTTCTTCCTGCAATCCCATGCAGAACCTAACCATGAAAATTCTTTAGAAATGTGTCCCACTTTTCCTGAAGAAAGGCCCTGAGTGGACAAAACGGGAGAAATATGGGGGAGATAAATGGAAACGTTTATTGAACTCACTTGCCAGATAAACTAGATTAAGAAATTAGATTACAGGAAATAAATAAGTAGTTTGACACTCTACCTTGGAAGTCAGGAAAGCAGCAGGTTCAGCATCTTCATCATCTGAGAATCTATCCCCCATGGACAAGGATGCACAAGGAACGCTGTCTGGAAAAAAGAATTGTTAAAATTTAAATTGCAACCACATAAAATATAACCAACATGACAAGCTCACACATACAAAAAGTGGAAATGGATTAAAACTCCATGTGCTTATATTGCAAAAATGAAATTCATAAGAAGAATCATAATCAGAAGAAACAAGGTACAAACTAAGTAAATTATGAAAGCAGACGTTGTATGAGGAAAAGATAACTGGAATGACACCGTTTTATCTAAATATTGCTGAGAAAACTAGATTATGAAAGCAGCCTTTGTATGAGGAAAATAATTGGAATGACACAGTTCAACTGGGAATTGAAGAGAGAACTATATTGGCTGTAGAAAATTTAATAAAAAGAACTTTAGATGATGACATTTCTGAAACCAAATTGTATACAAACTGAATCGAAGTGAATCATCTCCAGTGTAGCTTTTTGTTAACAGGCCATAGAGCACAATCCCCTTAAAGCTACTATAGACGAATTGCGTCCCCAAAAAATTAAAGGCAAAGATGACAGAGCCCTTTGGCAAACCAGTAATACAGATATAAAAGAAAGCAAGTATTTGATGAATTTAAAATTTTAAGGAAATAAGTGTGTGTGTGTGTGTGTGTGTGTGTGTGTGTGTGTGTGTGTGTGAGAGAGAGAGAGAGAGAGAGAGAGGTGAACAGATAAATTTTCAGTGAAAATAACCAAAAAAAAAGAACTCTGCGGGAGATGGAGGACGGGGGTTGAACTCCTCTGAAAAGAATGTAGCAAGAACAGAACTCAAATTTAATACACAAATAAGGCACCTTGTTATCTTCTATTGAATTTCTCGCCTATATATATTCAGTTAGCCTGAGGAAGAAACTAAATAAAAATCTATGGACTAAAAGATGGAACTTAAAGTCAAGCAACTAGCAAAAACGACTACCCAAGAACCAAAACTCCAATTAAATAGAGAAAAGATAACTTCTCTATCTTATATCAGTTACTCATAGATGTTACCAATTTCAGGATTCAAAGCCAAAAATTCCAATTTCTCACATGCTCAACCCCCGGCTCAAGAGTTTCAAGGATGAGATAGGCAGAAAACAACAACATAATAAAGAGATATTAACTGGAATAAACGAAAACCCTCCCATGAGAGAAACATCAGATTCACATGAAACCGCAGATTAACAGGTGCAAATGCTAACCACATATAAGAGAATATCTATGTTAGGTTGTTTTTTTCTCTAGCCAAAGAGACCCATATATCAGAAATAAAAAGAAACGAAAAGAAAGGAAAGGGGGAATCTTTGCATAAAACCATAGAACAAGGTAATGGATTCATTAGAGGTTGATTTAATCTTGTCTCAGCTTTCCATTAAAGGAAAATCATATGGGGGCATCAAAACCCAAAAAAAGAAACCCAAATTTCCAACTGAGAAAGGACTCCATAAAGATTTCAAAAGGAAAATAAAAACGATAACAAAAGAGCTCAAAAATAAAATCTCCCTGAGACACCAACCTGTAAACCATTTTGAGTCCGAGAAAACAGAATCTTTCCACAAAACCTACCGGAGGAACTTCAGATCTCCATGACGAGTGGCAATTATTCTTAGATGTCACACTTTTCTTCTATTGTATTCCTAGATCTATAAATTTTCTCTGGTTTTTTTAGCCCAATTCTTCTTAAATCTTCCTGATTCTTAAAAATTAAATCCCTAAATTCACAAAAAGCAAATCTTTACAGCAGCCGCTAAGAAATTGTTACAAACCGAAGATCTTAACAAAGAGGCGATCTTTTGCAAAGAAAAACCAATTCAAAAAAAAAAAAAAGAAAGAACCAATCTTTCGAGGAGAAAAAGAATCGTACTCATCATGCTATCAAAACAACAGCCAAAACTTCAAATCAAAAGAAACTGAATCTCCCCAACAAAATTTCCATCTTTTACTTACCCGAGACGAGCGTAGACAGCCAATCTATGAGCTCCCGCCTCGACTTCCACTTCATGGACCCACCGGCCCCGGCTCCAAAATCCAACGCCGACGACGGCGAGTAAGCGCCCAGGGACGAAATCGGCGAGGAAGACACTGTCATGGCCGTCATCATCATCGAGAACTGCGTCGTCACCGCGTAGCTCATGTGCCTGAGGCTCTTCTCCCTCCCCACCACCGCCAGCACCTTCTTCCCGCTCCCATCCCTGAGGTAGTAGTGCACCAGCCTCCTCCCCTTGTCGCTGGAGACCACCTTCTCCTCCCACCTCACGAACGGCATCCCAAACCCCGGCCGGCCCTAGCCCTAACCCTAGCCCTAACAAATAAGCCGGCCCTAGCGCTAACCCTAGCCCTCACAAATAAATGAGGTTAAATAATAACCAATTTTTATTCTTCACTTGCTTCTTTTTTCTCTGAGAGAGAGAGAGAGAGAGAGAGAGAGAGGGAGGGAGGGAGGGATGAGGAGAGAGAAATAAAGGTAGAGAGAGAAGGGGAAGAGAGAAGAAGAAGATGAAGAGGAGGGAGGGAGGGAGGGTGGATATTTGGGGGTGGAGAAATCGACGGCGGAGGTTTCGTCTGCGACTAGCACATTTCAGCCGGCGAAACCGTCTCGAAGCAACCTGGATCCTTAGGGAAGGGCATATTTCTAAATGCCCTTCCTTTTCCACTTAATTACGGAAAGACCATCCACATCCTCTGTTTCTGTCAGAACACGAAACAGCATGTTTTGATGAATAGGGCGTGGACATGCTTTCCGCGTTGAATGCGTCAGAGACCGGGTCGGCCTCCGGTTCTCTATTAATGGCGGGTTAAGGTGTGTGTAAACGTCAGCAAACGGTTTCTTTTTCAAATTTCTCGTTTCTTTATCATTATTTATTTCAGATACTTTCTCTATTTTATACTATATATTTGTGTTAAATTATGGTAATAAATGATTGGAAATTTTTCTAGTGATGTCACTGATCTGATATCTCAAATAATAAATGTCAATATTTTCTACCATCAATGAATATATAAAACACTGATATTTTTTTTTGCTTGGTAAATATCCATTTTAACTATGGTTTTTTTTTTAAATAATTGCCAATGCTAAGTTTGTAAAATTATAAGTAGTAACTTTCATAAGAGAAAGAAATATTTTGACAATATTATAAAAATAGAGTAACTGTAAATCACCTAAAAAGGATGAACAGGTAATGTGCTAGTCAAGTGTGAATTTTAAAAACTTATATTAGCTAATAGTAACACACAAATAGATACCAAAGAGTGAAGCTGAATTCCTGATGAAGAGATCTAGAACTTCTTTTCAAGATTTCTCTTTAATAAGAGTTAAGGTGCTTAATTGCTCTCTTTGTTCAAACAAGTTTAAGCACATGAAACTATATCAAGCATATAAAGATAGGCGATTAATAACAAGCGAGATATAAACTAGAGTGAGCTGAGTTGAGCTAAGCTGAGAGAGGGGGGGAGGGAGGGGGGGGGAGAGAGAGAGAGAGAGAGAGAGAGAGAGAGAGAGAGAGAGAGAGATGATGAGCAATCGTAAACACTGATAATTGTTTTGAGATTCGAGCCACTTGCTTTACGTTCTTACCTTCACCGCAATGAAGGATTTCATTATGCACGATCCCACAGGATCACTCAATAATACAAGTTCCCTCAAGAACTTCCTGCAAGTCCCTAACTCGTTGCCGCAACACCTACAACAGGAGCCCTCAAGCTCATTCCGAGGCATCAACCTTTCAACTATTTCAAATACAATGATGAATACTTGATGATCAATCTCCTTGACCACAAATAATGAAATATCTCAAACAAGACTTCTATAAAATAGATAGAAAAGATTGACTCAATCTTGTGTGAAGAAAAACTTAGAGATTTGAAAGTGGAAGCTCAAGAAAAACTGTTGGAAAAACTTCTTTGAAGATATAAGAATTTGTAGCACAAAAACATTTTCTCCCAAAAACTTGTTTTCTTAAATTTTCAAATCTTTTTCAAAAATTAAAACTTGGATTTTTTCTTTTAAAAAAACTTTTTTTTGAAGCTTTTTACAATGGGTCCTATTTAGGGAATAGGATAAGCCTATTAGAGACTAATCCCAATAATTAAGAACATGTTTAAACCCAAATAAAGTATATAACCATTTGGGAATAAAACAAAAATCAGAAAATAAAAAACTAGCCTTTATAAGCAAACTGCTGCCTTTAGCAGCAGTGTGGTCGACCACTAGCTGTTGGAGCCAGTGGTCGACTGCCCAGTTGACTGTCCAGAGCAGACTTTTCTGCTTTGTACAACTGTCAGCCGATCGGACTGTCGACCGACCAGCCCAACCACCTAACGGTCGACCGCGTGCACAAGCCAATGCTTGTGTTCACGTCTGGCGACCGCTCGGTCGACCATGTACATAAACCGGTGGCTTATTACCGGTCAACTGCCCGTCGGCTGGCCCAGGTCAAAACACTATTTTCTGATATTTTTTAAAATCTTTTAAATCAAATTAAATTTTTATTAAATCTATAAAAATAAGTTCTTATAAATATATTTGAGCACGAATGTATGTGATTAAAAAGTCGACACATATAATAAACATGTGAATTTCTTTTTGAGATATGAAATACAATGTAGAAATAAAAACTATCTTAAAAATTGTACTTCAAAAAACTAAATTTTAAATTAATAAACAAGTTTTTTTAAAACTTGTATAGATATAAAAAAGTTTCTCAAACTCATTTGAAACACCAAAGTGTATGGATAAAATCCAATGCACATATAAAACAATATGAACTTTTTTTTAGAATTTCTTTTCACAAAGTTAAAACACAAACTAGTTAAACTGAAACTCGTAAATTTTTGTTCTTAAAAATCAATATCAAACTTGTTTATGTGCGTGAAAGCTTGAGCAATCAAGTCTAATCTGAACTTTATAAAAATCTAAAACATCCTTATAAATTAGAGTCTTCTTTCTTGATATGATCTTTTTTCTTTATCTTGACTCAATCAAAATTTGATTCCTTAAAGTTAAACTCCTTCTTGAGTTCTTAATGCATTCTTTATACTTGAGCTCTTAAATCATCATGTGTTAGCTTCAAATATTTGACTTTAAGTCTTTTGAAGAAGTTAGACATTGAACTAAGATCTTAATTAATATCTGAAACTTAAATAACCCAAGATTATTTGTACTATAACTACATGAGTTAATCATCATCAAAACTAGAGTGATAGACCTTTGGGCCAACAATCACCCCTTTTTGGTGATGACAAAACTCATGGAGTTATATATGCATGGTGAAAAGGTTGATAGAAGCTCTCCTTTAACTCGTGCATAGCAAATAAAATAAGATATTCAATAAAGCTCAATAAACATTCAATAAGCATAGATATATATGCATAAACTCTAAACATGCATATATAAACACTCAAATTCTCTCCTCTTTTTGTCACTTCAAAAAAAAAAGGTAAAGAAAATAAATAAGTTATAAGTGATATAAATTCAGAACGATGAGAGAAATTAAGTTAACTCCATTTGTATCATGCATTACATAGAGAAGGGATAACTAAATCTTAAACCACATAGGAATAATATACAATGTATAAACGGAGATGTTAAGCTTTCCCTACCCACGTATATGAGATAGAGAAGAGTGGTCAAGCTCTTTTTTATACATGACACTCATCATAAATTTATATATAGAGGAAATGTCAAGTTAACTCCCCCTGCAGATAAGCAATATATATACACACACACAGGAGTTACTGTATCTCAGCCGACAGCTGAGAGAGTTTCTCAGCCGGCGTGACGTGGCTTCATATCAGCGGCAGAAATATCAAAATTTTAGGCAGTAAAAAGACAAAACATCCCGCTCGAAAAGACCCTCCACCATTCTTCCGCTACCAAATGACTAAAATACCCTCAATCTCACTTTTTACCTGGCTACAACTGTTCCTCCACCCAAAAAAATTACAGATCTGAAAATTTGAGTTTTTGCAAACTAAAATTTTTACAAATCTTGGTTACTAAATTTCTGAATCATCCACATTAAAAATTTAATTTATAAAATAAAGATCTGATCAAGATGTCGAGCAAAAAGCAACCGCTACAAAGGGTAAAAAAACCCTGAAAACCCTAGAAATTTTGAATTAAAAATGAGATTTTTATTAAAATTTTGAAATTTATAATTACATAAAATAATTATTTTAAAAGAAAGCGACCATAATCACATTAATGTTTAATTTTTTTGGTAATATGTTTTAATCAAAATCTATTACTGAGACTTAAAACAGTTTATTTTAAATTTTTTGTTTTCTGAAAGTGGGATCGAAGTCGCAGATTCTGAAAATAAAATTTTTTGGATTTAAAATTTTTAACATCATTTTCATTTTTTTAAAATTATTTTTGTTTTACAGTGCGACCTTGGTCGCAGTGTTGCAGTTTTTTTAATTATTTTTCCGACTAGGGTAGCATTATTTTTTCGACCTTTTTAAGCTAAATAGGATACTACATCCTTGATCACAGTCTTAGGAAGTAAGAGTCGCAGTTAATTGAAGCAGTGATCTAGTATCGTAAGTTAATTAATTAAGATGATTAGAAGACTGCGACTTCAGACACAGTCTTATGTAACAGCAGTCTCTGAGAATATCTTGTTCGATAACACTGCGACTTTGGTTGCAGTATATTTATTAAGTAATCTAAATAAGATACTGCGACCGTAGTCTCATTCTTACGAAACAAGAGTGGCAATCAATTGAAACATTGACCAAGGCCTCGTAAGTTAAGTAGTTATGATGATTAGTAAACTGCGACCTTGGTTGCAGTATTATATAACTTATTTACGATAGCTGTGACCAAGGTCGCAGTCTTTTTATTAATAAAGTTATTTATAGATACTGCGACCGTAGTCTCATTCCTATAAAACAAGGGTCGCAGTCAATTGAAACATTAACCGAGGACTCGTAAGTTAAGTAATTATGAAGATTAGAAGACTCTGACCGACATTGGTCGCAGTCTTATGTAGCAGCAGCCCTTTTAAAAAGTTTTTTTGATAACTCTGCGACCTTGGTTGCAGTATTATATAACTTATTTACGATAGTTGTGATGAAGGTCGCAGTCTTTTTTAATAAAGTTATTTACAGATACTGCGACCGTAGTCTCATTCTTATGAAACAAGGGTTGCAATCAATTGAAACATTGACTGAGGCCTCGTAAGTTACGTAATTATGATGATTAAAGACTGTGACATTGGTTGTAGTCTTATGTAGCAGCAACCCTTTTAAAAAAGTTTTTTTTGATAACTCTTTGACCTTGGTCGTGGTATTATATAACTTACGATAGTTGTGACCAAGGTCGCAGTCTTTTTATTAATAAAGTTATTTATAGATACTGTGACCGTAGTCTCATTCTTATGAAACAAGGGTCACAGTCAATTGAAACATTGACCGAGGCCTCGTAAGTTAAGTAATTATGATGATTAGAAGACTGTGACATTGGTCGCAGTCTTATGTAGCAGCAGTCCTTTTAAAAAGTTTTTTTGATAATTCTGTGACCTTGGTCGCGGTATTATATAACTTATTTACGATAGCTGTGACCAAGGTCGCAGTCTTTTTATTAATAAAATTATTTATAGATACTGCGACTGTGGGCTTTGTTTAATGTGAACTTATATTTTTAATGTTTCTACATTTTTTTTAGAACGACGGTCTTTATGAATCAACTAAATTTTTCAAAAGATCTAACAGCGCGCGGAGACAGAAAGAGATAGAGATATAAAAGGGGGAAAATAATAATAAAGAATATAAAACTAAAACATCATCCCAAGAAATTGTCTTTTTTGCACGGTAGGGGCTTTTAGTAATTTCAATTATTTTCAAAAGCGGGGGCACCATTAACATTGCCGAATCATGTAACACATATTGTGCCACGTCACTGCCGGCTGAGAGGCACTGTCAGCTGTCGGCTGATATACATTTTTCTGATATGTATGTATGTATGTATGTATGTATGTATGTATGTGTGTATATATATATATATATATATATATATATATATATATATATATATATATATATATATATATATATATATATATATATATGTATGTATGTATGTATGTGTGTGTGTATGTATGTATGTATGTATATGTTTATATCAAAACAATGGATACCAATTGAAAATTTTAGATAAACCAATTGTAAATTCTTAGACCAATTGAAATCTTAAATCAATTTTAGATAAATCAATTGTAAATTCTCGCTAAACCAATACTAATTTAGAATACCAATTCAAATCTTAAACTAATTTGAAAAACATGCAAAAGATATTAATATCAATTGTAACAAATTTATACCAAGAAATTGAAATCAAAATAATTTAAATCTCTCCCATATTTTAGAGAAAAAAGAGTAAAATAAAAATGAATACATATTTAAAAAATCCTCCTTTTTAAAAAATAATAAAATAATTGCATAAGCTTAAAAAAATAATGATACCAATTGAAAATGGTATCAATCTATAATACCAATTGAAATTGAAAATTCATGATACTAATTGAAATGAATTAAGCTTAGCAAGAGATTATTTTGTGCTAAAGAACATGCAGAAAAACATGCATGAATAATTTTAACTCAAGTATAATCAATCAATAATATATATGTATCTCAATTGAAATTTAATACCACTTGAAATTTGATACATACATATATAGATAAACAAGAATGAGTATATAAAAAATCAAATATCATGTAAATCAAGTGTATAACTTATTTCTATCACTGGACAAGTGGTTCTTACGATTTAAACACTTCTAGGCGAATTGGGTAAAAATTTTGTGAGTGAATTTCTAAACTACGCATCAATCTAATAAAATCAAGCCAAGCACTTAGGATTGAATCCCCTAGATTAGCATTAAGTGGTGAATTTTGATATCTAAACAGGTCAATTGTCACTCACCAAACCTCTATTTCTAACAGGCAAATTAAGTTTGAATACAAGATTTAAGCAGAAGGTTTTATTCAGTTACATGGTCCTTCAAAGGTAATGTAACACCCCGTTCCTGGAATACGTACTCAGATATGTATTCTGATTTTTTGATCATATTTTTTGACTTAGTTTTGTATTTATTTTTGTTTTATGATTATTTGTGCTATTGTTCTGTATTGGATCCGGGTACGTGGACTCAGAGTCAGTCATAATCTAAATGGGGACCTGATCCTAGTATATTTCTCGATTTAGTCTTTTCAATAGTCAGATTTGACCGATTTTAGTTTCAAACACTGTTTTTTAATATTTTATATTTTTTTATGATTTTTTGAAATTTTTCAGAATATTTTACAAAATCTTTAAAACCGGTGTCGATCGGTATCGCCGACCGATTCTTGGATTTTTAGTTTTCAAATAGAGTTGAATTTTTAGAAACGATTTTCACATTACTTCTTAGAATCTCATTTTCTCTCTACATACATTTTTGGAGATTTTTCTGAAGCGCCGCCTACCCTCTCCGGCGGCGGCGGCGCCTCCTGGTGGCGGCGACGGCCAGAGCCACCGGCCAACCACCTCCCCTCTTCTCTCTTCGTTCTTTCCTTTCTTTCTTTCCTTCTTTCTCTTTTACCCCTCTTTCTTACTTTCCCTATTTACCCTTTCAATTATCCCATATTTACCGTCTCCATTTCCAGCAACCCCTCTCCTCCTTCTTTTCTGCAACTCTCTCTAGCTCTCTCTCTCTCTCTTATTCTTTTCTCTCTCCTCTATAATTCTCTCTAGAAATTATAATTATATATATTTTATATGGATTAGTAGCATGTACGTGTTTATGGTATTCCAGGATTTTACGGCATTTTTCGGTAATTTTAGGCTTGTTCTTTCTTTGGGTTGCTTCATGCCTTGCTAATCCTATTTTAGGGCTTGATATAAATTTAAGCAAGTACCTTTTCTGGGATATGCTATTCTGGCTTTTAATATATGACGTGTCATTATGCGAGTTGATATATGATATGCGAGTAATTTTCTAATATTAACATGTTATATGAATACCTGTTGACCGTTATTATGACTCATTACACCGGTATTATACTTGTAATGGGTATGCCTAGATACGCTCTTCCTTCGCTCGGCTTCACATAGCTAATTAATTGATTAAATTATTGTTGTTATAAATATGGTTGTGAAGAGTTTGAAATGTTTAACTATACTGTTCTCCTGTACCATATTACATGACCGGATGATTACCTAATATATGATGTTGTAACTCTGTATTCAACTCACTAGATACCGACATGTTAATTATCTGACATTGATATGTTTATATTTGACACCTGATCCCTGACACTTGATATCTGACAATGGTACTTGACATGTTATCACTTAACACCTGATACCTGACACCTGATATCTGACACTTGACAATTGACATGCTATCACTTACTTGACATGCTTTCATATGGTACTAGTATACTTGACCTGATATTGTGACACCTGACTGGATTACTATTACACATGTTTACAATGTCTATTCATGATTATCACTTTTACGGGGACTTGACATGATTATTATAATATTACCATCTGGTACTTCTGAACTCCTGTATACTTGAACCCCTGTAACAGGGAGGCTCCTGACATTATGCTCTTGATACTATGCTCATGTTGATCCCCGTAATTGGATAATCATGGATATTGGATTACTGTGACACCTTGTGGGTATTATCATTGGACAATCTCTAATAATTACAACTTATACGGGGACGGGGAAACTGATGAGTACCGTTATAGCTTCTGTGTTTATGGTGGCCATACAAATATTGTACAACTAATTCCTGGGATTCGACCTGGAGGCCACCAGGTGTTTCCGTGGGGTGTACCGGCACCCCTACTCCCCTACCTGCCGGGTGTGCCATAAGCCCCTAGGCCTATTCCTATGGGAGCTGTGACACCCTATTCCTGTTCGGGCGTATACTAAGTCCTATGAGCATATAGTAAGTCCCGGTACCTTGCGGTACAATTCGGATCAATACCGGATACTCCTAAACCGTTCTCCCGGGCATGCACGAGACCCATTCTAAATATAGTTCGTCGATCCCTATCAGTTTCTGTAACCCCCTGATCCTTGATATACGTATCACAGTATCAGTACTGGATACGATTTACAAAATTGATTTGATCTTTCTGCTATTCAGATTGAGCCAGTTTCAGTTTTAAATATTATTTTCTAATATTTTAGATTTTTCAGAATTTGCTAGATTTTTTCTGGATTATTTTACAAAATCTCCGTAGTTAGTGTCGACTGATTCTGATAATCGGCTCTACGATTTTTAGTTCACAAACGAAGTAGAATTTTGAGAATCTGCTTTCACCTTGTGTCTTAGAATCATATTTTCTCCAATAGTTTTCGGAATTTTTCTGAATTTATAAAAAATCTGGCAAAACCGGTGTCGACTAGTACCGACGAAACCTTCCAAGATTTTTAATTTACAAATCAAACTGAATTTCTTCAAACCGTTTTCATATTATATCTCAGGCTAATATTCTCAATTTTATAGAATTTTTGAGACCCATACGGACCTAGTCAAATTTTACCAAATAAAATAATATTAATTAAATAATATGAAAATCTTTTTCTCTTTCTTTTCTTTTTTCCCTCTTCTTCTCTATTTCTCTGGATCCCTCTCCACCGCCTTAACCCAACCGCCTTCTTTCTCTCTTCCCCTTAAAATCTCTCCCTCTCTCTCTCTCTCACAATTTCTCCCCTCTTTCTCTCTCTCTATTCCTCTCCTTCCTCTCTCCACTGTCTCTCTCTCTATCTGTGTGTAGGTCGCCGGCCAGGCCAGCGCCGCGGCCGGCCGGGGTTCACCGCGGTCGCTGCCGCGTGCCACTGTGCGACCCCTTCCCCTCTCCTTCTTCTCCTTTCCTTCTTCTTTTTCTTCTTCTTCTCCTATTCTTCTTCTTTTCTTTTTTTCTTTTCTCTTTCCAATTCTTCTTCTTCTCTCTCCATCTCTTTGTTCCTCTCTCTTTTTCCCCTGGGAGTTCCCGCCGGCGGGGCAGAACCGCCGCCGGCGAGATGTGCCGCTGGCCAGACACAGGAGCGCGGCAGCAGTAGTTGCTGCTACCGCCGTTGTTGTATTTTAATGGGTTCGGGTGGAAACCCGAACCCATTAACCCTATTGGTTAGTTTTGAAACCCTATAACCCGCTACCCAAACCCACTAACCCATTTACCCAATACTTTAAGTTAAATGGGTATGGGTTGTGGATCTAAACCCGACCCGTTAGCCTCCCAAACCCGCATCCACAACTAATAAAGGTAATTTTTCGTAAAACCCCCTGTTAAAAATACTTAGTGCATTTTAAAGCCTTATTTATTACATATTTAACCCATTTCTCTTACTTTTAGTTTTCGGGCGATATCTGGAGCATCCAGACTCCGATTTAGACGATCCTGAAACCGTTGCGATCGTGGAAAAGAGAACTACCTTCCCATGGCCAGTTTGTAAGTACTTTTCTTTTATAATTATATTTTCTCAGGTTTAGTGAAATTGATCGGTTGTCTTAGGTAATGAATCGTGATAACCGATAAGCAATACAATAATTGATAAGTCACTGTAAATTGAATATGCATGATAGCTATTTGAAGATAATTGTTAACTAATAATCCTTATTATTTTGTTTCTTGATTTAAAAATAAAGTAGATGAAAATATTATATAAAGTGACACTAATAAATATTAAAATGGTTATGAAGAGTTTGAAAATAGAACCATATATAAACTTCACTTATGATATCGAACATAATCATAATAATGCAACAAATACTAATATAATATAAGCTGATGGATTGCACCCTAATACTGTCATCAAATCACTGATACACCAGACACAGTCATTTCATGTACATCTATCACAATTCGCAGATATTGTTACATATACACTGACACACGGATTGTCACGCCCCGCTTCCCAAAATACGCTGGAGCGGAGACGCGACGAGAGTCGGCGACGTATATACGCGAAGAAAATACCCCACGTATACACGCTAAGCCTAAATTAACCTGAACAAGCTATGAATCAGAAGTATAATATTAAATGATCACTGCAATAATACATATAATGACAATCACAATGATAGCAGTATAAATGATAGCAAGAAAAATGACAGCTGAAGCGATAAAGGTAAAATCAAGAAATGACAGGAATATAAAAGAGGTGAGGATACCAAAACAGAAGAAAGAGCGTCCAGTCCCTCGCAAGATGAACAGTCTCGTCGAACACCTGCACATTAGAACAATCGTCCAATATCTGGACGTGCAAATCCAGGGTCGTCAGAACGCGACCATGGTGAGTGTGTGTGTAAAGGGAACAGCTCGTGCAGACAAAAGTGCATAAATAATAGAAAGAACAACTGCAGATATATGAAACTAAATAACATGATAAATAACTGAACTGTAACAAATCTGATAACAACACGAAATAAAGGTAGAAGACAACTGTCACAATAGTAAACAAGCAACTGATGGCAAAAATATATACCTATCACATGTCACTAAGCTGGTATCCAAGTCTGGTCATAAATCTGGTCCTGGTTACAATCACGGGTCTATCATAATGATATAAATAGATATACAATCAGGTGATTACAGTCAGTCACAAAGCATCAATAGTTTATTATTAATTATGTCAGCGAACACCAATTGTCACACGTAATAGACGCATCTCATACTACGCCTACCACACATGCCAATCGATGCCCTAAATTATTGAAACTGATCGGTTGGAGACATTGTCCATGTTTTAGGTGGGTCCCGTGCATACCCGGGACCACGGCCCAGACTCCTGGCGCTGAACCAGGACCTACCGCAAGGTAGTCAGGAACATGTAAACAGGAACAGGTACATGTATAACATGTATAACAGGAACAGGACGGGGTGTCAGTCACCCCATGGGAACCCTGCAGTGGAACCCTCTTTCGGTTGCGCAACCTAAATCTTAGGTCCACCCAAAATACGGACGCTGTCTCCTCCATCAATCTCCCCAATCCCAGTGTAAATTATTTGTTATCATGTTTTAGTTTATCAAGATTATTAAATGTGCATGTTACTTAAATCACTGGGATAACTCAGTGGTAGTCACAGTAACAATATCAACATGTGTAATCAGGATACCGGTATAACAAGAATATATAATATCAAAGAACAGGATACCGGTATAACAAGAATATGTAACAAGTATAACATGCGAGTGTTGTTACCGTGTAACAATATTTTCCCAGCAATTAAGTAACATGGACAATAGTATCAAGTAGGTATCATGTATAAACAATCAAGTTCTCAGGTAAATCAAGATATCTAAGATGGATAATGATCTACTGTCATGAATAGAATAATCCGGGTAATATATGTAATCAACTCATAATCTCAAAAGTTATCCTCATGAATCTCAAACATCAAACCTTATTAAGGTAATCTGGTACAGTAATCACAAGTCCCATAAATCAACAATCGATTCTCTCGTCCAACGATCAACTCTGATCCTCAAGTCATCGATATATCCAAATCTCAATAACTGAAATACTACATGTTTTGATACATAAAATCAAATCTTCATGTTCCAATTCTATCAAGATTATCACACACTCTCACTCTATCAAGGTCAATCACAGGATCCCAAAGTCAAGTAACATATCTGAGATATATCTAAGATCTATCAAGTCAAGTCAATTAAATCAATATCTATTCCTCAAAACCAGATCCATCCAACTATAGTCAAGATCATAACTAAAGAGGGTAACGTCCTCAATCAATAAGAAATCTAGATCATCTTTATATCTAATATCCAACGTCGGTAAGATCATCAGTACTTAATCAATATAATTAAGGTAAATCCAAAAGTCTTTGGTTTAATAATCTAAAACCAAGATCATGTTACATATCCATTTCAAGGGTAAGCTATACACTCACATAATGACAATCCAACAAGATCAAACTCCTCTATAAACTGATCAAGATCCAATATAAATATATCATAGGTCAACTCCAACTCTAACTAAGTCAATGCCAGTCCAAGTATCAGCAAATCAGTATATTGGTAAAACAATGTCATACCTAACACTTCCTCGATATCCATAGAGATTCTAGTCGGGATAATCACCGACAACTGCCAATAAACACTATGCCTAATATATGACCTTTAATCTCAAATATAGCGTAGTTCAACTGATCAATAGATCAAATCAAGTCACAGCATAAGGCATACCTCAACTAGTCCTGAATCAATAGTGGTAAATAACTACAGATGAAATGACACTAATCAATACTCTGATCAACAAAATAAATACGGTGAATGTTCGCTCATGACTCATAGAGTGATACAGGTGTTCACACTGGTAAAATAAATCAAATAGTCACATGAAATGATAAAAGTAAAACATAATACATATAGACAACGATAAATAAGGAAATGAGACAAAAGCAAACACTCACATGAAATGACGCGGTTTCAGAACCGAATCGCCGTCTGGTCTCCACTGCACGAACTGGTACTGATCTACGGATCATCCTATGGATCGGTCTTCGAATCACCATTGTATCGGGTCCACAACGGCACGAATGTAAATTATGTCCGAATCTCCTGCAACGGTCTGGATCTCACCAAACAAATTCGAACACTGTAGCACGTAGCCAAACATACAAATAAATATAAATATATACTTAACACACTCCCTAGCATACTGACACATGCGCGTACACTCACGTACACATACACATGCAAGTATACACATACCTACACCTATACATACATATATATACATAAACCCACCTTTACATAATTATATAAATACATTACAATATACATTAATAAAAATCCACGCACACCATGCAAAAAGCCCCACACATAAATAATTTCCCTCCTACACACCCACGCATGCATGCAAAAACCCACCTATGTACACACCAATAAACAATTAAATGGACTTCTCAATTATTACACAAATGCCATCATACAAATAAATGTAAAACTAACCTTGAGCCAATTTGCGGCGCACCGACAGAGGCTCCGACGGAGGCGTCCAGGGCCGCGGAGGGTGTCGTTGGATAGAGCATCTCGCCGTGAAGGGCGTGGGTGTAACCCCCTGATCCCCGCTATACGTATTACCGTATCTGTACGCGATACGACGTACAACATTGATTTGACCTCCGTGGTAGTCCGATTTAGCTGATTTCAGTTTCAAAAATTATTTTCTAATATTTTAGATTTTTTAGGACTTTCTGAAATTTTTCTAGATTATTTTGAAAATCTCCGTGTCGGTGTCGACCGATACCGATAACCAGCCTTCCGATTTTTATTTCACAAACGGAGTAGAATTTTGAGAATCCGCTTTCACCGTGTGTCTTAGAATTACATGAATACGTTTGGATATTTTCGAAAATTTTTCTGAATTTATTGAAAATCCGGCCAAACCGGTGTCGCCCGTATCGGCGAGAAACTCCGGGATTTTTAATTTGCAAACCGGATTGAGTTTTGGTAAGCCGTCTTCATTTTCTGTCTTAGAATAATATTCTCTATTTTCTGTAATTTTTGGACACCGTTCGGAGATGGTCAAAATTGGGCCAATTTAATAATAATTAAATATTTGTTTTATTTAATTTCTTTTTCTTTTCTTTTCTTTTCCTTCTTCTCCATTCTTCTCCACTCTTCCTCCACCGACAATCACCCCTTTTAAAAACCCAACTCTACTTCTCCCTTTATTTCTCTCATCTCTCTCTCTCCCCCCTCCCTCTCTCTCTCTCTCGCAGGTGGTCTGACAGGCGGCCAGGCACGGGCAGCCGGAGGCGGCGTCGGAGGCGGCGCCAAGGGCTGGCCGGCGTAGGGCCGGCCGCTGTAAGGGGGGCCCGTCTCCCTCACTCCCCCTTGTTCTCCCTCACTGGTTGAGAGGGGGGGTCGGTGGCACGCCGGCCCGGTGCAGGCGGCGCGGAGGCCGGCCAGGCGCCGGCGACGTCGGCGGTGGGGGAAGGGGGGCGACAGCCCCACCCACTTTTCCCTCTCTCTCTTGCGGGTGGGCCCCCGGCGGCCATGGGTGCCGGACCGGCGCAGGGGTGGAGTCGGCGCCGGCGGGGCAGCCGCGCCGGCGGCGGGCGCGCGCGGGCGGCGGCCGCACCTGGGCGGCAGCAGCAGCCGCAAGGCTGCTGCTGCTGTGGATCCTTTGAGAAGGAAACCCAAACGGGTTTCGGGTTTTGGGTTTAACCCAAACCCGACCCGTTTACATCCAAACCCGACCCGTTAAAGGTACAATTTTATTTTAACCCCTGTAACATTTTAAATTACTTTTAGGCCCCTGTAAAATTACAAATAGCCCCCTAAATCTTTTTAGTTATTACATAATTAACCCTTTTGTATTATTTTTAGTATTCGGGCGATATTTGGAGCATCCGGACTCCGATTCGGGCGATTCTGGATCCGTTGCGATCGTGGGAACGAGAGCTACAGTCCTGTAGCTAGTTTGTGAGTGTTTTTATTTTATAAATTATCTTTTTAGTCTATTAATTGAACTTTATTGCTTTATTAATTACCGGTAAATCCTAATTGGTACACCATATTAAAACATTGTAATAAACACTGTACTTAAATATGTCGGATACATAATAGACGTAGAGTGTAACACTGGATACCTATTAGGTCATGTTCATGGACCACTGACATCCGGCACACTATGTCACCATATGTTTGGACACTATCATGTCATGTATCGTATCACAGTAACGTTACCTGCATACGGTTCCACAGATACGCTATGACACAACACTGTCACTAGACATGCATGCTAGATACTGTTACTATAATTCACAGGACATGATATTATATGATACACGGACTACCATTATTACATGTACTGTTACATGGATTATGGCCACACATCTATGTTCCAATAGTACAAGGATAAGTACCGCATGTCATCTTATTGTTATCAATCCTTATACTGATACGATAGTTCACTGTACATGATATTAGACACTGCCCATAGGTATTACTTATACATGTTGCACCGATACTATGACACGTCACATCAGTTACTCATATGCACTACTTCACAGACTACCGTCATCACATATATTGTGATCATCATTATATAGATTCTCTGCATAACACTGTTGCACGTGCATGTATGCTTTCTCTATGGATCCCTGTTCATAGTACATGTACTATTGTTCCATGTTACCGTATTCATGTTATGTGATTGTTTCCTGTTATTGATATGGATATTCCCGATACTGGACTTGAGAGCTGTTGATATGCTATATGTGGACTTCCACATCTATTGATCCCGTTTCCCGTTATATTGTTCCCGTTATATTGATCCCGTTATATTGTTCCTGATTCCCGTTATATTGTTCTATGCTATCAACAGAGCTCTGGTCCAGTTATCATGTTACCCGTATCACATATTGTAATGGTACTTGTTACATTGTATATTTGACATATCAGATCATAAAGTTAACTCGGGTATGGGGGAGACTTGACGGTTGATTAGATCCTATCGGGTGATGTACTGGATCCATATTGTTAGTCCCACTGCAGGGGACGGTAGTGCTGCCTACCAATAGCTCCATGAGCTCCCGTTACTTGATTCGTGCTCCCCTCTTAGCGGAGGGCCCTGGTCTTAGCAGCCAGGGGTCCGTTTAAGGCCGTGATCCCGGGTATGCACGGGATACATCCACCCGATAAGAACTCCTCGACCATGGGTTTCCAATTAACATAATAAAACAGTATACACAATAGTGACGTTGGGAACACTTGTTATTTGGTCACTCTCTCGTCTGGATAATGGTACCCGTAGGCCATGTCCGGATGGGTTCGACTGGAGTGCGGGCTCCAGTATGAACTGCCAGTGGTATGGGACACTGGAAGAGATTGATTAAAATATCAGGTGGTACTGATTTCTACTATTGTGTCAATCACATGACTTGCCTGATACATGTATACTAACTTGTTACTGTTCCTGTTATTTTGTCTGCTTTCATGTTCACTGTGATCTTGCTTACCTGTTACTGTTCCTGTTCATATTATTGTATCCGCTATCATGTTACCTGTAGACTTTGCTACACTACCTAATACCTATGGTGGCATACTACTCATGCACATGTACACCTTGCATCACATATATTCTGCTTTGCATTGCTTATATGCTATTTAGACACAACACAGTAACATGTTCATATTGCATATGCCTACCTGCATGTTCATTTACATCGCTACCATGTTCACTGCTTTTACTTCACCGCTAAATAACATTATTTATTATATAAACTCGATATGATTAGAATCATGACCTGATGATAACCGGCTAGGTAGTGATGGTACCAAAAGATGACATGTTTATATATTTCCACTGCTTCCTATATGCTTATGATATAATATCACTTGTACCACATCATGTATTATATATTAGTATCGTGCTTGTATTATTATATATGTATTACTGCCTCCTTCATTTTACCACTCACTAGGTCGCTTTCTGACGACCTTGGGTTTGCGTGCCCAGATTGGAGATCCGAGTTCTCGGAGTAGCAGAGAGTGCCTTGGCGTGACATAGGAGATTCCTCATCTGGCCTATTCATAGGTATCCTGGGCATTTATTTCTGTTATCTTATTTGTCCCTATTTTTCATATCTATTATGATCGCTGACCTATTTCTGCAGGTATTCTTGTACTTATTTCATGCTGGGACCCATGTCTATATGGAGGTTATGTACTGTACTGAGGCTTAACGTACGCGTGAGCGTGTTTTCACCTCGCGTATGTACGTTGCCATAACGTCTCCGTATCTTTAGGATCGGGGCGTTACATAGTGGTATCAGAGCCTAGGTTCACACCTGGAGTGGGTAACCACCTAGGTCAATCCTCAGGCTCTTATCAACAGTACAATCGGGTTCAGATTAACTTGTCTGTATCTGAATTTGGGGTTCCAGCAACGAGTACAAGAATACCATGACCTGGACGATTCATTCATTGACTCTATTTTATTTCTTCCTTCCTTTCAGCTGTCAATCAAAGCATCCGATTTCATTCTCATTTTTCTTGAATCGTCTTCCTTCCCATCCGTTAGTGTTAGTTCACCCCATACTTCTTCATTCCGAGTTCCTTAAAGATATCAGAGTGCGTAGCGAAAGTGTCGTAGACCCGTCACCTTTAGGCTTTGGGGTTGGAAATCTTGTTCTCACACCTGAATAGAAATTGCGAGGACGCAATTTTTTAAGGTTGGGAGAAATGTAACCCCCTGATCCCCGGTATACGTATTACCGTATCTGTACGTGATACGACGTACAACATTGATTTGACCTCCGTGGTAGTCCGATTTAGCTGATTTCAGTTTCAAAAATTATTTTCTAATATTTTAGATTTTTTAGGACTTTCTGAAATTTTTCTGGATTATTTTGGAAAATCTCCGTGTCGGTGTCGACCGATACCGATAACCGGCCTTCCGATTTTTATTTCACAAACGGAGTAGAATTTTGAGAATCCACTTTTACCGTGTGCCTTAGAATTACATGAACTACGTTTGGATATTTTCGGAGATTTTTCTGAATTTATTGAAAATCCGGCCAAACCGGTGTCGCCCGTATCAGCGAGACACTCAGGGATTTTTAATTTGCAAACCGGATTGAGTTTCGGTAAGCCGTCTTCATTTTCTACCTTAGGATAATATTCTCTATTTTTTGTAATTTTTGGACACCGTTCGGAGATGGTCAAAATCGGGCCAATTTAATAATAATTAAATATTTGTTTTATTTAATTTCTTTTTCTTTTCTTTTCTTTTCCTTCTTCTCCATTCTTCTCCACTCTTCCTCCACCGACAATCACCCCTTTTAAAAACCCAACTCTCCTTCTCCCTTTATTTCTCTCATCTCTCTCTCTCTCACTCCCCCTCCCCTTCTCTCTCTCGCAGGTGGTCTGACAGGCGGCCAGGCACGGGCAGCCAGAGGCGGCGCCGAGGGCCGGCCGCTGTAAGGGGGGCCCGTCTCCCTCACTCCCCCTTGTTCTCCCTCACTGGTTGAGAGGGGGGGGGGTCGGTGGCACGCCGGCCCGGTGCAGGCGGCGCGGGAGGCCTGGCGCCGGCGGCGCGGAGGCGGCCAGGCGCCGGCGACGTCGGCGGTGGGGGAAGGGGGCGACAGCCCCACCCACTTTTCCCTCTCTCTCTTGCGGGTGGGCCCCCGGTGGCCATGGGCGCCGGACCGCGCCGGACCGGCGCCAGGGTGGAGCCGGCGCCGGCGGGGCAGCGGCGCGGGCGGCGGCCGCGCGCGGGCGGCGGCAGCTGCTGCAAGGCTGCTGCTGCTGTGAATCCTTTGAGAAGGAAACCCAAACGGGTTTCGGGTTTAACCCAAACCCGACCCGTTTACATCCAAACCCGACCCGTTAAAGGTACAATTTTATTTTAACCCCTGTAACATTTTAAATTACTTTTAGGCCCCTGTAAAATTACAAATAGCCCCCTAAATCTTTTTAGTTATTACATAATTAACCCTTTTGTATTATTTTTAGTATTCGGGCGATATCTGGAGCATCCGGACTCCGATTCGGGCGATTCTGGATCCGTTGCGATCGTGGGAACGAGAGCTACAGTCCTGTAGCCAGTTTGTGAGTGTTTTTATTTTATAAATTATCTTTTTAGTCTATTAATTGAACTTGATTTCTTTATTAATTACCGGTAAATCCTAATTGGTACACCATATTAAAACATTGTAATAAACACTATACTTAAATATGTCGGATACGTAATAGACGTAGAGTGTAACACTGGATACCTATTAGGTCATGTTCATGGACTACTGACATCCGGCACACTATGTCACCATATGTTTCGACACTATCATGTCATGTATCGTATCACAGTAACGTTACCTGCATACGGTTCCACAGATACGCTATGACACAACACTGTCACTAGACATGCATGCTAGATACTGTTACTATAATTCACAGGACATGATATTATATGATACACGGACTACCATTATTACATGTACTGTTACATGGATTATGGCCACACATCTATGTTCCACTAGTACAAGGATAAGTACTGCATGTCATATTATTGTTATCAATCCTTATACTGATACGATAGTTCACTGTACATGATATTAGACACTGCCCATAGGTATTACTTATACATGTTGCACTGATACTATGACACGTCACATCAGTTACTCATATGCACTACTTCACAGACTACCGTCATCACATATATTGTGATCATCATTATATAGATTCTCTGCATAACACTGTTGCACGTGCATGTATGCTTTCTCTATGGATCCCTGTTCATAGTACATGTACTATTGTTTCATGTTACCGTATTCATGTTATGTGATTGTTTCCTGTTATTGATATGGATATTCCCGATACTTGACTTGAGAGCTGTTGATATGCTATATGTGGACTTCCACATCTATTGATCCCGTTTCCCGTTATATTGTTCCCGTTATATTGATCTCGTTATATTGTTCCTGATTCCCGTTATATTGTTCTATGCTATCAACAGAGCTCTGGTCCAGTTATCATGTTACCCGTATCACATATTGTAATGGTACTTGTTACATTGTATATTTGACATATCAGATCATAAAGTTAACTCGGGTATGGGGGAGACTTGACGGTTGATTAGATCTTATCGGGTGATGTACTGGATCCATATTGTTAGTCTCACTGCAGGGGACGGTAGTGCTGCCTACCAATAGCTCCATGAGCTCCCGTTACTTGATTCGTGCTCCCCTCTTAGCGGAGGGCCCTGGTCTCAGCAGCCAGGGGTCCGTTTAAGGCCGTGATCCTGGGTATGCACGGATACATCCACCCGATAAGAACTCCTCGACTATGGGTTTCCAATTAACATAATAAAACAGTATACACAATAGTGACGTTGGGAACACTTGTTATTTGGTCACTCTCTCGTCTGGATAATGGTACCCGTAGGCCATGTCCGGATGGGTTCGACTGGAGTGCGGGCTCCAGTATGAACTGCCAGTGGTATGGGACACTGGAAGAGATTGATTAAAATATCAGGTGGTACTGATTTCTACTATTGTGTCAATCACATGACTTGCCTGATACATGTATACTAACTTGTTACTGTTCCTGTTATTTTGTCTGCTTTCATGTTCACTGTGATCTTGCTTACCTGTTACTGTTCCTGTTCATATTATTGTATCCGCTATCATGTTACCTATAGACTTTGCTACACTACCTGATACCTATGGTGGCATACTACTCATGCACATGTACACCTTGCATCACATATATTCTGCTTTGCATTGCTTATATGCTATTTAGACACAACACAGTAACATGTTCATATTGCATATGCCTACCTGCATGTTCATTTACATCGCTACCATGTTCACTGCTTTTACTTCACCGCTAAATAACATTATTTATTATATAAACTCGATATGATTAGAATCATAACCTGATGATAACCGGCTAGGTAGTGATGGTACCAAAAGATGACATGTTTATATATTTCCACTGCTTCCTATATGCTTATGATATAATATCACTTGTACCACATCATGTATTATATATTAGTATCGTGCTTGTATTATTATGTATGTATTACTGCCTCCTTCATTTTACCACACACTAGGTCGCTTTCTGACGACCCTGGGTTTGCATGCCCAGATTGGAGATCCGAGTTCTCGGAGTAGCAGAGAGTGCCTTGGCGTGACATAGGAGATTCCTATCTGGCCTATTCATAGGTATCCTGGGCATTTATTTCTGTTATCTTATTTGTCCCTATTTTTCATATCTATTATGATCGCTGACCTATTTCTGCAGGTATTCTTGTACTTATTTCATGCTGGGACCCATGTCTATATGGAGGTTATGTACTGTACTGAGGCTTAACGTACGCGTGAGCGTGTTTTCACCTCGCGTAAGTACGTTGCCATAACGTCTCCGTATCTTTAGGATCGGGGCGTTACAGTGGGTGCGTTCGCGCTCGCCGACGGTGATTCACGGCGTGATGCTCTATCCAACGACACCCTCCGCGGCCCCGGACGCCTCCGTCGGAGCCTCCGTCGGTGCGCCGCAAATTGGCTCAAGGTTAGTTTTACATTTATTTGTATGATGGCATTTGTGTAATAATTAGGAAGTCCATTTAATTGTTTATTGGTGTGTACATAGCTGGGTTTTTGCATGCATGCGTGGGTGTGTAGGAGGGAAATTATTTATGTGTGGGGCTTTTTGCATGGTGTGCGTGGATTTTTTTAATGTATATTGTAATGTATTTATATAATTATGTAAAGGTGGGTTTATGTATATATATGTATGTATAGGTGTAGGTATGTGTATACTTGCATGTGTATGTGTACGTGAGTGTACGCGCATGTTTCAGTATGCTAGGGAGTGTGTTAAGTATATATTTATATTTATTTGTATGTTTAGCTACGTGCTACAGTGTTCGAATTTGTTTGGTGAGATCCGGACCGTTGCAGGAGATTCGGACATAATTTAGATTCGTGCCGTTGTGGACCCGATACAATGGTGATTCGAAGACTGATCCATAGGATGATCCGTAGATCAGTGCCAGTTCGTGCAGTGGAGACCAGACAGCGATTCGGTTTCGAAACCGCGTCATTTCATGTGAGCGTTTGCTTTTGTCTCATTTTTTTATTTACCGTTGTCTATATGTATTATGTTTTACTTTTATCATTTTATGTGACTATTTGATTTATTTTACCAGTGTGAACACCTGTATCACTCTATGAGTCATGAGCGAACATTCACCTTATTTATTTTGTTGATCAGAGTATTGATTAGTGTCATTTCATCTGTAGTTATTTACAACTATTGATTCAGGACTAGTTGAGGTATGCCTTATGCTGTGACTTGATTTGATCTATTGATCAGTTGAACTACGCTATATTTGAGATTAAAGGTCATATATTAGGCATAGTGTTTATTGGCAGTTGTCGGTGATTATCCCGACTAGAATCTCTATGGATATCGAGGAAGTGTTAGGTATGACATTGTTTTACCAATATACTGATTTGCTGATACTTGGACTGGCATTGACTTAGTTAGAGTTGGAGTTGACCTATGATATATTTATATTGGATCTTGATTAGTTTATAGAGGAGTTTGATCTTGTTGGATTGTCATTATGTGAGTGTATAGCTTACCTTGAAATAGATATGTAACATGATCTTGGTTTTAGATTATTAAACCAAAGACTTTCGGATTTACCTTAATTATATTGATTAAGTACTGATGATCTTACCGACGTTGGATATTAGATATAAAGATGATCTAGATTTCTTATTGATTGAGGACGTTACCCTCTTTAGTTATGATCTTGACTATAGTTGGATGGATCTGGTTTTGAGGAATAGATATTGATTTAATTGACTTGACCTGATAGATCTTAGATATATCTCGGATATGTTACTTGACTTTGGGATCCTGTGATTGACCTTGATAGAGTGAGAGTGTGTGATAATCTTGATAGAATTGGAACATGAAGATTTGATTTTATGTATCAAAACATGTAGTATTTCAGTTATTGAGATTTGGATATATCGATGACTTAAGGATTAGAGTTGATCGTTGGACGAGAGAATCGATTGTTGATTTATGGGACTTGTGATTACTGTACCAGATTACCTTAATAAGGTTTGATGTTTGAGATTCATGAGGATAACTTTTGAGATTATGAGTTGATTACATACATTACCCAGATTATTCTATTCATGACAGTAGATCATTACCCATCTTAGATATCTTGATTTACCTGAGAACTTGATTGTTTATACATGATGCCTACTTGATACTATTGTCCATGTTACTTAATTGCTGGGAAAAATATTGTTACACGGTAACAACACTCGCATGTTATACTTGTTACATATTCTTGTTATACCGGTATCCTGTTCTTTGATATTATATATTCCTGTTATACCGGTATCCTGATTACACATGTTGATATTATTACTGTGACTACCACTGAGTTATCCCAGTGATTTAAGTAACATGCACATTTAATAATCTTGATAAACTAAAACATGATAACAAACAACTTACACTGGGATTGGGGAGATTGATGGAGGAGACAGCGTCCGTATTTTGGGTGGACCTAGGATTTAGGTTGCGCAGCCGAAAGAGGGTTCCACTGCAGGGTTCCCGTGGGGTGACTGAACCCCCGTCCTGTTCCTGTTATACATGTACCTGTTCCTGTTTACATGTTCCTGACTACCTTGCGGTAGGTCCTGGTTCAGCGCCAGGAGTTGGGCCGTGGTCCCGGGTATGCACGGGACCCACCTAAAGCATGGACAATGTCTCCAACCGATCAGTTTCAATAATTTAGGGCATCGATTGGCATGTGTGGTAGGCGTAGTATGGGATGCGTCTATTACGTGTGACAATTGGTGTTCGCTAACATAATTAATAATAAACTGTTGATGCTTTGTGGCTGACTGTAATCACCTGATTGTATATCTATTTATATCATTATGATAGACCCGTGATTGTAACCAGGACCAGATTTATGACCAGACTTGGATACCAGCTTAGTGACATGTGATAGGTATATATTTTTGCCATCAGTTGCTTGTTTACTATTGTGACAGTTGTCTTCTACCTTTATTTCGTATTGTTATCAGATATGTTACAGTTCAGTTATTTATCATGTTATTTAGTTTCATATATCTGCAGTTGTTCTTTCTATTATTTATGCACTGTTTATCTGCACGAGCTGTTCCCTTTACACACACACTCACCATGGTCGCGTTCTGACGACCCTGGATTTGCACGTCCAGATATTGGACGATTGTTCTAATGTGCAGGTGTTCGACGAGACTGTTCATCTTGCGAGGGACTGGACGCTCTTTCTTCTGTTCTGGTATCCTCACCTCTTTTATATTCCTATCATTTCTTGATTTTACCTTTATCGCTTCAGCTGTCATTTTTCTTGCCATCATTTATGCTGCTATCATTGTGATTGTCATTATATGTATTATTGCAGTGATCATTTAATATTATGCTTCTGATTCATAGCTTGTTCAGGTTAATTTAGGCTTAGCGTGTATACGTGGGGTATTTTCCTCGCGTATATACGTCGCCGACTCTCGTCGCGTCTCCGCTCCAGCGTATTTTGGGAAGCGGGGCGTGACAGGGTTTTTTTGGTATCAGAGCCTAGGTTTTCGACTTGCGATCTTGAATTTTGACTCTTGTTTCGCAAGAGATGACCTAGTTCTTACCGGTAACTTGAACGAGTTATACTTACACTGCAATATACATATACTATTCACATGATAATATTGACTCCATTTGGAATTGATCGTCCTCCCTTTGGAATTTCATTCTTGACCTGTTAATATCCATGATTTCAACACTTCATTTAGAGTGATTTGGATGTCCATCTTGATTTCGTCCTTCTTTTCTATTCATTCCTCCTGATCCTATCTCTTGAGATTGATCACTCTATTCTGAAGCTGGTAGCAGAGATCAGAGCGCGCAGCGGAAGCATGGTGAAGTTTTGATGCAGTGAGAAGTGGTGTGGAAGCTTCATTTTCTTCCTAATTTGATTTTTTATCATTCCCCGCTTTATTGAAATTTCGAGGATAAAATTTTTATTAAGGTGGGTAGAATGTAATATCCCTAATCAAAACTACTGTATTTTTATTTTCTTCAAGTATTTATTTTGATTTACTGAGTATTTTTATTTAATCAAGTTAATTTATTATTTTTCCTGAGATTATTATTATTAAGTATGGAGATTATTTTTGGGGCAGTAAATGGTAATTCGACATTTTACATTTACCATTATTATCATTGATTGATATTTAATTATTATTTCCAATATTTCATTAAGGTCACTATTCTTTATTAATATTTTTATTCCATTATGATTATTATTTATTGTTAATATATTATTATTCTATTGTGCAGATGTACGATGAGACCATACGACTTGCGAGGAACCGGACTCTCTCTCCTTTGATTCTGGTATTCTTTCCTTTCTTTATTCCTGTTATTATTCTTTGATTCCGGTATATCACCCTTAGCCTCTATTTCATTCCTTACTTCATTTGAGATCATGTGTAGCCCGTATATGTATTATTGCAGTGATCATTGATATTTTTATGGTTCATATTTATAGCTTGTTCAGGTTAATTTAGGCTTAGCGTGTATACGTGGGGTATTTTCCTCGCGTATATACGTCGCCGACTCGTGTCGCGTCTCCGCTCCAGCGTATTTTGGGAAGCGGGGCGTGACACAGATACATTACCATCATATACACTGTCACTGTTATATGCATACGCGACACTGTTATTTCATGTACTGGTATCACCATAGGTCATGTCACTACCCGTTACACTATATACTGTTGTGTCATGTTGTTTCAGGTACATGTCTATTAAGAATCACGATGCTATTACTACATGTTCGTGACCCACTGATGCACTGATATGCTATTTCACTGGAAACTGTTACACGGATATTTTGTACACTATTGTTCTTATATCACAGTTATATAGATTTACTGGTATACATGCGATTGATTGTTTCTGTATTCCTGTTGCATGGTTCACTGCTCCTGTTACCTGGATTCCTGATATTTGAATATTCATGTACTCCTATTAAAATATATACTTGTTCATGTAACCGTAACCGCAATACTGATAAAAATCCTGTTATAAATATTGTTAACACGCTAGCATACTTGTATTCTGGTATACCAATTATTAGCACAATCACGCCAGCGCCCGGCGGAACATGTGCCACACGGAGCAAAGTGCCACATCACACCTATCCGTGGTGGAGGCCACCTCTTGAATCCGTGGGGGCCACCTCTAGAATCCTCACTCCGCTTGGTGTTGGGTGACGAGAATGTCTCCGGTGCTCTTGTTATTGATATTGTTACTGACCGACTCAGTATTCTTGTTATATTGTATTCCGTTATACGCACGGTCATGCTGACGTCCAGTACATGGTGTGTGGAACTAAGTGCCACACGGAACAAAGTGCCACACCACATACATGGTGGGGGCCAACTCTTGAATCCGTGGGGGCCACCTCTAGAATCCCACATCGCGGGGTATTGGCATGATGAAGTGATCAGCACAATTTTATATCATTTTTATGCTCCTAATTATCTATTATTTGTATTTAAATAATGCTACTCGGGTATATTTGATTATATTTTGCAGGGAGTCCGGTTACTTTCAGCAATAAAATCACACAATTTGTAAAAGATTGAGGGTTACTTTCCAAACATGTTGCAGTGTTTTGGCCATAAGTTTAGGTATAAGACTCTGAAAGAGGTCATTCAAGATGTCTACGGAAAGAGAATTCAAAGATCTACAACTTTGCTGTTGATAATTTTTGCTGATTCGACTGTTTGAATGCCCGTATTGGCCATTTATAGAATCAGCCTGAGTCAAAACTGAATTAATATGTAATATTTTTTATCTGAGGGGCTTTTCTGTAAATATTCCTTATTATATAAGGAATAGAGAGGGCTGCTGTAGGCCGGGAGCTAATTTTTTTTTTTATGCAGTTGTGGGGCTGTTTCTTGTAGAGGGAGTTTTCCTTTTAAATATTATATATGATTTTGAGTCATTTAATCATCATGGTGGCCTTGTATCTCTTCCTGTTGATTGCATATGCCATCTAATGCCTTCATCACAGGCAGTTGTTCTTTGGGTTCCACGCGCGAGGAGAAAAGCCAGTGCGGCTTGAGGTAATTTTTTTTTTTAATTTAGTTAATCAATTCTAGTAGTAGTTATTAATTACTTGGTTATTAATTTGTTTATATTAATTTAATTATCTAATTACATGCAATTAATTATTTCTTGATCATGATTTATTCATTAGACTATATTGTTATTGGCTGCGTCATGATTAGCTAATTTCTCTTCGAACACCTAGGGGATGAACTTAGGCTAGATTCTAGTGTGATCAACTGTAGATCTCCCACCTAGGGTTGTTGCACACACCAATTGACCTATAACTTTTAGGAGATTATTTCTAGAACAATTAGGTATTTGACAGGTTATGTGTCTGAGGTTTATGGTCCATGCTTAGGGTTTTCCTGCTATTTTCTGTATTTAATTTAAGTTGTTGATTTTATTTACTTTTGATGGATCATGTAAAGTGGACAATAACTTGTGCTTAGATATAGTAGTCAGACTTAATTTGCCTGTTAGAAATAGGGATTTGGTGAGTAACAACAGAATGGTTGGAGATTAAAAATTGACTACTTGATGCTAGTTTAGGGGATTCGATCCTAAGTGCTTGACTTTTCTAAATTAACACATAGTTCAGAACAAACTCCCACAAAACCTTTGATCAATTCATCTAGAAGTGTTGAAAGCAGAAGAACCACCTGTCCCTGTGGACCGACCCTCAAGTGCTACATTGAACGACCGTGCACTTGCGGTATTTTAAAACGAGGAAACAGAATCTCCCCAACAAGTTTTTGGCGCCGTTGCCGGGGACACGGTGTTCTATCTTTAGTTTTGACACTAATATCGGATTTAAAAAAAACATAAAAAAATAAAAAAATAAAAACCAATTAAAAATTAGTATAGTTTCAGTCCATTCCCACATCATCATTTTCTCTTCACATCACCTTCACCCAATTTGTCCGTGATCCTGATTTATGTCAGCTCGGTTACGAGACTCAAGAGGACGTCTAGTTGGTAAAGATTCAAACGAGACCAAAATGACTACTATTTCACAACCGGTTCTTATGGATTGATGGTATCCTCCTCGATCATCACGTCCAACCTGCATTCAACTCCCAGCGGCTAGTGAAAACAATTACGAACTTAAGCCGCAGTACATCATGATGTTCCAAGGGTTTTCTGGGCTGGAATCAGACGATGCATATATGTTCATTAGTGAATTTGAAGAGGTCTGTGCAATGATGAAGATCCAACAATTGAGTGATGATGCAGTTAAGTTAAGGTTTATTCCATTTGCACTTCGGGACAATGCTAAAAAGTGGTTGTATAGCCTGACCATCAACTCAATCACAACGTGGGCGGAATTTGTCGCAGTCTTTCTAAAGAAATTCTTCCCAATGCATAAGACTGCAAGAATACGGAGTGAGATAAGCCAATTTCATCAATATGACAAAGAACCATTCTGGAGATACCTAGAAAGGTTTAAGGACCTTCTAGCACAATGTCCCCATCACGCCATTGAGACGTGGCGTCTCTATCAAATAATTTATGAAGGTGTAGATTATCAATCTAAAACCTTACTTGAATCCATGAGTCATGGGGACTTCATGTTGATGACAGAGGATGATGCATGAAAATTCGTCGAAGATATGATAGAAAAGACCATGCAGTGGGAGGGATTTACCGAAAGATCTTCAATAATAACTCCTTCATTAAGGGGCGATGTCCACTCAATTGAGAACTCAAGTGCTACTGAAGTTAAGGTGGCTGCTTTAATGAGAAGAATAGAGGCACTGGAACTCAAAAGGACTCCTGCACAACTCGATCACATAAATCAGATATTCACACCGAGCTGTTACAAGTGCCACTCTCCAACTCATGAGTTAGAAGATTGTCCAATGCTCCCTAATCCACTAGCCGACGGCCAAGATCAACTAAATGCCACGTTTCATCACCAACGAAATGATCCCTATGCCCCAACTTACAATCCAGGATGGAGGGATCATCCTAATTTCTTTTGGAACCATGGGACATACCAAAAAGGTCCCTTGTCCAATGAGAATCAGCTAAATAGTGGACAAATTTCAAGACCGAATGTGGGACTAAATCAAAATCAACCAGCTTTTGTGAACCCACATTCCACTCAATCTTCTGCCTCACAATTATTTGCAAATCCAATAATTCCACCACCAGGGCTTGGGAACGAACAAGAACATAAGCTGAGCAACATGGAAAAGACATTCACTTCCTTCATGCAATCAGCAACACAAATGTTGAATGCCAATCAACAGATGATAAATCGTCTCGAGTTAAAAGTGAGCCAGATGGCATCACAAATTAATAAGAGGGAGAAGGAAACATTCCCAAATCACTCTATGGTTAATCCAATGTCAACTCCTTCCAGTTCTGCTCAAGTCAACGCAGTTCATACTTTGCGATCTGGAAAGAAAATTGACAATCAAGTGGTGATGCCCGACCAAGCGAGTCCTTCTTTTCCCAAGGCTATCCCATCCTATTCTGGCTCAGATGAATTGAAAGAAAAGAAAATAAGATAGTCAGTGAGCCTCTGTATGAGCCACTAGCACCATTTTCAAATAGGCTCAAACCGAAGAAGCATTCTGCTCAAGTGGAAAAGGCTCTTGAAATTTTTAAGCAGGTAAAGGTCAATATTCTACTTTTAGATGTAATTGAGCAGGTCCCTTATGCAAAATTCTTAAAGGACCTTTGCACAAAGAAGAGAGCAACACAGGTCCCCAAAAAAGTCTTTCTTGCGGCAAATATTTCTGAGATTCTGTCCAATTCGATCTCTGTGAAGTACAAAGATCCTGGCTGCCCAACAATCTCATGCACAATAGGGAACACAGTTATCAAACAAGCCTTACTAGATTTGGGAGCGAGCGTAAACTTACTTCCCTATTCGGTGTACCAACAGTTAGAGTTAGGAGAGTTAAAACCAACCAAGGTCACACTCCAATTGGCGGATAGGTCAATAAAAATTCCTAGAGGAGAGATTAAAAATGTTCTGATTAAGGTTGGTGAATTTATCTTTCCTGTGGACTTCATCATCCTTGACACTGAACCTATGATGAACCCTCGTGGCCAGATTCCTGTGATCTTGGGTAGGCCATTCCTAGCAACTTTGAATGCTTTGATCAACTGTCGTAGCGGTTTAATGAAACTCACATTTGAAAATATGACAGTTGATCTGAATATCTTCAACCTGGAAGGGCAACAAACTGAGCCATCTACTGAATTCTTTGAAGTAAATATGATTCAAAGTCGATCAAGTGAATTTGAGGATGATCAGATAGATTCAGACTTTGGGTGTACTCACCAAAGTTTTGACGAGCTATGTGAGGAAGAGATCAGGATGTTTGATGAAATAAATCAACTGGTTAATCATGTGTCATCCCTGATTCGAGAAATGGCGAACGATCAAATCGACAATGACTCCATAAATTTTGGCTGTAAATATTGCGAACAAAGCTTTGAAAAGATTTTTGAGGATGTGTTTTTACTCTTAGATGAATTGGATGGACACACATTCCCCACAGGATTCTTTGATAAAAACTTTGAAGAGATATTTGACGATGAACTTAAATTCTTAGCTATTGATCAAGCTTGCTCACGTGAAAGTGAAGATAATAAGATCGGGCTAGGTGTTAATGCTGCAGGAGTGAGTCCTCTTTCTAACTTGCTGATCAAAAGAAAGCGGAAGAGGAAGAGGATAAAGAAAAAGAGTGTGAAAATCATGTTTAAAGGAGGTTGTGCTGAAATGATAAAGGGTTCTAATTTACAAGTAAAGTCGATGAAGAGGACCCACTTTGAGAGTGGAAAAAGATCAAGGGGGAGGAACCGACATAGTTTACGCTAGGTATGGCAAAAACGTGGAGCTATTCATATGTATATATTTGCATTTTTTTCTCATAGTTTTTGAGTCTTTTTATTTTCCTTTTAGTTAGTTGAGTCAGTTTTAGTGAGTCTTTTATTTATCTCTTTCTCTAACCTATGTGTCGAGTTTATTACAAGTGATACAGGATAAGTCAGGAGGCATCCACCACACACAGAGAGAATTTTTGTTGCTTCGACAGCTTGATTTTCTAGTGCACTATGAGTATTTCTAATTCTAGCATACTGTTTATATTTTTATATCTTTTGTATGCTTGAATTGCATGATTATCTTGATTGTGTGCATATTTTGGATGTGTAAATTACATGCTACATTATTTTTATCTTTGTATTCATTTGTGTGCATGAGGACATGACACAGTTTAGGTGTGGGGAGGGAGATTCACATTTTTTTTCCTTTTAGGAGTTTTTTTTGTTTGTTTTGCTTTTAGGGTTTCCCCCCTTTCTTTATCTTTATTTTCTTTTAGGAGTCTTAAAAAAAATTGAAAAAAAAAGAAAAAAAAGTTGAAAATTTTCTGCAAATGATTAGCTAGTATGTGAGTGATTTAGTATCCATGAGTGGATTTTAAGGGTAAGATCAAAATGAAAGAGTTATAAAGTCTTAAAATAAAGATTAAAATCTAAAATGGACATACTATCTAAACTTAGTCTAAGTGATTATGTACCCAATAGCACTTACACTATTAGTTCATACGCTTGGGATATTGATTGCAACTAAAAAAAAAGAAAAAAAGAAAAAAGATTTTTATATAGTAAAATAGATATTAATAAGTCTTGTCTTATGGCCTCAGTTGCTTGAGTAATTAAATCCGCAGGAGTGCTTTTATACTTATTGTCCTAAGACCATCTGGTTTGGGAGCATTGGCCCAAAACTCGTTATATGGGTAGCTGAGAAAGCCTAATAGGACAAGACATTATAAAAATATAATAATTTTAATTGTCAATTAGCTAGGTGCTTTGGCCTCAGGAAGCCTCGGTATCTACGCGAAAGATTGTTAAAAAAGAAAGAGTCTTAAAAAGAAAAAGAAAAAGAAGGAAAAAAATTGTTATCACCAAAAAAAAATATGAAAGTTGTAATTAAATATTTCCAAGCTTAAGAACTACATCATGATCAGGGGGTACATAGGATCTGAAACTTAGGACAGGTGGTGTAAAGTTTTAGATTTGAGACTTTATTTTATAGCCAATATGATTTCTTGAATTGAGGTTTTACTTGAAAATGAAACTCATGGAAATTGATGATCTTGCTAGCTAGTTAACTAAAAAAAATTGATTTGTTTTCCTTTTCTTGATTTTCGGTTATCCTTATTTTACTTTTATTTATTTCTTAATCTCTAACTTTCTTGGATTTTGTGGGTGTAATCTACTGAAAACCCTCACGAGACAAAACTCGTCTTCTAGGGGTAACCTAGGGGTTTAACGGCTTGTTGCACATGCTAAGTCCAACCGTGATTCCTACGAAAGTGAGTTAGGGTAGTTTAGTTTTTCTTTTTATTAGTTTTGCTCGAGGACTAGCAAAAGATAGGTGTGGGGGTATTTGATCAGCACAATTTTATATCATTTTTATGCTCCTAATTATCTATTATTTGTATTTAAATAATGCTACTTGGTATATTTGATTATATTTTGCAGGGAACAGGTAAAAGAAAAAAAGGGAATCCGGTTACTTTCAGCAATAAAATCACGCAATTTGTAAAAGATTGAGGGTTGCTTTCCAAACATGTTGCAGTGTTTTGGCCATAAGTTTAGGTACAGGACTCTGAAAGAAGTCATTCAAGATGTCTACGGAAAGAGAATTCAAAAATCTACAAATTTGCTGTTGATAATTTTTGCTTATTCGACTGTTTGAATGCCCGTATTGGCCATTTATAGAATCAGCCTGAGTCAAAACTGAATTAATATGTAATATTTTTTATCTGAGGGGCTTTTTTGTAAATATTCCTTATTATATAAGGAATAGAGAGGGCTGCTGTAGGCCGGGAGCTAGGTTTTTTTAGTTTTTCTTTATCATTAAATTTTTTTTTAATGCAGTTGTGGGGCTGGTTCTTGTAGAGGGAGTTTTCCTTTTAAATATTATATATGATTTTGAGTCATCTAATCATCATGGTGGCCTTGTATCTCTTCCTGTTGATTGCATATGCCATCTAATGCCTTCATCACAGGCAGTTGTTCTTGGGGTTCCACGCGCGAGGAGAAAAGCCAGTGCGGCTTGAGGTAATTGTTTTTATTTATTTATTAATTTAGTTAATCAATTCTAGTAGTAGTTATTAATTACTTGGTTATTAATTTGTTTATATTAATTTAATTATCTAATCACATGCAATTAATTATTTCTTGATCATGATTTATTCATTAGACTATATTGTTATTGGCTGCGTCATGATTAGCTAATTTCTCTTCGAGCACCTAGGGGATGAACTTAGGCTAGATTCTAGTGTGATAAACTGTAGATCTCCTACCTAGGGTTGTTGCACACACCAATTAACCTATAATTTTTAGGAGATTATTTCTAGAACAACTAGGTATTTGACAGGTTATGTGTCTGAGGTTTATGGTCCATGCTTAGGGTTTTCCTGCTATTTTCTGCATTTAATTTAAGTTGTTGATTTTATTTACCTTTGATGGATCATGTAAAGTGGATAATAACTTGTGCTTAGATCTAGTAGTCAGACTTAATTTGCCTGTTAGAAATAGGGCTTTGGTGAGTAACAACAGAATGGTTGGAGATCAAAAATTGACTACTTGATGCTAGTTTAGGGGATTCGATCCTAGGTGCTTGACTTTTCTAAATTAACACATAGTTCAGAACAAACTCCCACCAAACCTTTGATCAATTCATCTAGAAGTGTTGAAACCAGAAGAACCACCTGTCCCTGGGACCGACCCTCAAGTGCTACATCGAATGACCGTGCACTTGCGGTATTTTAAAACGAGGAGACAGAATCTCCCCAACATGAAGGCATCCTCAGCGCGCTTGCTATTCAGACCCAGTACATGATACATTTAATAAGCCAACAATAGTGACGTCAGGAACACTTACTATTTAGTCATTCTTGTTGGCCCAAAGGCCCATCACTCTAGTTTTTGATGATGATTAACTCATGTAGTTATAGTACTAATGATCTTATGTTTAGTTAGTCTCAGATTTGTGATCAAGATCTTAGTAGGTGTTTAGCTTCAACAAAGGATTTAAAGTCAAGTTTTGGAGCTAACACAGTTTGATTCAAGAGCCTATGCTTCAAGACCACATCAAGTACTCAAGAGGAGTCTACCTCTTTGGATCAAAGTTTGGACCAAGTCAAGAAGGAGAAGAAGATTTCAAGTGAAGACTTCAAGAGAAGACTTGTGTCTAGGTTTGTTTTCGTTAAGATTTTATTTTTAGATAAAGTGTAAAGGATAGAATAGTTGGTGGATTGCTTAAGTATATCATATACACTCACACACAAGATTTAGATGTGTTTTTCATAAAAAAATTTTCATTTTGGAAAAGAGCCTTCATTTGAAAAATACCGATTTGGTTTTTGATTCAAAGTTTACATGTCTTTAACCAAAACCATTTTTAGTGCTTATTGTCAAAAACATAGATATTCCATCATTTATGTGTAATGGATCATATCCATACATACTATGCTTTAAAAGTGTTTAAAATATCTTGTCTTTGTATTTGGAGAAGTTTTGAAAAAATCTATTTGGAAAAATACAGATTTTGTTTTATGCCAAAATTTCTAAGTTACAAAAATAGTTCAAAATGTTTGTAACATGGTTTGATTTTTACTCAAACATGTTTGTATATCAAAGTATTATACTGAACTTATTTTTGTAGATTTTAGAGATTTTATGGGATTTTATTAAAGGAAAAATACCAAATTTTCAATCCCTAAAAAGTTCTGTTCTGGCTTCTGCCGGTTGACCGGGCCGGTCGACCGAGCCAGGAGTCGGTCGACCGACGTGCACAAACGTACACGCCTGTTTGACTAGAGGGCTGGTCAGAGAGCTTCTGCTCTCTGGAAAGCCCCGGTCGACCGGGCGGTCGACCAGCAGAGAGCTCTGCTCTATGTATCCAGGCCACGATCGATCAGGCCGGTCGACCGCTGGCTCAACGGTCAGAAATCTGACCGTTGGCCGGTCGACCGGGCGGTCGACCGACAGCAGTCCAGAACTGCTAATTGGACCCCAACGGCTCATTTTTCTTGGCCTATATATTGGGGTTCCTATGGACTGTTTTATACAAGATTTTAAGTGAGTTTTTGCACCAGTTTTTCCTACTCTATTAAGAGGTTTTCTCCACTTGTTTAAGAGTCAAATACTTCCATTCAAAAAGAAAGTTTATCAAGAGTTTTCAAAAGTCATTTTCTTGTGTTTTTCACCACAACTTCAATCCTTATTTTTCTCACAGACACTTGAGCTTTCCATTAATATATCCATCCTATAGGAGAGTTGTTGTGAGATTATTTTAGGTGATCAAAGTATTGTGATCACCAAAGACTTTATCTTTACTTTGAGGAGGCGGACTTGTGTGTTGTGATTGTTTCGAGTTCTAGTGAGAGCTCATTGTAGAGGTGTGGCCTCGGCAAGCTTGCGTGCTTGCGGTGTGTTGTTCTTGCGGGAACAAGTGAGGGACTAGAGAGTCCAAGAGTTCTAGTGGAAACTCCTTGTAGGTGTTGCGACACCGAGTGATCTTGTGGGATCGATTTTAGTGGAAATCCTTCATAGTGTTGAAGGTAGGGACGTAGAGCAAGTGTGCTCGAACCTCGAAACAATTCTCCCGTGTTTGCGATTGCTCTCTCTCTCTCTTACTTGTTTATATCTTGCATGCTTATATTGCTTTCATCTTTATATGCTTGATATATATTTGTGCTCATATTGTTATATGCTTGGGGTTTGTTTGCTAACACTTGTATTCAACCAAGAGAGTCAAAGCGGCACCTCAACTCTTATCTAGAAGAATCATGAGGAGTTAGTTTAGAGCCCTTCACGGGGAATCCGGCTACACTCTTATGTTATACTTGGTTTGTTTAGCGTTAGAAGTTTTAGTTTGCATTAATAGTTTTAATTCTGCATTAATTGACCATTAGATTAGCTAGTCACCTATTCACCCCCCTCTAGGTGATTTCAATTCTCTCGTTTGGATAATGGTACCCGTATGTCATGTACGGATGGGTTCGACTGGAGTGCGGGCTTCAGTATAAACTGCTAGTGGTATGAGACACTTGAAGAGATTATTTAAAATATCAGGTGGTACTAATTGTTATTATTGTATAAATAACATGACTTGCTTGCTAATGTATACTACTATTTAGTTATACTTGTTACTGTTCCTGATAATTTATCCACTATCATGTTACGCCCGTGACCGGTCTACTGTATTTCACTTCCTGATACTTGTTACACTTTTTGTGGTAGCATACTATTCATGTACACATAGACTCTACCTTTCATGTATTTTCTGTACCATATATATATATTCTTCATGCACACACTATTCCTAGACACTCATGACACTATAGTAAGATTATTCATGTTTCCCACACACACTATCAGGTTATTATTTATATACATACGAATAACATGCTAGGTAATGAGGATTTTATAGTACTGATAGATAATACTGTTATAACATACTAGGTGTTGATGGATATTATATATTATCGTGATTTTACTATTGTAGTATATTACTGCTTCCTTCATTTTACCATTCACTAGATCGCTTTCTAATGATCTTGAGTTTGCGTGCGCAGGTTGGAGATCCGACTTATCGTATTGTCAGATATTTCACTGAATTCACATAGGAGAGTCATCATCGAGACCATTCATAGGTATCTTAGTGATTTATTTCTGTTATCTTATTTATCCCTGTTTTCATATCTGATATGCTCACTGACCTCTTTCTGCAAGTATTCTTTTACTTATTTATGCTAGACTCATTGTGGATTATATATATTCCTGGTACTGAGGCTTAGCGTATATACGTGAGAGTATTTCTGCTCTGTGTATATTATGACGCCATAGCGTCCCCGTACCCACGGGATCGGGGCATTACAGTTTCAATAACCAACCTCGCTCAACTTGTATTCGAAAAAATATGGTATAGGACATATACCCAAACATACAAATTGGACGAGTCTTAATAATTAATAATAATATGCTACTGACATTTGACTAGCGACATACTTGATCTATACTTGTGAGACATGTGACACAATACATTATTCTGCTCGCCACTTACATATGACATCTATGCTACTGTGTTGAATTACCTGACTTGCTTATTTTTGGGTTTCCATACCGTTTTTTATGCATGTTTTTCGATTCAGATTTATTGATATACATGTATTTACTTGATTTTAGATTTACTGTCGTTCATTTAATTTCCTTTATGTTACTGGTCATTGCATGTACCTGTATGCCTGAGCCATATCACTTGATCATGTACATGTGTGATTGCCTGAGCACGACAACTAGATTTATTATACGTACTCGCTAGGTTGCTTTCTGACAATCTTAGATTCTCATGTCCAGATCCTAGAGTCTGGACGTGGTGGCCTTACTGTACTTGATTAGAGTGGCGCAGCGGAAGCGTGGATGAGCAGTTGCTTGTCCGGACACTCTTTCTTCCAGCCTCCCCTTGATCGGCTCACGAGATTCTCATCTTACTACTCATGAGTACTTTACCATCTTTTTATTTTACATCCTGCTTTTGCGCTTCTTGATGATTTCATATTTTTTAGATATTGTATCATACTTTGTGATAACTGTGTACTTGTATTATTATTATTGGAATGCATATTTTCATTGCGCTTTCGTACTCTGATTCTTGCCTGTACTGATGTTTAGCGTATATATGTGAGGGTATTTTCGCCCTGCGTATATACGTCGCAGTAACGTCTCCGTACCATGGGATCGAAGTGTTACAGGTGAATTAACTAAACTAAACATATATCATAAAGGCGATAAAACCCTAAGTATGGACCATTAACCCCTGATACATAGCCTATCAAATATTTAGTTGCTCTATAAATTAATTTCCTATAAGTGACAGGTCAATCGGTGTATAAACAACCCTAGATTAGAGATCTACAAGTTGACCGCATGAGCATCTAACCTAAGTTCATCTTCCCTAAGTACTAGCTGGGAAGCTAGCTACACATGATTAGATTGATAATAATATAATGAAGCATGATTAAACTTCTAATATATAAATTGCAAATAATAATTAATTAACAAAACTAAGTTAAACAATTAAACTATCAACTAAACTAAAAATAATTAACTACTTTAATAAATAAAAAAATTACCTTAAAATGCAGCCTATATGACATGCTGTCGCCCACTCGTGCATGCAAGTTGCAAGCTCTAAGACCGTCAGAAATCAAAAGCATAAAGAATAAAAAAATCCTAATGTTAAAAGAAATTTTGACCAAAAAAAACTGTGACATGCAGCCAAAACTAATCCTCAATCACACATGAATGTTTTCAAAAATTACAACTACTATAAAAACTTAAGAAAAATCAAAGGCAGCCTCCATGGTTAGCAAATTAAAAAATAAAAAAAACATAAAACGTAAATACCAACGCCATGTAACCTAAGAGATAATGAAGATTTTATAAGCTTTCACATGAATATTCTCACTCTAACATAATATCCGCATGTTTTCTTTTACATCCCATCTCATAAAACAGTAAAAGATTAAGAGGAGTATAAATATCAAGGAGAAGGAAATCAATCCGTTTTCAAGTCAAAATAAAAATTTGAAAAATAATCTTTAGCTCCTTGGATTGTCCAAACTTGCATTTCAGCTCTATTTAAATGTCACCAGCAGTTTCTTTGGTTTCTACGGATAGTCAGATGGTCGAACCAGTAGAAACTCTCAACACTGGAGTTGAAATCTTTGAATTCTCTTTCGGTAGACACCAAGATAACCTCTTCCGGAGTCCTGTAACCAACATTATGGATAAAATACAACATCATGCTTAGAAGATAACCCTTAATCATTACAAATTGCGCGATTTTACTATTTAATTTTTCTTTTTTTTAAATTTTTAATCTTGTACCTGTTTACCGCAAAATCCACTAAAAGCACCCAAGTAGCATTATTCATAAAAAAAAAGATAAATAAGGGCAATAAAATGGTATAAATTCATGTTAATTATAAACCAATGCTTAATTTTATCTAGTATATTGTAATCAAGATTTACTTTCTATCTTACTTTTCTTTCTTGAATTTGAAGCAACAAATCTTGGATTAATCTAGGTTTAACATGATATTTATTCTTGATAGACTAGTGTTTGCTTGTGGTAGATGATTAGTTGGTTATGCCTGTTCTTTCTATTTAAAAACCTTTGTTTACAATCATAATTCTTTTTTTCAAGTTATTTGCTAGAGAATTCATTCCGAAAAGCTTCCATCACATCTTCCCTGTGATCGACCTGTCTAGCCTTGCTACGAATTTATATTGAAAAGAGACTAAGATCTTTCTAACTTTAAGTTTTTTTCTTTATTTTCAATTTAATTTCTCTTTCTTTTCAAAATTTTAGAGTCGTTGCTGGGGAGGGAACGACACGATATTCTCTAAAACTAATTATTTTTTTGTTTGCAGGATCTGATAACAGGAAAACTAGCTGCAGTTAAGGACATATAGCTACTATGTGCCTCTGCCTAGATGACAGAGCAATAAAGCCTACTAAATAGCCATGTAAACGCGATAATAGCTGTGTTTTCGCGGCATTAATAGATCACTACTAATTGATTTTTTGCAGATTGCTGCAAATTACAAAGTTCTGTTTACTGCTCTTATAATTTTTCTCTATGATTACACTGCACACTGCTAATTAATTAACAGTAACCTATTAGTTGACTAATTAAAACATTTTAGACTCTTGCATCATAGACACGTATCTATTTAAATTTTTTAATTTTTGTTGGAGAGTGCTGGCGGCAAGGTACATCCACATTACATATAGATTAGGAAACACCCTTGGCTGATTTACTACTATTGAGTGAATTCTTTTCTATTTGTTTATATATGTGCACCAATACATCTTAAGGGTAAAACCCAAACGTGGGGACGTCATTACCCTTCCTTGGCCTACAGACCATTTCCGTTGCACTCACAACCCTAACCCTAAATTAAAATTGACTAGACGTTAGCCTTAGGTTAACTCTGGCTCATTAAGAAATTGAATGAAGGAGGAAGTTATTTGAAATTAACTCTTACCAAATTGGTGACTAGGCAAGGGATTGAGGGACGAACCCCATAGGTTGGTGGTTTGGCATAATTAGGCCCATTTTTTACGGATATCTCCCACCGATCTTACCACCTACCTGGCCGATTAACTTGTGGTTAAGATCAAAAATATATCTCCCAAAGATAATTTAAAGTTAAGAGTCGTCTAGGTCCAGGCTTACCCTAGATTAGGATTTTGAATTTTGAATTTTTTCTTAATTGATTGGGTGAAGTTGCTTATTTAACTGTGCATGTCAGCTTGATCGAGAGACCCAGTCACATCTAGACTAACCAGTAACAGTCACCACCTGAACTCGAACTCGATCCACATATGACACAATCACCATCATTGCAGGATAAGTTCTATCTTATAAAGACCTCTCTTCCATTTTGCATTCAGCTCCCCGACATTGAAGACAACCAATTTGAGCTGAAACCACAATACATCAACACTCTTCCCAAGTTTCATGGATTTGAATCCGAGGATGTATACTTTTCATAAGGAAATTTGAGCAAGCATGTCTCATGATGAAAATACCTAACCTAGGAGTAGATGTCGTTAAGTTACATTTTGTCCTATTCTCTTTGAAAGACTTAGCAAAGAAATGGTTCTACAGTCTCGAAGCCGGTTCCATATCATCATGGGACAATTTCGTCAAGGCCTTCTTGAAGAAGTTCTATCCCGTTCACGAGATGACGCAAATTAGGAAAAGCATCTTACAGTTTAAGCAAACAGGTAATGAACCTTTTTGGAAGTGCTTCAAACGTTTTAAGGACCTCCTTGCCCATTGCCTTCATCATAGGATAGAAAAATGGCGACTTTGTTAAACTCTTTATGATGGATTAGAATATCAAACACAAATCTTATTAGAATCTATGTGCCAAGGAGGATTTTTGAAAAAGAACGAAGATGAAGGATGGTAATTATGTGAAGATTTGGCTAACAAAACCATCCAGTGGGAACCAACTCTGGAAAAATTTAGGATTAATGATTGTAGGCTGTCTAAAAATTACTGAAGACAAGTCGTCAAAAAGTAGAATCCAAACTCTAGACACAGGGCTAGTCATCGCCACCAATGCAGGACCAAGATGCGAGGGTTGAAACCTGCGTCTCAACATCACTGCAAGGACTGAGACGCGAGGGTTGAAACCCCCGTCCTAATATTATTGCAAGTGTCAAGACGCAGAGTCCAAAGCCCGCGTCTCACGCGAGCTTGACGCAGAGCTGGAAACCCGCGTCTCTCAAGCATTACTTCAGCATCAAAACGCAAGGCTCAAAACCTGCATCTCGGTTATAACTACCCTCATTACTGGGTCAATTACCGCCCATGTAATGAGGGAGTTAACCTCATTATGGAGTGTTTTTAAGGGACGTTTACCCCCTGAAACCTCTATAAATAGCCCAGTTTGCTATGGAAGAGGGGTCGAAAAAAAAAGGGGTCGGATACTTCTTGGTAAAAAGAACTTCGGTTGTAAGTCGTAGAAACACCAAGATTTCTAGCTGAAAAGGAAGAGAGAGTTCAACTCTTCTAACAACTTGCTGCGTACAAGTTCATTTTTGCCTACACTCTCTTTGAGATCCTTGGCGGACAGAAGCTGTGTTACTTCGTCTATTATCCAAAGAGAGGATTCTCAAAAGGTCCTGACATTCACCTGGTCAACGGAAAACAAGATTCTATTTCCACCGCCGCATCAAGAACCCGATACTAAACAAAGGAAAGATTCAAGTTTGAATATCTTCCCTCTCTTGTAAGAGGATTATTGATCCGCTGTAACTTTCTTTACAATCAAATAAAGAATTTACTTCTCGATCTTCAATTTTCCCACCAGATAAGAGATGGCGACTCCGCTGGGGACAACTTTCTCTACTGACGAGCAAGTTGTGGCGCAAGGTGATGTCACCTATATGGGAAAATGGTCGAATCACTTGTCGTGGAGTTCGACCAGGCAAAATATGAAGAGTTTCTCTCTTCCGGCTCCAAGAACCCTAAGGCGCGGGTCTACCGCAAAGTCTCCTCGGGAACTTGCTTTCGAGTCCGCTCTGAGATCCCCTCAGACACGACTGGTAAGAAGGATGTCGTGACTAACCGCATCATACGTAACGCCCGCGTCAACGTCTCCCATGAGACCCGCGTAGTTAACATTGTTAATGTTCAGCCCGTTCATGCCCATCCCCTTCCTCAGCGCCAAGTTACCGGGGTTCCCATCAACCCGTACGGCGTAACCGGGATGCTGAGCGACGACAGAGACGTCGTGCGCATCAACTACAAGCTGGAACAACTGTCTGCCCAACAGAGGTAGGACTCGGGGTTCAAGCCCGCATTTCTTCTGAATCATGTCAGACACATGAAGTTCGCGTTTGAAAACCTAAACATGAGGCTCACCAAACTTGCGTTTCTGAAGCTCCACTTCTCAAACGCGACGATTGACAGTGCGAGGTCCGTGCCCCTCATCCGAGGCACGAGACCCGTGCCTCTACATTTATACGTGGGACCCAGAAGGCCTGCGTTTCTCAAGCGTCACTACCCATATGCGACAATCAGCAACGCGAGTGCCGCATCTCTTCTCAGCAGAGGCGCAAGACTCGCGTTTCAGAGCCAAAACACGATAGCTGCGTTTATCTTACAGGATGTGAGCTCCGCGTCTCAGAACCTTACGTCTCAGCTTTGCAAAGTAAGGATAGCTCTCAAAAGTTGAAAAGCCCTCGACAATCTGAGGCCAATCTCTTCGATCCCCCTCCCACGGACCTAAGAGATTATTTGACAAGGAAGAGGAGTGCAAATTTGTTCACTTTATCTTATTGTTGTGAATGGCTTATCACAGCAATGCTCTCTGAGTACCGCTGCAGTTCACATGCGAGCCGACAGTCGATATTCAGACAATCGACCCCAACTTGCCGATCAGCTAAAAGATATTGCTCCCGCAGAAGGAGGACCTTCTCTGACGTGGAGTACCCTGAAATCACCAGTGGTCAGCTCCGACGAGTCTGACACGGAACCAGGAGGAGTGTATCGGCAAACTCGCACTCAGACTGGAGCGATTGCCCCGATCAACTACAGTGCCATGGCTCGGGCATTGAAGTAAATGACTCACATTCCGCCGTTGTAGAGTCCCAGACTTCGAACTCTTTCATAGAGAAGGAAGCCTTCATATACATGACAAATACTCCTGAGAAGACAGCCGGCGCTTTGAGCAACAAGCTCAGATCCAGAGGGAACAATTTGAGATGATTCGTGCTCAATAAGAATCCATCGATTCCTTCAAACAGATGCTGGCACAATTGCTTGAAGACAAGAGAAGTCAACTGACAAAACCTCCTCTAAAAAGTCTAAAGGCAAATGAAAAGGAGAAAGCTCATCTTCTGCGCATATCGAGGAGAAAGAGCAATCTACTTCTGAGTCGTCTAAATCCTCATCTAAGGGGAAGGCAACCCGGACCATGGAAGGATTCATTCTAAAAGAATGAGTCAATTGGAGCAACGTCTAGAGGCCCTTACTAATCGAAGAGGCCTCCAAGAAGCAGGAGTGGTCCAACCATATCCGGCCGAGTGGGACCTTGTTCCATATCCCACTAAGTTCAAAGCTCCGACCCTACATGCATTTGACGGCAAAGGGTCACCGAACTAACATATCTACTACTTCAAGTCTCAGACGGAGAACATGGTAGATAATGATGTCATCTTGGCATGGTTATTCATCGGCACTCTAAAAGGGCATGCCTTTGAATGGTTCATGAAGCTCCCAGAAAGTTTCATTAAAAATTGGAGTGATCTGGAGAAGCTCTTCCTAACGCGCTTTTTTGAAGATGACTCAGAGATCACAATGCCTACTCTTTTGGCCACAAAGCAGCGAAAGGGAGAGTCAGTCAAATCATTTGTAGAAAGATTTTGGAATATGGCACTCCGATGTCCTAGCGGTATGACCCAGGTTACCCTGGTAGAAACATGCCGCCACAATCTACAAACGTCGCTCCTAACCCAAATAGGAGTTGCTGAAAGCCGCACCTAGAAGCAATTGGCCCAGCAAGGTGAACAGGCTGAAGAAATTATCGCCAGGGTTAGGGCAGAAGAAAACAAGTGATCGGTCACATATATTGCATACATATTGTCACATTTCCATGCTTGTTATCTAAATAAAACATATTAATAAGTCCTATTGTTCTTTATAAAATGCAGGCCCATTGCTGAAGAATAGGCCAGAGAAACGAGCCAAAAGCCCATTTAATTCAGAATAAATTCGAAATTAGAGAATCAGGGCAAATCTTGGCATATCAGAGAGGTTAAAACTGGTTGAAATGAATCCTCCCAAATCAAGCAGTTGAAACTAACAAATCAAAGATCGTTTCGTCAATCTGGGAGCTGCAACAGTAAATCCAATAAGACAAAAGGAAGTCCAAAGCCATGACAACGAATTCTCCACCTGGATGTGGCCAATTGACCACATCCAGGCCGCGGATCCGCGGCCCAAGCCGCGGATCCGCGGCTTGTTGGTGGAGATAAGGGGAGCGTTTATTTCCCTTATCTCCTCACTCCCTTCCCTCTGAGGTTTTGCCTATAAAAGCTAGGATTTTGTACTGAAAATTTAGTGATGACTAGGATTAAATTTATTGTTCATTTTTAGGGTTTAGGAACATTATTAGATAGCTTGGAGAAGTTGCATCTTCTCTTTATTCTTTTTTTTAGTTTAGACCAGAAAAGAGAGAAGAGTGGATTTGAGTGTGTAATTCGTCTTTGAAGTGACAATCAAACGAGCTTCTACTTGCCATTCCAACTCAACTTTTAATTGTCAATTTCTTATTTGTTTTCATTTCATAATGAGTAGCTAAATCGTTTTCTGGGCTCACTAAATGATGTTTTCTACCTCTTCTCTCTCGATTGAATTTGATGGAAGAACTCTCTTGAATCATAATGTCTAAAGTTAATTTTTATTCTTGAAAGCTCATGATGATGCTCTTCTATTAAAACTTGGATTTTCAAAGCACAACTATTTGTAAATCATTTTTATTCCATACTTGCTTCCTCGCGCTTGATAGTTTAACATTCTATTTTTAATGTTGCGTTAAGAAAGATCTCAAGATTTGATCCAAAATCCTCTCATTTGTTTTACTTGAACACTAAAAGAAATTAAGCTCTTTTGCCTATGATAAAAGTGATGGACTAAAATTATTCTTGAGATAAGTAGTGAAGTAAATAAAATTAGTGAGCCCAGATTTTCTTCTTTATTAAAATCAACCAAACAATTTTCAAGCTTTTTAAATCACCTTCTCCAAAGCCTTCTCCAAAGTTGTAATTTTTCTTTTAATCATCTCCTTCTTTCCATTCTCTTTTCAATTAAAAAACGAGCATAATTCTTTGTTATTAAACGAAACACCGAAAAGCTTTTATCGCTTTCCCCCTCGTAGACACGACCCGTTAGCCACAAGCTACACGGTAACTTCTTAACTCTTTGATTGTTCTTTCATTTTAGCAATCAATTTTTGGCGCCGTTGCCGGGGAGGGAATGGTGTATTTGTTTTTTTAACAAGTTTGGTGTCTTATTTCAGGGACTTCGAGATTCAGATCTAGCAGTCAAGCTTTGCAAGAGAAGACTTGCAAATTCTGTGCTCCTACTCTCGAAAGTAGGAAACAGAATTTCAAGAAATTGCATTGCAAAAGTTGAAAATTTCATTGGACTAGTAAAACTCTTTTTTGCAGGACATATTGCTCACAAAAAAAATTAAGTTTTTGTATGTTATATTCTTGCTATATCTGCTGTCCACCATCCCTGTTTTAATCCAACAGTAATTTGAGTGATTGTTAATTGCTTAAAAAATGTTTAGACTTGCATTCTAGGCATTTGTCTAATTATGTTTATTTTATAATTACTGTTGAAGATAGGTGGAGACAAGGTATGTATGCATAACATATAGTTTAGGAAACATTATTGGGTGATATTTGCTTTTGAATGCTACTTTTCTGTTTCTTGCACACTTTGCACAAATCAATTCTAAGGGCAAAACCCAAGTCAAGATAAGGTGGGGAAGTCATTACCCTTCCTTAGCCCACAAACCATCTCCAAGCACGCACAACCTAAGCCTAAGTAAAATCTGATAGACGTGGGCCTTAGGGACATCTCGAACTCACTAGGAGATTATCCTAAGGGGGAAGGTGTTGGAATTTGACTCCTGCCAAATCAGTGTTTAAGAAGGGGATTAAGGGCCGAAAGCCCAAGGTTGGTGGTTACTTAATTAAGGAACGTCTTTGACGGATAACCTCCCACCAATCTTGCCCTGACCTGGCTGATTAGCTTGTGGTCGAAGTCTGTATTATACCTCCAGTGGACAATCAACCAATTAGGAGTTGTCTAGGTCAAGGTTACCTTAGACTAGGCTTGGTTGTTTTCTCTTCTTGACTATTGGTGAACTTGTTTGTGATTGTATTTGTGTATGCAACTGTGGTTAAGCAACCTAATTCATCTAGGTTAACTAGAAACACATCACCACCCAAGTTCGAACCAAGACCAGATTCGGTTATGGATCAATCGACATCTTTGCAGGATAGGTTCTATCCCATTAGAACATCACTTCCATCCTGCATCCAACTTTCATCGGTTGGTGAACACAACTTTGAGCTTAAGCCACAGTTCATCAATACACTCTCTAAGTTTCATGGCTTGGAGTCCGAAGATGCCTATTTCTTCATAAGAGAATTTGAGGAAGTATGCTTAATGATGAAAATCTCACACCTTGCAGATGATGCTATTAGGTTGAGATTTGTCCCATTTGCTCTTAAGGACTTAGCCAAGAAATGGCTTTACAGCTTAGCGGCCGGCTCCATCACATCTTGAGATGGTTTCATCAAGGTCTTCTTGAAAAAATTCTATCCAATCCACAAGACCGCTCTCCTTAGGAAAACATCATGCAGTTCAAGCAAGAACCTAGTGAGCCATTTTGGAGGTACTTTGAACGCTTCAAAGACCTCCTTGTCCAATGTCCTCATCATGGAATAGAGAAATGGCGACAATGCCAAATTCTTTATGACGGTTTAGACTACTCGACCAAGACCCTCTTAGAAAGCATGTGCCAAGGGGATTCTTGTAGAAGGATGAGCATGAAGGATGAGATTTATATGAGAATCTAGCTGAAAAGACCATCCAATGGGAACCTTCTAGTGAAAGCTCTAGAAATCGAAACTCTATCTCTTCAAAAAGAGGTCTCCATTCGATTGAATCATCTATAGCTAACGAGGCTAAGTTAGCTAACCTAGCGAGAAGATTGGAAGTTTTAGAAATTAAGGAACCAAGTCCAGTCAATCAAGTCAGCCCGAACCAATTTTCAACTCCAGGTTGTACTTACTGTTAGGCCATGAATCATATATTTGAGGAGTGTCCTGTATTTCAAGCTCACCAACACTTTTATGAACCGATGAATGCGGCCTTTACAAGGCCGAACAATGATCCTTATGCTCCAACGTACATCCTGGCTGGAGAAATCACCCAAATTTCTCATAGAGCCAACAAAATAATGACCACCCACGGTCAAACCATGCAAACCACTTCCATCATTCCAATAATTCTTCCAATCATCAACGCAACTTTTCCAATCACTCTCACAATTCTCCCAACAATTTTTCAAATTATCAACAAAATTTTTCTAACCAAGCTCCACCATCTTCCTTCCAGAATCCTCAACTCGAAAGGAGAATGACTGATTTTGAGAGAAACATGGAAAGGTGCATGAAGAACCAAGATTCACTCATGCAAATAATACAGAGGCTAGAGGGTCAAATGAGCCAGTTCACCAACCCACAACATGAGAGGCAAAAGGATACCTTACCCAGTCAACCAATTATGAATCCCAGGAATTCACAACAAGCTCATTTGGTTGAGGATCAATCACTGAATCAATGTAATGTTGTTCATACATTTAGGTCGGGAAAGAAAGTTGATAACCAAGTGTCAACACCACCTAATCCTAGTCAGCACAATCACACTTCAGCATCCACCTCATCTAATCCCACTCCTCCTAAATTTGATGAATCTGAAAAAGATAAGTCAACCAGTCATGTGCACCAGCCTATAGCACCATTTCCTAATAGGCTGAAAAAAACAAGCAAGATCCACATATGGATAAGATAATTGAGATCTTTAATCAAGTGAAGATAAATGTCACTTCTTGATGCCATCCAACAAGTCCCATCTTATGCTAAGTTTCTTAAGGACATGTGCACAAGAAGAGAAAGATTAATGTACCTAAAAAGGTCTTCTTAGCCACTAACATTAGTGAGCTATCGGGTCCGATCCCTGTTAAATAAAAGGATCCAGGTAGTCCAACCATTGCCTACACAATAGGACAAGCCGAGATTAGTCGTCCACTTCTTAACTTGGGGGCAAGTATCAACTTGCTTCCATTCTCAGTTTATCAACAACTCGGGTTGGGCGATCTTAGTCCAACTCGAGTCACTATCCAACTGGCTGACCGTTCAGTGAAAGTTTCAAAAGGGGAGATTAATGATGTCCTTATCCGGGTTGGGGAGTTTATTTACCCTATTGATTTCATTGTTCTAGAGATACAACCTGTGTCAACTCTAATCATAGGGCTCAAACTCCTGTTATCCTAGGGCGACCATTCCTTACTACTGCCAATGCCATCATCAATCGTAGGAATGGGTCCATGAGGTTAACATTTGGGGACATGACTAGAGAAGTCAATATCTTCAACCTAGAAAAACAACCTCGTAAGATAAGAGATCAAACATTTGAGGTAAACTTTGTTGAAAATAATTGTGATGAAGAGAGTGAAGATATAGAAGATGAGTCGTTGTTTCTTAATGAATTATTTAAGAATGAGTGCGATTATCTTGATGAGAAGGTATATGTCGGAGATCCTAATATTAAAGTACCCTTTAAAAAGGGGAAATTTGATTTGAATGTCTTCACTTTCGATGAGCCAACCAATAATGTATCACATGAGAATATAGTTCAAGAACCTCCGATTGACATACTCTTTAAAACCTCTTTGAAGAAGAACTCATGTGTTTGGATGAACCAATTAGGGATCTTTTGGTTAATTACACATCTCTAGGGGAAAGTGTTGACCTAAGCTTTGAGGAGATATATGGAACTGAGTTAGAATTCTTAGGCATTCATAGTGAGGAAGTTCCAACTGAGAAGCATGGTGGTGATCAATTTTTGAATAATGAATGTAGAAATGTGAGGAAGGAAAACCTAAAGAAGTTGAGACTGGGGAGGAAGAGAGCTAAAATGACAGAAAAATTAGCCTCCCTACTATGCCCTATAAAGAGGACTCATTGGAATGACGGGAAGAGAGCAAGAAGGATAAGACCGAAAAAGATCTAGGTGTGGGAGAAACTTGATGTTGTACATATTTTTGTATAATATATGCACGTCTTTTACATTTCATTTCATGCATGTATACATTTCTTTCATACATTGGGAACAATGCATGAGATAAGTGTGGGGGAGGGTTCTAACATGACTAATATAACTTCAAAAAAAATGTAAAATGTAAAAAAAATGTAAATTTTTTTTGTATATATATATATATATATATATATATAAAAACCTTTTTGAAAGGTAAGAACAATATTTTAATATATTTTGTAAGAAATTAAGTCAATTTTAAGGAATAGGAAAATCATAATTAGGATTTCTTACACTTGGTCAAAATAAGATGACTTGTTTGATTTTTAGGGTTAGGAAGAAAATTTATGAAAGTAATTTAGTCTTGATCTTTACCTTGATGAAATATGCACACTTTATACACTTACACACTTAGGGTTTAAAAACAAAGACACTTATGCCTTATAAAAATATATATATATATATATATGAAAAAAATAATAAATAAACAAATCTAATTATTGATTAGCTAGGTGCTTTGGCCTAAGCAAGCCTTGGTATTTATGCAAAAGATAATTAGATAAGTTTGAAAAATATATATATATAAATCCTCTGATTAAACTGGGTATTTGTGCCTCATGAAGCATAAGTATTCACGCCTAAAAGGGGTACATTTTATAAATAAAAACCTTGGTTTCGTGGCCTTGTCTGCTCGAGTGTTTAAGTCCTTAGGGATGTTTTCTCACTTGGTGCCCTAAAACTGTCCGGTTTGGGTGTCACCGACTAAAGGCTCGTTACATGGGCAGATTAGAAAGCCTAATGAAATTGAGGAATAAATTCCACCAAAAATAAATATAAATAAGGCATAGGAGTTAATGTTAAAGAACCCTTAGTCAAATTTCACAGTCACGATGGTGCATATGACTCAGGGTAAAGTAATAGACTAGATGAGAAAGATAATTTGACTCCTTACTTTGATTGATGACATGTTTTTAGAATGGAGACTAAGTTTAGGAATGAAAATTTTGATATTCCTATAACTTATAGATTACTTAAACTCTCACAAATATATTTCAAATATTTTCTCTTTTCAAAATGTTTTTCAAAAATACTAACTTTTTTCTCTTTCTTTATGGATTTTGTGGGTGCAATTTACTGAAAACCCTCACGAGACAAAACTCGTCCTCTAGGGGTAACCTAGAGGTTTAACGGTTTGTTGCACATGCTCAGTGCAATCGAGTGACCTACGAAAGTGGTCTAATAATTGATTAAGATTAGTTTTGATATTTTGCTCGAGGGCGAGTAAAAGATAAGTGTGGGGGTGTGATCGGTCACATATATTGCATGCTTATTGTCACATTTTCATGCTTGTTATCTAAATAAAATATATTAATAAGTCCTATCATTCTTTATAAAATGCAGGCCCATTGCTAAAGGATAGGCCAGAGAAATGAGCCCAAAAGCCCATTTAATTCAGAATAAATTCGAAATCAGGGAATCAGGGCAAATCTTGGCATATCAGAGAGGTTGAAAATCGGTTGAAATGAATCCTCCCAAATCAAGCCGTTGAAGCCAACAAATTAAAGATCGTTTCGTCAAATCTGGGAGCTGCAACAGTAAATCCAACAAGACAAAAGGAAGCCCAAAGCCACGCCAACGAATTCTCCACCTGGATGTGGTCAGTCCAGTTTACTTTCCACCAAAAACCTCTACCATTTCTCTTTCATAGAGTGGTAGGTCCACAAATACGATCATTGCTATGTTAACACTATACCTCTAATAATGAAAATTTTCAATACTCCCCAGCGAGTACGAACTTCACTTGTCTCAACTCTATATGGAGTAGCAAGTCTTCAAATTGTCAAGTTAACACTACACCTCTGACATTCCAAACTTCACTTGTCAATTCTCATTAATAGAATGACAAATCCTCAAAATTGCTCATACCGCAAATCGACTACTGTCAGGTTAACATCACATCTCTGACAAATTACTGTTAAGTTTAACACTACACTTCTAACAGTGATTGAGTTGCTACCAAGTTCAATATTAAACCTCTGATAGTTACTTTTCCTCAGGCTTCCATATCAAAACTGAGATGAGCAATACTAAGTTTAACATCACACCTTTAGCGTCCAGTTCATTGCTAAGTTCAATATTACACCTATGGCAATGACTTTCCCTCGAACATCCTTATCGAAGTCGAAATGATCAATTCCAAGTTCAAAATTACATCTCTAGCATTACCTTCACTGTCAAGTTTAACATCACACCTATGAGAGTGATGTTTTCAGTTTTCTGAATGAAGCTGAAACACTCTTGAGTCAAGTTAATATCACACCTCTGACTCATATCCTTGTCAAGTTAACATCACACTTCTGACAAGATTATCACACCTCTAACGGTAAAAGTTCTCCTAGATCCCCCCGGGTCTAGTTTCACTTGTTATTCTTATCAACAGAATAACAAGTTCACTTAAAGACATTGTTAGGTTAACATTTCATCTCTAATAGTGTTTCCATTAAATCTCCAGCTGAGTCTTAGTCAAGTTAATACCAAACCTCTGATGAAAACTCATTTGTAATCCTCCGTAGGGATGCAAATTTCACTTGTCATTCTCATTTATAGATTGGCAGGTCCACAAGAACCATCCTACTCCTGTCAAGTTAACATCACACCTCTGACAGTAATCTTGAATTCCTGGAATGGAATTTTCTCAACTTTGACTTTTTAAGTTAATTATTGCATTTCTATCAAGTTAAGAGTCCCTACTTCTATGTGTCTGATTATCAAAAAAAAAAGAGAAATTCAAGACATATAAGAAGACAAGAAAAAGTATCACTTTTATTTATGTTCAAACATATGAAAGTGGTACAAGACGCTCTCTTATACAATAAGATTGAGTGTTACAATAAAGGAGTACAAAGAAGTCTCTCTCTCTCTCTCTCTCTCAGTAAAAGGTTGCACTCGCTCCTTGATGCATTTCCTCCACTCCAAAGACAAGATGTTTAGAAGAGCGCCGAAGAAGGGCTGAGCACTGTTAAGACGATCGGATGCTGATTACATCATGATGCATGACGTAAACATCAAAGGAGCCCATCGCTGACCAAGAACAATGGTGTTTCTCGAGGTCAAAATGCAGCAGAACCTTCTGATTTCACCCGACCAACTGATGTGGGTCATAATCCTTCGTTGATGAACATCTCCATCACCAGAAAGTCATCTAATGAGTATGGGTTTTTCGTCGATGTCACTTCTGGGGGTAAGATTGGTGAAGGGAGGATCCGAGACCTTATATGTAACGTCCTCTTTCCCGTGACCTGCAAGAGGACCATACCCACTGTGACCATGACAAACCCGGGGGCACTGCCGGTGCATCATGTCCAATAAGGCCTTGACGGATGTCATCAATCGCGCAAATCCTCCTCGCCATGAATAGGAGCCTTGATTTCTCCAGTGCTCGCCCATCGACCAAGTTCGCTGGTCGAAATATTCTTCCAAGGGCCCAGGGAAGATGCAAAAGGCCGACTGAGACCGCCATAATCTGCAAGGAATAAAAACGAGAAGGTTAAAATTCTATTAAGGCAAAAACAGAAATGTAAAAGCAGACGCGGTTTGAAGTGGTAAACTTCAGGTGCAGAAATTCTAAAGTTCTGTCAAGGCAACAACATAAAACTGAAGGACAGATGCGGTTGAAGTTGTGGACTTCAGTTAATCAACACAGATCTGAACACGGTCTGATTTTAGACCCGCGTTCAAAATATGAGACACAAGGTAGACCAGACGCAGAAATCGCCACACCCGTGTTTGAGAAACAAGGGTTGCCACATCCAAGTCTAGAGGCCCCGAAAGAATTAAAATTCTTTAAGTCAAGAACCTCAAACGTGAACTTTATATACAAAGATCGTGTCTCAAGATCCAAATGCAGAGTTCATCACACTCGCATTCAAAGGATTTTGAGTTAGAATTCGAGGTCAATCAACTCACGCTTCATCAAGAAGTCTAAAAGACGTGATTTCTGAATAACGGGTGCATCAGTCAGACTTTCAGAGAAAGATCAAGAGAAAGACTCTCTTTGAGAGGAAAGAAAACAGAAACTCAGCGGGACTGAGTATTTAATGGCAACAAGTGTTCCTACCCGAAGGAGAACTCTCTAGAAGTTAAACTTTATGCATCAAGGCATGACCGATAAAAGCACTTAAGGTGATGCTTTTTGATCTTGAAATCACTTGACAGTGATAATCTTTGGAAAAGATTAAAAGAAAGCATGAAACCTTTGAATTCTCGCTGTTCATATCCCCTTGAAGAGAAGAAAAATAAGTCAAGACGAAGACCCTCAGAGCGCATGCTCTTAAGGGAAACAGTCTAAGCAATGGACTGTTAAGGGAATGAGTTCTATTTATAGGCAAGCCATAAGGCTTACAATTAATGGCATAAAAATCAGATCCATCAGCCTTAATTCCTGCATGAACGTCAAAGCCCAATAAGGAGCTGATTCGTGGATTGTCACTTCAGGAAATATCGAAAGACACAAGTCCCCAATCGTTAACGCCGACTTGGATTTAAAAGATCTAACAAGATCTTTAAGACGGACTGCATGTGACGCTTGGGAGGCTGCTCAGGCGCAGACTCAAAGATCGCGTCCTGAAACCCGCGTCCTTTCATGAACCCGAAGGCTGCGTTCTTTTCATTCCTGCTAAAAGACCCACAATCGCGTCTCTTGGAGTTGTTAAGAGCCGCGTCTCCTCAACGAATTGGGTTCATTCAGGGGTTGCATCTTGAGTTTACAATGGCTGCGTCCTGAAATCCGCGTCCTCAATAACCAGCGAAATCCCGCGTGTCGCTATTGAGGAGCCTAAAACTGCATCTCTACTATAAGATGAACATCACATCCCCATCGTGAACTCAGTACAGCCTGAGTTTGCGCCCTATCAAGGGATCAGAGTCGCGTCTCTTTTGGGCCAATGCCGAGTCCGCATCAACTAGCCGAGATTCGCGCGTCAGTCTTGAGGAGCCCAAGACCGTGTCTCCACTACATCCTGAATTCTGTATCCTGAAAGAATTAAGGGCCGCGTTCATGGATCCGCGTCCTTCCATAAGCATGAAGGTCGCGTTCCCTTTACTGAAGAACACAAATTCGCGTCTCAGAATAACGCCTTTTTGTCTTTAAGCAGGAGCCGTGTCCTTATCAAAAACAAAACTTCACGCATCAAAGGAAAGACGTCCCTTCAACTCCGCCGAACATGTGACAACGCGCCCAAAACGCGGACTTGCGTTTAACAAAAACAGCTTTCCTCCAAAGGTCGCGCCTCTTCAGCAAGGTCAAAGTCGCGTCTAGTCAACAGAGTGAGAGCTGCGTCTTCATCTCAAAGATCGCGTCCCTCCAAGAGTCGCGTTTTTTCAGCAAACTAATAGATACATCCCCATTCTAAGTGAGGAGTGCGTCTCTAGAACAACATGACCCCTGCGTCTACAAGACTTACATTGAGTTTTTACTTCTGCAAATCAGTTTAAAGCAGACGACTGTTCACCCCTGGTTCAAAGTACACCAACAACCTGCTCAGAGCATTGAGGAGGTCTAGACTGCGCATCTAGAAACTCACCACAATCATCTCTGGTGGCTTCAAAGGGTTTTACAGTACACTCACGAAGACCATACTCCAGATAAAATCAAGCTCAGAGTATCTCAAATGATTGTCAGTCGAATCATAAGAAGTATGAATTCAACCAGAGTCCAAAGTACTTCGAAATCCGTCCTAGTGAACTGCGAAATATCGAAAACTTTGGAGGGGGTTCTGAAATTACTGAAGACAAGTCGTCAAAAAGTAGAATCTAAACTCCAGACGCAGGGCCAATCATCGCCAACAACGCAGGACCAAGACGCGAGGGTTGAAACCCGCGTCTCAACATCACTGCAAGGACCGGGACACGAGGGTTGAAACCCACGTCCCAATATTATTGCAAGTGTCAAGACGCAGAGTTCAAAGCCCGCGTCTCACGCGAAGCTTGACGCAGAGCTGGAAACCCGCGTCTCTCAAGCATTACTTTAGCAGCAAAACGCAAGGCTCAAAACCTGCGTCTCAGTTATAACTGCCCTCATTATTGGTCAATTACTGCCCACGTAATGAGGGAGTTAATCCCCATTATGGAGTGTTTTTAGAGGACATGTTTACCCCCTGAAACCTCTATAAATAGCCCAGTTTCCTATGGAAGAGGGGTCGAAAAAAGGGGCCGGATACTTCTTGGTAAAAAGAACTTCGGTTGTAAGCCGTAGAAACACCAAGATTTCCAACTGAAAAGGAAGAGAGAGTTCAACTCCTCTAACAACTTGCTACGTACAAGTTTGTTTTTGTCTACACTCTCTTTGAGATCCTTGGAGGACATAAGCTGTGTTACTTCGTCTACTATCCAAAGAGAGGATTCTCAAAAGGTCCTGACGTTCACCCGGTCAACGGAAAACAGGATTCACTTTCCACCGCTGCATCATGAACCCAACACTAAATAAAGGGAAGATTCAAGTTTAAATATCTTTCCTCTCTTGTAAGAGGATTATTGATCTGCTGTAACTTTCTTTACAATCAAATAAAGAATTTACTTCTTGATCTTCAATTTTCCCACCAAACAATGATCTTAACTCTTCTAAAGGAGATGCTCATTCCATTGAGGCAAATATAGCTACCGAACCTAAATTAGCTATTGTGATGTGAAGACTAGAAGGTCTAGAAACTAAGGATCCAGTCTCGATGAACTAAGTCAGCCCAACATCTTCATCGGGCTGTACTTACTGTCAGGTCATGAACCACATGTTCGAGGAATCTCCCGTCTTTTTAGCTCATCTAATGTTACCAGAAAATATGAATGTAGACTTCACAATGACCGCCAATACTCCGTATTCATCTGCCTATAATTCCAGTTGGAGAAATCACCCAAATTTGTCATGGAGCCCAAACAACAATGATCAAGCAAAGCCCAAATTCTCCAATAATTTCCAACAATCTCCTTTCAACAAAATTTCTCCAACCAAAGTCCTCCACCCGCTTTCCAAAATTCACATATGGAAACAAGACTCTCCAATATGGAAAGAAATATGAACACTCTAATTAAAAACTAAGAAACACTAGCTCAAGTCATGACTAGGATAGAGATGCAATTGAGTCAACAAGCTAATCCAATTAATGAAAAACAAAAGAGAACTCTATCAAGTCAACCATTGCCAAACCCTAGGAATCCTAGGCAAGCCAATAAGACTGAAGGCCTAAACCAGTGTAACTTAGTCATACATTGAAGTCGGGGAAATAAGTTAATCAAGTATCCATGTTGCAGGACCCAGCTAAAAGATCCACTCCATCTAGCTCCGCTCCACCTCCACAAACTCAAAGAAACCGAAGTTGATAAGTCAGAAAAACAAGTGCACCAACCAATAGTCCCATTTCTGAATAGGCTTAGGAATAATAATACTACACATATGGAGAAAATACTTGAGGTGTTCAAGCAAGTTAGGCTTAATATACCACTTCTTGATGCAATCCAACAAGTCCCTAATTATGCCAAATTCCTTAAGGACATGTGCATCAAGAAAAGAAAGGCAAATGTGCTCAAGAAGATTTTTTTAGCCACTAATATTAGTGAGCTGTTATCCATCTAGATCCCAGTCAAGTATAAAGATCCTGGTTATCCCACTATTTCTTGCACAATAGGTCAAGTCGAAATTAGTATAGCACTTTTTGATTTGAGAGCAATCATTAATTTGCTTCCCTTCTCTGTATATCAACAACTTGGGTTAGGTAAACTCAGCCCAACTCAAGTTACAATCCAGTTAGCTGACCGATCAATTAAGGTTCCAAGGGAGAAATCAACGATATCCTTATACGTAGAGGAGAATTCATTTACCCAGTGGATTTCATTATTCTAGAAACACAACCCATGTCTAATCCTAGGTCACAAACTCCCATCATCTTGGGATATCCGTTCCTCGTGACTGCCAATGTAATTATAAATTGTAAATCTTGATCAATGAGATTAACCTTTGGAGACATGACTAAGAAAATCAATGTTTTCAACTTAGGTAAACATCCCTATGACATGGCAACCAACCCTTTGAGGCCAACCTAATTGAGAATGTGACTAGTGAGCATAGAGAGGAGTAGAATTAGAAGCAAAATGTGATACTGAGTTGGAACCCAAGCATTTCAACCTTGACGAGATAGTCAATTCTACGATTGAGTGGGCATCGAGCCCAAGTTCATTAGATCAGGAACCAATAAATCTTACTCTTCCATCTATCGGGTCATCCCTTTTCTTAGAGCTAAAAATCTTGCCCAAGTATTTCAAACCTAGGTGAACAAGAGACTCTACCAGTTATAGTTGCATCCAACTTAACTATTAAGCAAGAGGAAGACCATACGACAATCCGTAGGAAGCATAAGAAAGCCATTGATTGGACGATGACCGACATAAAAGGATTAAGTCCGACTATAGTTCAACACCGAATCCATCTAAATGAAAAGGAAAAATTAAAGAGGGAACCACTCCGTAGGTTAAATCCTATCATGCAAGAAGCGTACGAGCTGAAATAGTGAAACTTTTAGATAATGAAATAATTTATCCCATTTCTGATAGCCAATGGGTCAGCCCAGTCCAGGCAGTACCTAAGAAATCCAGTTTTACAGTGGTAGAGAATGACAAATAATAGTTAGTTCAAATAAGACTCCCTACAAAGATTCGAGTTTGCATTGACTATTGTAAGTTAAATGCTGCCAACCGCAAAGACCATTTTCCTCTTCCTTTTATCGACCAAATGCTTGAACGATTAGCAGGCCACGAGTATTACTATTTCTTAGATGGTTACTCAGGGTATAACCAAATCCCCATAGTCTCAGAGGTCCAAGAGAAAACAACGTTCACGTGTCCATTTGGGACTTTTGCTTATCGCCGAATGCCTTCCTATTTATGTTTTCCATATAATTTGCAAAGGGAAAACTTACAATAAAAAGAGTTGAGGAGTTAAATTACAAGTATTCTTAAAAGATTACAAATAGATCTCCTCAGAGATTCTGGAGAAGTGTGCCGATAGGAGTCTGGTCAGCGCGCGACCACTTTGTCCCTTTGACGATGCGAGCGATGAGATTCCTTCTCGCCTGGTTTGGGGAATCAGAGAATAGAAGGTTGGTAGAATCCTCTTGCTACTTCTCAAAACTACCTTCAATTAGGAATTTCTTCTCGTCTGGTTCCAGAAATTCCTTGAGAAGAAGGTATTAGGATATCAGCACCCTGATTAGAGAAGCAATTCTCTATAAAGTCTTTGAATTCAAGAACGCACGATGCTTTGTGAAGAAGTCTCTGCTTGTGGAGTCTTCTCTCTTGCGCCTCTGTGCGTGGTCCTCTCTCCTTGTGCCCCTGGTGGGCTATTTATAGGGAGATCAGGGGTATAATTGTTCCTTGAAAATATAGAAACAGATTGAATCAAATCTGTTTAAATCTGGAAAGTAGCCTTGCTGCGAGGCTAGATCAGCTTCTGCAAAGTTAGAAATGGCAGGTCGGTTGATCCTCCTGATCCGTTTTGATCCTTTCCATATAATTGAAAGATCTCTCCTGATCCTCTTACTCGTTTTAGAAGAGTCAAGAGATTGTGGCAATCAACTGCCAAATTTGATCTTAGATTTGATCTTGATTGGATTTGATCTTGATCCCAATTAGATCTGATCTCATCTGGAGATTTGATTGGTCAAAGGTTGACCATAGCAGACCAGCAGCGGCGCTGCCTGCTTTGAACTCACAGCGGAGTTGGAGGCAATATCTGGCGAAGTCAGAAGAACGCTCTTCAGCGGAGCTAGATGTCGTCTGTGGCGAAGCTACCGCATACCCTTTCTGCGCAGTTGCGTGTGGCTTCAGGCGAAGCTAACTCTCTCTGTGAAGTTGCATTTTAGCAGTTCAGGCGAAGCTATAAGTTAGCTTCCTGGCGGAGCTTTGAATAGCTTCAAGGCGAAGTTGGATGATCTTAGCCTCTCAGGCGAGGCTATCCCTCTGGGCTCATGTGATGCTAAGTGCTAGCATCTTAGACCTGCTGATGTCTGTTTAGAAGCAATCCGGGTTCACTGTCTGCTTGCTGGATCAGTGGAGTCCAAGTTGCTTCCTTGTCCCTCGGAGATGGGTGAAAACTGGTCGTCAGCTTGTCTGTCACTCGTCTTTTGTAAATGTCAACAAGTTTAGATATTGTTCAGGCCAGTAAGAATCTTGTCTTTTTTAAGTGTCAACAAGACCCCCTTCAAAGTTTTCGAAAGTCTGCAATGGCTCAGACTTCGAAATACTTTGAATTGCTTTGATCGGTGGTATGTGAAGTACGAACGTCGCCATGGCGGTTGAGTTCAGCTTCGCTTTCAATCCTGCTTTGGGATAAGTTCACCGAAGAATCATGTAGATTCGCGTCTGGGTAGCTTCGCGTTTGGGATTCCCAGAATAAGTTCGCTCTGGAACATCTGTTTCTTTCCCGAGGCCAGCTGCTGTGGGCCCGTTACGAGAAGGATTACTCCATTGATCGAGGGAGATATTCTTCCCTTGTGCGTTTCCGAGGGAGGATATTCCCTCTCTTCAAGGCGTAATGAATGCCTTTATGAGGGAGACGCTTCTTCCTTTGCATGGTTCCAAGGAAAACCGTCCCTTTTCATAAGGCGCAATGAATGCCTTAAATGCGCTCGTGCTTCCACGCTTGAGGCGGCAATGCTCAGGCCATGAGGCCTATAAATAGGACACTTGAGGTCCTCTGAAGAGAAGTGATCTGCTCTTCTTCTCTTCTCTTGGTTAAGAGAGATTCTCAGATCTCTGAATTAGTGGGGATGCCCACTCTGGTTATTATCCGGCCAAGGACCGGTAAGTCTTGATCTTTCAAAGACTTCACCAATGAACTTTTAGGGAATTCATCTCCCTTAGTTTAACTTCAACAACTGCTTCAGGGATCGTTTTTCCTTGTTCTTCATTTTGCATCTGACTGATTTGCAGAGAAGGGCTTCAGCCCAGCTTCCCAGCGAAGCTATCATTTTGTCTTGATCAAAGAAAGATCACTGCATGCTTGTTAGGTTCACCACACAGGCAAAACTTGGGACTTAGTCTCTTCAAAGTTGAGCTAGTCTTGCCATATAGGTGGGGCTAAGACTGCGTCCTCAGGATCAGTCTGGCTTAGCCATATAGGCGAGGCTAGGACTTGGCATTTGCTGAGCTAGCCCATCATCGCTGTGCAATGAGCTATGTCCGCCAATCTTGTGACTTGATGAAAGAAACCAGGAAATTTCCTCTTGCTTTTCCAGTTGAGATTTTACTTTTAAGCAGGAGGAACACACTGGGACAGCTGATGTGTGTTCCCAGAAGAGGTTGGCAGTTGCTTATCCGAGATGATCCACTTCAAGGCGAGGCTGGTAGCCGCTCATCCGAGATGATCCACTTCGGGAAAGTGGACGTCGCCTGTAAGGTCTCGGATCTTCCCATTGCCAATTTTCATCAAGAAGATCCAACCTGCTGGTGGCGATCAGTCCTTTGACAATTTTGATTACAGAAGGTTCAACTTCCTGGTGGCACCATCTGTCCTGGTGGCACAATCTGTTCTTATGCGAAGGCTTACGGCCTTGTGCAGGAGGAAGGCCTTTCGTGTCCAGTTGGTTTGGCTTGAAAGTAGATAAAACTATTTGTATGCCTCTTGAGCAAATGATTCTGTTGTATGAAACACAACCTTGATGTAGTATCAATGTACCTTCCTTTTAAATCAATGAAAGTTCATTTTCTGCTCATTTGATTTTTTTTTTTTGCTTTGCCTTCATCTTGAACTTGGCTAGCGGAGCTAAACTCCATGCGGGGTTAAAAGATAGGACCTTTTTTTTTTGAATCCAGAGTAAGCTTTCAGCGAAGCTAGCACATCTGCTGAGTTCGGCCTATGCCTTCAGCGAGGCTAAGGCGATCCTGATGGCGAAGTCATCGATGTATTGTGGAAGTCCGCATCTGGCTCATGGCGAAGTTAGCCCTAATGGGGCTGAATCAGTGCTTCTCGGGAAGGCGCTTTAGGCGCCGTTTCAAATTAATTTGAAACGACAGCTTGTGCTCTTATCGAGGCGTCGTTTCAGCCGATCGTCAACCTATAAGAACCCTACATGCTGAGAGAGAAGGACGTCATTTCTCTTTGAAATTTCTAGAGCACTTTACTCTTTTTCCTTCTTCTTTCCTCTTCATTTGAGAGTTTAAGAACTTCCACAGTTCTTCAATGGCGCCCAAGTGACGAGCGGGAAAAGAGGTTGCAACTTCCGCAGCAGAGGGTCCTTCCCCTTCTCCGGTCATCGAACGACCAATCGCCGGTAGGGAACTTTCCCTTTGATTAGAGACTGCCTTCTCTCTCTTAAAGCCAGTTTTTGGCTGTCCTTAAATGACTCCAACACCAGAGCGACCATGGTCTTGTGATTTTAGGAAGCCCAATTCCCTGAATTTACCTTGATTTCTTGGTCGGGGATCCAAGAACTAAAGAATTCTTCTTTAAGCTTCCAAGCGAAGCTGTACTTTAGGTGGTTCACATCCTGTTTGAATGACAGGATACGAAGCTGTCCTTTGAAATCTGACAGAAAAAGGACCGTAATACCCTTCTGACGAAGTTAATCCTCAGGGCTGTATCGCATTCTGTTTAAGCTTCTGAAGCGAAGCTAACACTTGGATATTTCCATGTATCCGGCTTTTGTCACGAAGTGTGAAATTAACTGCAACTGCGAGGCTAAGCTTCGGGGCGAAGCTATGCTAGCTTCGCTCAGAGAGCGAGGCTATGCCTAGGCGAAAATTGCGTTTTTGTCTTCACTTGGCTGATGAACTAATCATAATTCTTCTTTGTTTCTGCAGTGCACTATACTCCTGTTCCTTTGAACAATCTATTTGGGATGACCAAAGGAATGGATGGCAATATCAGCCTGCAATTTCAAAGGCAGGCTTCTCTGTTTAGTGAGCGGAGCTCCCTTGTTCGAGACACGCATATTTATGGTGGTGATCAACACACCACGAGGAGCAATTTGACTACGGCTCCCCTTGAAGATTTCGACCGTCGAACCTATAGAAAGCCCGACTTCATGTTCGGGGATGCCGCGCCAGACCCTGATCGCCAGCTGGTGGCCGGGGAGGGGCAATGGATTTTCCAGTTGGATGGCGAGAAATTCTGTCTCCCGTCTAATAAGCGGCATTTTTCTTTGTCTTCTTTCCAATGCGTGACGCAGGCTCGGAAAATGTCGTGGGAAGTGAGCCGGAGTACGGACTCCGTCCATGTAGGGAAGTTGATGCTTCAGTCTCCTGGTTATGCAAGAGCGGGGCCTCCGCGTTGCATAATGGGTCTGCATCCTGAGAATGTGTCGCGAGACATCCCAGTGGGAAAAAATCTTACGGTGGCGCAGACCTTTGGCAATCAATTCTTTAAAGTTAATGGGAACTATCCGACCACTGATTTCAGAACTCCAGGCTGGATTCACCCTCCGAAGGCATGGTGGAGGGATTTAACTGTATACATCCTTGCTCATTTCGAGGAGGATCTGGAGAGGCTAAACCTTCATGAAGCCGTCAGGGCGACTTACTACGGCATTGAGATGAACGTGGCGTGCTTCTACACAATCTTTGAATTGTACTGCCCGGCTTCAGGGACTTTCTTTACCCCTGTTGGCGAACTGGGTATGGCTCTGCATGAGATGTGGGAAGTCTCTGCTCTGCCTTTGGGGTCTATCCCATATGAAGAATACTTCCCATGCGAGGCGGAATTGGCACTTCTGGAGAAGCAGGAACCGCCTTGTTTGAGACCTACCGGGAGTTAATGTGCCATTTATACATTGCTTCAGCATGCATGGGGGCAGTAAGGGAACTTCATGCAGCTTGAAGAGCTGGGGAGATTATTTGTTCCCAGATATGGGGAACACTCCTGAAGCGGCTCATTGTAGAGTTGCTAACAAGGACATCTTTAGCCGGATGCAAAAGCATTCTCAAGGGGATCTAATTGTGGAAGAAGATGACGGCCCCTATGAAAAAGGCGATGTTCTTCGAAGTTTCCATCACCAGCCTCGTCGGCCGATGTCTCGGAAGGCACTGCTGGCAGGTTTCTTGACAGTCTGGTTGAAGAGGTGCGTGGTGCCGTGTTCTTGGTGATGTCATTCATCCGAATGTTCTGCTGCCCGCTGTTCGTTTGGTCCACGGTCATCCTTTGGGACTTCTTCCAGCCATGGTGTGCTGTATCCAGAGAGGCCTTCACGCATTAACAGAGGCTTTCTGTAGGTCGCCAGCGATGAAGCGTGGAAAGGGGACCATTTTGCCCCGCAAAGGACCTAATCCCAAGATAGGTCTGCCGTACACTTATTTAATGGCGTGGTTCGCCCTGCACTGTCCCTCTTTGATTGAAGCTGGAGAGGACCCCCCCGAAGGTGTTCGAATGGCGCTTCTCCGCCGATTCGAAGGATGCTCATGGCAGAAGACTTACGTGGTTGAGGCCCGTAAATTGGTGCGCCGCTATGACGTCTATAGTCTTTTCTGCTGCTTCCCCCATATTCGGGATGCAGGCTATGATGAGGAGTTCAAAGACGCGGGGGAAGGGCAGTCATCGCTGAGCCGGGGAATTTTTGAGTGGCTGGTCAGCATTCGGCCCTCACATTTATTATACCGAAGCGGGGATACCTGCTACTTGGAGCCTTATGTTCCAAGTCGGTTTGCTCGTCAGTTTGGATATGACTAACTGTACGTGGGCAACCTAAACCTCAATCTGGCTTTTATGGGGAGCCTCATTAACGGAGCCCGTGCTTAGTGCTTCTTCATTGCCGGCTATACCGAGGCGCGACTGCGTATACCGTTGAGGACACCTAACATTCTAATGACCCTGAGCTTTTGCCAGTGGTATGCGACCTCCAACTCTACACCCCTTGGATTCAATGCTAACAGTTCTGGTGTGAAGTTAATTTCTCAGCGGCTAAAGCGGAAGGTCTCTGAGAAAAGAGAAGGTAAGAGGGTTCGTGTCCCGGGCATAGAGGAATTCGTTGCTGTGGATGACAGCGATGTAGATCGCTGAGATAAGGACTAATTGCGGAATTATCTCTTGAAGGCAACAATTATCTGAAACAACTCAAGTCAACACAAATCTAAACAAGAAAGATTAGCGTTAAGAAAATAAACTAACTTGCATGTAAAGGAAAAAACAATCTCAGAAATTAACAAACGCAAACAAACGAGATTTATCCTGGTTCGGTCCTTGTGACCTACATCCAGTCCCCAAGCCACCCGCTTGAGATTTTCCTTATCCTTGATCTTGCCACCCAAAATCAATACAACATATACACCACTTGTCGAATCCCCTTCTCCAAATGTGTACACCTTCTCTTCCACCAAGAGAACACCTTCTCTTCCACCAAGAGAATACCTTTACCTTTGTACAACTGCCTCTTCAACCAAGAAGCCTCCCGGTACAAATAAACACTTTGAGAATTTACAACTCTTTTCCTATAGCCTTGGTACTGAATGTGTATGTGGACAAGGTTCAGTATAGGAAACAAGAAACTTCAGAAGACTTCACAATGGAAATGTCTTTGGTGAAGAACTGAAGTTAGGAAATCAGTTTTCAGGATTTCTGGAATTTGGCTTTGGAAAATTGATGGAAAAAACTTGGCAAATGGCCTTAGGAATAACTTCCCTATTTATAGCTGTAGACTAGGGTTAGTTAGGGTAGTTATAGGACCAATTCAAATGATATGGACGTTGGAAAACGTTGCCAAAAGGATCAGATATCAGAAACTGTCCAACAGTCAGAAACTGTTTATTAGTCGACTTGCCCATAGAGTTAGTCGACTAGCCTAGGCAAATTTCCTTCTATTAGTCGACTAGGTGTTTTCTATAAGTCGACTAGAAAATGGATTAATCGACTTGGTTTGACTTCTGGTCGACTAATTGGACAAACAGAGAGTTGGTCTGTTTCAGGATACAAAACTTAGTCGACTTGGACTTTGGGTAAGTCGACTAGAGTGTTTATTAGTCGACTATATTGGGACATCAAGTCGACTAACAGGATACTAAAGTGTTGGTTTGTATCAAGGCTTTTACATGCTATTCCACATATACAACCCACACTCTATCAACTCTTCTTGGCACATCTTGATCATGTCGGACTCTTGATTCGTCATGTGTTAGAGTTCCAAATGAATTTGATCATCACGAACGTCTTCATCGAAATAGGTTCCAACATTCTCCCCCTTTTTGATGACGACGCTTTGTGTGTGCATGTCCTCCCCTGATATCTTTTCCTCCCCCTGCAGAAATATGTTATCTTTTTCTCCCCCTGCAGAAATGAGTTATAACAGATATAAAAATATTTTGTTCTCCCCCTGCAACAAATATATTAGTACTTATATACATAATAACTTTTATATGGTACCTGCAAAATAAACGTTAGTTGGTACCAAATATAAAAGATCATATCTAACCTTTAGGATTCCAAATCCATTTAGAATTTGGTTTCCATCTGTTAGTATATACATAATTGCAAGAATCACATATATCATGCATGTATGAAGCAATATATGTATTTTTATTATAAACATTTAAGTTCTTTGGAATCCATATAAACTTACTTTTCTTAGACTTATTTTTTACAAAATGACTATATGGATTACTGTAACATGAAGATTTTGCAATATATCCAATACCATGATTATCATGTGACAATTTCTGAAAAGATAATACAGCATTCAAATTTTCTTTTCCTTTATTAAACTTAGTCACATTTTGCATAAGATCTTCATATTTCTTCTTGAAAACTAACATATCTTTATCTAATATAGATATTCTATCATTCAAAGATTTAGTTTCCATTTTCAGAAAAATGTTTTCTTTTATAAACTTCTCATTTTCAGATTTCAAAGATGATATGACATTTTCAGTTTCATCTTGTTGAGAATTTATAGAAGAACATTGTAATGCATAAACAGAATTTTCCTGTAAAAGTTTCTCATTTTCTTTTAACAAAAATCTGTTTTTCAGTTTTTCATTTTTCAGATCAAGAAATAATTCATTAAATGCATCAGATAGTTCAGAAAACGATACCTCTTCATCTTCTATGGCCATGTAACATAAGTTAACATGTTCAGTGGATTCTTCTTCATCGGAAGATGAGGAATCACTATGTTCTGAAGATGCTACGTAGTTCTTCTTCTTTCTGAACTTCTTACTCTTGTACTTTTCTTTCTTCTTAAGCAAAGGACAGTCCATCTTCATATGTCCTGGTTTACCACAATTAAAACATTTAAATTTACCTTGCTTAAGAAATTTTCTGAACTTCTTTGAGAGCATTGCCATCTCTTCTTCGCCATCATTGTCCGTGTCGGAAGATGCATGGAAGGCGAGTTCTTTCTTCTTTGAACGGTGTTGTCGTTCTTGGTCCTTCTTCCTTTCTTCTAACTGCACTTCGTATGCCATTAGATTACCGATTAGGTTTTCTAATGTCATAGTTGAGAGATCATTCGCCTCTTCAATGGCGGTTGTCTTCTTCTCCCATTCTGGTGTAAGTGCACGAAGGATCTTTCGAACTCTTTCGACTTGGGTGTAGTCCTTTCCAAGGGATGCAAGTGTATTGGTAATGTCGGTGAATCTTGTAACCATTTCAGATATGGTTTCATTCTCCTCCATTTTAAATAATTCAAACCTGTGGACAAGAACAGAAATTTTAGACTCCTTAACTTTATTAGTGCCTTCATGTGTTACCTGAAGAGTATGCCAAATTTGATGTGCAGAAGTCGCTGTTGACACTCGGTTGAACTCTTCTTTGGTAAGGGCACAGAATAGAGCATTCATTGCTTTTGCGTCAAGGTTCGCGTTCTTCTTTTGATCTTCACTCCAAGCGTTGTAGTTGGTTGTAGGCTTGGTGTATGTTGCTTCTACGATGTTCCAAAGGTCGTAGTTGAGTGACTGCAAGTAGATCTTCATTCTACACTTCCAGTAGTTGTAGTTGGTTCCGTCAAAGAGCGGTGGACGTTGTGTAGAATGCCCTTCCTTGTATTGGGATGATGAGAACTCCGTTGCCATCTTTGATGTTGACTTGTATTCGCCCAAAATGTAGGATCAGAGCGTGTACTCCGGTTGTTGTTGCCTTGCACCGTCTCTTGTACCAAATTGTAGGAATTGGTATGGATGGTGATCTTGTCTCTTCCTCGCTCTGATACCAAATGTAGGATCGCTGAGATAAGGACTAATTGCGGAATTATCTCTTGAAGGCAACAATTATCTGAAACAACTCAAATCAACACAAATCTAAACAAGAAAGATTAGCGTTAAGAAAATAAACTAACTTGCATGTAAAGAAAAAACAAATCTCAGAAATTAACAAACGCAAACAAACGAGATTTATCCTGGTTCGGTCCTTGTGACCTACATCCAGTCCCCAGCCACCCGCTTGAGATTTTCCTTTATCCTTGATCTTGCCACCCAAAATCAATACAACATATACACCACTTGTCGAATCCCCTTCTCCAAATGTGTACACCTTCTCTTCCACCAAGAGAACACCTTCTCTTCCACCAAGAGAATACTTTTACCTTTGTACAACTGCCTTTTCAACCAAGAAGCCTCCCGTGTACAAATAAACACTTTGAGAATTTACAACTCTTTTCCTATAGCCTTGGTACTGAATGTGTATGTGGACAAGGTTCAGTATAGGAAACAAGAAACTTCAGAAGACTTCACAATGGAAATGTCTTTTGGTGAAGAACTGAAGTTAGGAAATCAGTTTTCAGGATTTCTGGAATTTGGCTTTGGAAAACTGATGGAAAAAACTTGGCAAATGGCCTTAGGAATAACTTCCCTATTTATAGCTGTAGACTAGGGTTAGTTAGGGTAGTTATAGGACCAATTCAAATGATATGGACGTTGGAAAACGTTGCCAAAAGGATCAGATATCAGAAACTGTCCAACAGTCAGAAACTGCTTATTAGTCGACTTGCCCATAGAGTTAGTCGACTAGCCTAGGCAAATTTCCTTCTATTAGTCGACTAGGTTTAGCTAGTAGTCGACTAGAAACATGTCTGTTGGTTTGAAAGGTTTCTGGATAACTACCTCAAGTCGACTGCAACTGCTTTATAGTCGACTGAGTCAAGGGATTAGTCGACTAGGTGTTTTCTATAAGTCGACTAGAAAATGGATTAATCGACTTGGTTTGACTTCTGGTCGACTAATTGGACAAACAGAGAGTTGGTCTGTTTCAGGATACAAAACTTAGTCGACTTGGACTTTGGGTAAGTCGACTAGAGTGTTTATTAGTCGACTATATTGGGACATCAAGTCGACTAACAGGATACTAAAGTGTTGGTTTGTATCAAGGCTTTTACATGCTATTCCACATATACAACCCACACTCTATCAACTCTTCTTGGCACATCTTGATCATGTCGGACTCTTGATTCGTCATGTGTTAGAGTTCCAAATGAATTTGATCATCACGAACGTCTTCATCGAAATAGGTTCCAACAAGCGAAGCCTCGGATGCTGAAAGTCCTCGCTTCGAAGCGGAGACAGGTGCCGAGGCTCCTGCAGCTGGTTCTGGTGTGATGGGGATAGCTCCCCAAGATATGTAGAAGAGGCGGAGGAGGAGGATCCCGGCGTTCCTCCCAAGCGCAAACGGACAGGTGGGTCTCGTAGAAAGCAGTTGGTGAAGAAGCCCCGTCGCCAATCTCCTACGGTTGTTGTAGAGGGAGAACCATTTGTGGCGGTCCCTCCTCTCGCCCCACTAGTAGTTGAGCCGTTAGTTGCTGAACCGGCGACTGGCGAAGTTGTTGCGGACCTGGGTATAATCAACTCCATCCTTGTAATATACCTTATATGTGTTTTAGACAGCTCATCATCTGTTTTGCGATGCAGGAACTGAGGCGGTGACAAGCTCGAGAGCTGCGGCCATCAAAGAATATGGGGAACATTATGATCCCCTATTTACTTATAAAGAGGGTGATGAAGCTGGGTATTTTGCCGTCTCAGAAGAGTCTGGAGATGGTGCGGTTGGCGTAGGTCCTTCGGGCGTCGGGACTTCCAAAGGAGGTTCCGAAACTTCTAGCTCCCTTGGGTGGACCACGGAGGGTTCGGCGAGCGAGGGCGAGCCGGCCGTCCATGTTGATTCCGCCAAAGATTTTCCGATGGAGCCCGTAGAGACTGATGTGGCCGCCAAGACGCTTGAGGCGACATCATCTTTTGGTATTGGTTTAGTCTTTTGACTCTTGCTATTTGTCATGCCTTGCCTAAACAAAGTATTGTTGCAGGTGTTGCGCCTCTGGGTGTGTCAACTTCAAGGAGCCGACCGATCTTCCTGAAGGATCCAGGGGTGACATGAGCACTTCCACCGCGGCGGATGCTGCTGAAATCACCTAGAGGGGGGGTGAATATGTGATATGCTAATCTAGTGAACTAAATGCGCTAAATGCGGAAGCTTAAAACTAATTGCAACACACTTAATACAACCAACAAGTGTAGCCGAATTCCCCGTGAAGGGCTCTGGACTAACTCCTCTTGATTCCCCTAGATAAGGGTTGAGGTGCTGTAATACCCCTCTCCCGGAATACGTGCCTAGTTACGTATTCAGTCCTTTGACCGTATTTTCCGATTTACCTTCCGTATTTGACCGATTTTAATTTCAAATATCATTTTTAAATATTTTAGATTTTATGTGATTTTCTGGAATTTTCTGGAATTAAAATGAATTTCTCCGAAACCGGTGTCGGCCAGTGCCGCTGACCGATTCCAGGATTTTAACTCACAAACAGTTAGGAATTTCTAGATGGTCCTTTAGGCATTATTCCTTAGAATCATATTTTCAACCTACACTCTTTTTCTGGAGATTTTATAAATTTATGAAAATTCCAACTGAGTCGGCAGGTGACTGATTCCGGGATTTTTAATTTTAAAACTACAAATTATTTCTTCAAACGAATTTCACCATGAGTCTTAAAATCTTATTCTTGATTTTTGGTAAAATTTTCAGACCAATCCGAGATACTTGAAATTCGGACTTTTTTTCAAAAATTGCAAAAATCCAAATTCCACTTCATTTCCACCTCATTTCCCACTCATCACTTCACCTAACCCCACTCACTCTCTCCCTCTCCCACAGCCGGCCAAGTGGCCAAAGAGAGGACACTCACCTCACCCTCCTTTTGCAAGATAACCCCTCACATTCACCAAAATGTCAACCCCTTCACATAAATCCCAACATATAAATTCCTTCAATTGCAAATTTCCCCTTTCCTTCTCATTTCTTCATCAAGAGAGGAATTGCAAAATCCCCTTCTTCTTCCTCTTCAACAAACCCTAACTTCAAGAGATCACCCAAATCCCTTCACAACCACCTCTAGATCACAAGGGATTCATCAAGGACTTCATCTAGAGCTCCATCTTCAACCACTACTCCCCAAGGCAACTCCAAGAGCTAGTTCTTCAACCTAGCTTCAACTACAAGTTGTGGATTGGAGCCAACACCTCCATCCTTGGATCAAGCTTCAGATTTGACCCCTCCAGGTGAGTTCTTACTCACCAAGACCTAGTTCATACATCACATACTTGAAGTAGAAATCTTTGTTCACTTGCACACTAAAAAATCCTATTTTTAGGTCATCTAAGCTCAAATCCAACCATTCCAAGGGAGTAATTCACTCACCAAGACTTGTATTAGCCTTAGAGCACTGTATTTACACTTCTTGTACACATAGGTCACCTAAAACCAGGAATTTAGCCATCAAACACGTTCCCAGAATTTCTGTCCTGTACACTGATTTTCCCCACTATTAGTCGACTTACCATAAGACCTAGTCGACTAGAACACTTAGCTGAAATTTAGTTTTTCTGGAAAACACAGTATTAGTCGACTTGCCCAAAATATCAGTCGACTAATAAACTCTCTGGAAACCCATATTAGTCGACTCCTGAATCCACCTAGTCGACTAATCCATCCTGGACCAGAAAACCCAACTTTCTGTATCACAGATCTAGACGACCGAAATATCTGTTAGTCGACTAGTACTTCCTATTAGTCGACTAACCCTCTTACCCTAGTCGACTAGCATGCACTGAAACAGAATTCCAACACTCTGTATCCCAGTTTTAGTCGATCAATCCAAACTCCTAGTCGACTAGAAACCCTATTAGTCGACTAACCAATACCCCTAGTCGACTAATCCTGGCTGTGTGTCATAGTTAATTTCTGTTCTAAATTTAGTACCTATACTTGTTACATGTGTATTATTTCCTGCTTGTTCATGCTTCAATACCAGCACTACATGACATATAACTGAATGGATGCATCTCCTATTGCCTCATGACTTGTTATTGTATATATTCGTTTCATGGCATGTTAAATAGCAACATCACCACCTATCATGCCATCTCTTAAAACAAAGCATGATACACCGGACTTTTACATAAAATGCACCAACTTACACATGGGTCGGGGGAAATATGCGGATATCGATATGTGTTCGTGTTTACAGTGGTATTAGGATGTGCACCATGTTTCCGGTCTTACCTGTGGTACTCCAGGGGACCGAGGGGAGTGCTTCCTCCCTTTCCTGTTTACTGTCATGACAAGGGCATATATAAGACCCTCCTGTTTAGCCTAGCGGCAGGTTCCGTCTTCAAGCAACGGAACAATACTGGGCCGTGGTCCCGGGCATGCACGGGACACACTGTAAACATAGTTCGTCGATACAACCGCTGTTTCCAATAACAACCTTGTTTCACTTGGATATGGATCTATGTGCTCTGGGACGCTGGGTCACATAGCTAGATATCACAGTAAGACAAGTAATAATAATAAGACATTAATTGTAGATTTATTGCATATGACTTTATCTTTCTTAGTTTACATCTCTGGTCATGCATTGTTACTTAGTACTATTTCATTATCTCTATTCATGATCCTTGCCACTTGGCTATCTTTTATTTGTTGTATTATGTCTTGACCCTTTGGATTTGCATATTCAGATTCTGAGGCTTGGAACGAAGTGGAGCCTTCCACAGAGGACTTGGCTTACCTAGGAGAGCAGGCTGACCAGCTCTAGATCTATCCTGCCCGACACTTCTTTTTGGTTCACGGATCTCCATCCTTACGTGAGCATCTTTGTATTTTTGGTCGTATATCGTTCTTTTTGGACTTGGGTTGTGATAAAGGACACTTGTATAGTGATTTTTGCTTATCATAACTTGTATAGCTTTGTACTTATATTTTGTAAGTTGGCATATGAATATACCACGCTGTGTGTTGTACTCTGATACTTGTTGCACTTATGCTTAGCGTATATACGTGGGGGCACCATCTGACCTACGTATATGCGTTGCAGTGACGTTCCCGTATCTTTGGGATCGGGGCGTTACAGGTTGGTATCAGAGCCTAGGCTCTCAAACCTAAAAGTACAACCAAGTGGCAAATTCTAGTGATTTGCTAATGCCAACTACAATGTACAAAGTTATATAGTCCTTCTTGACTTCGTCCTTGATTCGATCCTCGTATCCTAAACTCCTTCCCTTTGTTTCCAATTCCAGATCTTATCCCTTTCGGTATGGAGAGACGTTCGGGTCGCAACAATGTCGGGCAAGTACCGAATGGACCCGTAGGAGGAGAGGGTGCTGATGTCCTGAGGATCATTCAGACTATGCTGGGAAACCAGCAACAGCAGATGGAGAATCAGCAGCAGCAGACTGAGCTCCTCAGGCAGGAGTTGGCAGCTCCGAAGGAGCTAAGGCCTGGGAACGTGTCAGACTTTCGGCGGCTGCAACCGGCCGTATTCACGGGAGTCGAGAGACCATTGGAGGCTGAACAGTGGTTGACAGACACCACCGATCTGCTGAACGCCGCCAGGGTGCCTAAGGAGAACCAAGTGGAGGTTGCAAAGATCCAGCTGAAGGACATAGCCAGGACTTGGTGGCTTGCAGAGGAGGCTCGCTTGAAGGAGCCTATCTCTTGGGATACGTTCTCCAAGAGCTTTTATAGCAGGTTCTTTCCCGCCACTGCTCAGAAGGACATGGAGGAGCAATTCATCAGGCTTCAACAGGGGGATAGATCCGTAGATGAGTATGCTGCAGAATTCCTCAGGCTGAGTCGCTTTGCCCCTTACATGGTGTCAGATGAAGAGAAGAGGGCAAGCAGGTTTCAGCAGGGTTTACAGATGGAGATCCAGATGTTTCTGATGCCCAGCAGCTGAAGACCTATGCTGAGGTTCTCACCATCGCTCGAGAGGTGGAGCGTGGGTTTCAGAAGAAGCAAGAGAACCAGGCCATGAAGAGGCCGTTTGTGCCGGTGGGCAGAGGAGGACCATCCAGAGCAGCGAAGGTCCAGGCCAGGCAACCATTCAGGGCAGTTCCTTACCAGATGGCTCGACCAGGTCTTATCTGCAACTTTTGCCAGAAACCAGGACACTCTCAGCAGGATTGCCGGAGGGCAAACGGATGGTGTTTGGTGTGTGGAGCACGAGACCATGCCGTGGAGACCTGTCCTCGCAGGAGAATGGGGTTTGCTAATCAAACCTTGCCGGCACCTCAAGGGCAGAATGGACAGAGGGCACTACCAGGGCCAGTTGGGCAGAGGCACCAGGGACCAGTGATGAGGAGAGCTCTTCCCCTTCCTCCGCCGCACGTTGCTCGCCCAGTGCAGAGAGGAGCCCGGACAGCAGCAGGGCGTGGCAGAGGTCAGGCCTACAACCTGACAGCAGAGGAGGCTGAGGCTTCAGAGGAGGTGATTACAGGTAACATCAGAGTTCATTCTATACCTGTTCTCGCTCTCTTCGATTCGGGTGCATCCCACTGTTATATCTCCGACCATTTTGTGGCTGTTCATTCCATACCTGTTAAGGCTTTAGACCACAAGTGGGAGATAAGTACCGGGAATGGGGTAGTTGTATCTTCTAGAGTTTGTGCTGACTGTCCAGTGGAGCTTTGTGGGAAGACCTTGGCCATAGATATGCTCGTACTAGACACCAAAGGGTACGACGTAATCTTAGGCATGACCTGGCTCAGTCAGTACTATGCGGTGATCGACTGTAGAGGGAGGAAGATCAATTTCAGAATCCCGCATCAGCCGGAGTTCCAGTTTAGTGGAGAGGTGAAGCCTGCTAAGAGGAAGATTCAGATGACCACTTCGGAGGTTCAGAAGGGAGTGCCAGTGTGGGATGAGTTTCCAGAAGTCTTTGCTGAGGTCTCAGGGCTTCCACCGGAGAGGATAGTGGAGTTCTCCATTGATACAGTTCCAGGGACAGCTCCTATATCCAAGGCTCCGTACAGGATGGCACCGACGGAGTTGGAGATCTTGAAGAAGCAACTGCAGGAGTATTCGGACAAGGGATTGATTCGGCCAAGCACTTCACCATGGGGAGCTCCAGTGCTCTTGGCGAATAAGAAGGATGGTGGTAAGAGGCTTTGTATTGATTATAGGGAGTTGAACAAGGTCACCATCAAGAACAAGTATCCCCTGCCCCGGATTGATGACTTGTTTGATCAGCTTCATGGAGCCCGTGTATTTTCTAAGTTAGATTTGCAGTCGGGTTACCATCAGCTGAGGGTGAAGAAAGAGGATGTTCCGAAGACGGCATTCAGGACCCGTTATGGCCACTATGAATTTCTAGTTATGCCTTTCGGAGTCACCAATGCCCCTGCGGTTTTCATGGACTTGATGAACCGAGTGTTCTCCCCTTACCTAGATCAGTTTGTAGTTGTATTCATAGATGACATCCTGATCTATTCAGGGAATGAGAAGGAGCATGCAGAGCACTTGAGGATTGTGTTGCAGACCCTCCAGCAAGAGCAGCTTCATGCCAAGAGGAGCAAGTGTGAATTCTGGTTGGACAGCATAGCCTTCCTCGGACACATAGTTTCAGCAGAAGGAATTTCAGTTGATCCCAGTAAAGTCCAGGCAGTGCAGAATTGGCCAGTTCCGAAGACGGTGACTGAGATAAAGAGCTTTCTTGGACTAGCCGGATATTACAGGCGCTTTGTCCAGGATTTCTCTAGACTTGCAGCTCCGTTGACCAGGCTCACCAGAAAAGGGGAGAGATACATATGGACAGAAGATTGTGATGCAGCATTTGAGCAGTTGAAGCAGAGGCTTATCACAGCTCCAATCTTGAGGACTCCTTCAGGAAGAGGAGGGATGGTCATTTTCTGTGATGCATCGGGTAAAGGCCTGGGGTGTGTGCTTATGCAACAGGATCATGTTATAGCATATGCATCTAGGCAGTTGAAGCCTCATGAGAGGAATTACCCAACTCATGACTTGGAGTTGGCAGCTGTGATATTTGCTTTGAAGATCTGGAGACACTACCTTCTGGGAGACAAAGTGTTGATATACACAGACCACAAGAGCCTCAAGTATATTTTCTCACAGAAGGAGTTGAATATGAGGCAGAGGAGGTGGTTGGAGCTTATGGCGGACTACGATATTGACTTGCAGTATCATCCAGGCAAAGTCAATACCGTTCCTGATGCACTGAGCAGGATGCCGGAGAACAGAGTGCTAGTCCACCTCACACAGCAGAGGGAGTTGATTCAGGAATTCATCAGATTGGATTTGATGTTAGTGCAAGGAGGTGATAAGGCCGGGCAGTTCATGGCTTTACAGATCCAGTCATCATTGATAGAGGAGATCAAGGAAGCTCAGATGGAGGACCCCAGATTGCAGACATTCAGAGCTCAGGTGGAGGCTGGATTGAGGTCGGATATCTGCATTCACCCAGATGGTGCATTGTATTTTGGTGATAGACTTTGTGTCCCCCGAGGAGAAGTCAGACAGAAGATTTTGGAGGAAGCACACAGTTCAGCTTATTCTATACATCCAGGAGGAAACAAGATGTACCAGGACCTGAAGAAGCACTTTTGGTGGAATGCCATGAAGAGGGAGATAGCCCAGTTTGTTGCTAAGTGCTTGGTTTGCCAGCAGATAAAGATCGAGCATCAGAGACCAGCTGGACTTCTTCAACCCTTGCCGATACCCGAGTGGAAATGGGAGCACATCACCATGGACTTCGTGACGGCATTGCCTCGGAGTCCCAGGGGTAATAATGCGGTGTGGGTGATAGTTGATCGCCTCACCAAGTCAGCTCACTTCATACCATTCAGGGTAGGCCAGTCAACAGAGGTTCTGGCAGATAAGTATATGAAGGAGGTGGTTCGTCTGCATGGAGTTCCAGTTAGTATTGTGTCAGATAGAGACACCAGATTCAGATCTCATTTCTGGGAGAGTCTCCAAGAAAGTCTGGGAACTCGTCTGAAATTCAGTACTTCTTATCATCCTCAGACAGACGGACAATCTGAGAGGACTATCCAGATCCTTGAAGATATGTTGAGGGCTTGCATGATTGACTTTGGGGGATCTTGGGAAGACCATCTTCACTTGGCTGAGTTTTCATATAACAACAGCTACCAGGCAAGTATTAAGATGGCACCCTTTGAGGCATTGTATGGTAGGAAGTGCCGATCACCGATTTGTTGGGATGAAGTCGGTGAGAGGAGTCTTTTGGGACCAGAGATTCTGATGCAGACTACAGAGAAAGTCAGGATTATCAGAAATCATCTCAGGGCTGCTCAGAGTAGGCAGAAGAGTTGGGCAGACACTCGGAGAAGGCCATTGGAGTTCCAGGTTGGAGATCATGTATTCTTGAGGATATCACCTACCAAGGGAGTGATCCGGTTCGGTGCTCGTGGGAAGCTAAGTCCAAGGTATATTGGCCCATTCGAGATCCTGGATCGTGTGGGAGATGTGTCCTATAGATTGGCATTACCGCCATCTTTGGACGGGGTGCATAATGTCTTCCACGTGTCTCAGTTGAGGAAGTATGTCAGGGATGACAGCCATATTCTGGATTATTCTGAGCTGGAGTTACAACCGGATTTGTCATACCTAGAGCAGCCGTTGGCCATCCTGGATAGGAGTGTCAAGACACTGAAGAACAGAGCTATTCCATTGGTATTGGTGTCATGGAACAGGCATGCGCCAGGAGAGGCCACTTGGGAGCGTGAGGACGTTATCCGGGAGCGTTATCCTCAACTTTTCACATCTTGATTGGGTAAGACTCTTTTCTTCTACTCTTCTTTACCGTTATCTTTCCTTGTATCCATATCTATCTGTTGCTTTTCCTGTTATCTTTCACCTTATGAAATTTCGAGGACGAAATTTTTGTAAGGTGGGTAGATTGTAATACCCCTCTCCCGGAATACGTGCCTAGTTACGTATTCAGTCCTTTGACCGTATTTTCCGATTTACCTTCCGTATTTGACCGATTTTAATTTCAAATATCATTTTTAAATATTTTAGATTTTATGTGATTTTCTGGAATTTTCTGGAATTAAAATGAATTTCTCCGAAACCGGTGTCGGCCAGTGCCGCTGACCGATTTCAGGATTTTAACTCACAAACAGTTAGGAATTTCTAGATGGTCCTTTAGGCATTATTCCTTAGAATCATATTTTCAACCTACACTCTTTTTCTGGAGATTTTATAAATTTATGAAAATTCCAACTGAGTCGGCAGGTGACTGATTCCGGGATTTTTAATTTTAAAACTACAAATTATTTCTTCAAACGAATTTCACCATGAGTCTTAAAATCTTATTCTTGATTTTTGGTAAAATTTTCAGACCAATCCGAGATACTTGAAATTCGGACTTTTTTTCAAAAATTGCAAAAATCCAAATTCCACTTCATTTCCACCTCATTTCCCACTCATCACTTCACCTAACCCCACTCACTCTCTCCCTCTCCCACAGCCGGCCAAGTGGCCAAAGAGAGGACACTCACCTCACCCCTCCTTTTGCAAGATAACCCCTCACATTCACCAAAATGTCAACCCCTTCACATAAATCCCAACATATAAATTCCTTCAATTGCAAATTTCCCCTTTCCTTCTCATTTCTTCATCAAGAGAGGAATTGCAAAATCCCCTTCTTCTTCCTCTTCAACAAACCCTAACTTCAAGAGATCACCCAAATCCCTTCACAACCACCTCTAGATCACAAGGGATTCATCAAGGACTTCATCTAGAGCTCCATCTTCAACCACTACTCCCCAAGGCAACTCCAAGAGCTAGTTCTTCAACCTAGCTTCAACTACAAGTTGTGGATTGGAGCCAACACCTCCATCCTTGGATCAAGCTTCAGATTTGACCCCTCCAGGTGAGTTCTTACTCACCAAGACCTAGTTCATACATCACATACTTGAAGTAGAAATCTTTGTTCACTTGCACACTAAAAAATCCTATTTTTAGGTCATCTAAGCTCAAATCCAACCATTCCAAGGGAGTAATTCACTCACCAAGACTTGTATTAGCCTTAGAGCACTGTATTTACACTTCTTGTACACATAGGTCACCTAAAACCAGGAATTTAGCCATCAAACACGTTCCCAGAATTTCTGTCCTGTACACTGATTTTCCCCACTATTAGTCGACTTACCATAAGACCTAGTCGACTAGAACACTTAGCTGAAATTTAGTTTTTCTGGAAAACACAGTATTAGTCGACTTGCCCAAAATATCAGTCGACTAATAAACTCTCTGGAAACCCATATTAGTCGACTCCTGAATCCACCTAGTCGACTAATCCATCCTGGACCAGAAAACCCAACTTTCTGTATCACAGATCTAGACGACCGAAATATCTGTTAGTCGACTAGTACTTCCTATTAGTCGACTAACCCTCTTACCCTAGTCGACTAGCATGCACTGAAACAGAATTCCAACACTCTGTATCCCAGTTTTAGTCGATCAATCCAAACTCCTAGTCGACTAGAAACCCTATTAGTCGACTAACCAATACCCCTAGTCGACTAATCCTGGCTGTGTGTCATAGTTAATTTCTGTTCTAAATTTAGTACCTATACTTGTTACATGTGTATTATTTCCTGCTTGTTCATGCTTCAATACCAGCACTACATGACATATAACTGAATGGATGCATCTCCTATTGCCTCATGACTTGTTATTGTATATATTCGTTTCATGGCATGTTAAATAGCAACATCACCACCTATCATGCCATCTCTTAAAACAAAGCATGATACACCGGACTTTTACATAAAATGCACCAACTTACACATGGGTCGGGGGAAATATGCGGATATCGATATGTGTTCGTGTTTACAGTGGTATTAGGATGTGCACCATGTTTCCGGTCTTACCTGTGGTACTCCAGGGGACCGAGGGGAGTGCTTCCTCCCTTTCCTGTTTACTGTCATGACAAGGGCATATATAAGACCCTCCTGTTTAGCCTAGCGGCAGGTTCCGTCTTCAAGCAACGGAACAATACTGGGCCGTGGTCCGGGCATGCACGGGACACACTGTAAACATAGTTCGTCGATACAACCGCTGTTTCCAATAACAACCTTGTTTCACTTGGATATGGATCTATGTGCTCTGGGACGCTGGGTCACATAGCTAGATATCACAGTAAGACAAGTAATAATAATAAGACATTAATTGTAGATTTATTGCATATGACTTTATCTTTCTTAGTTTACATCTCTGGTCATGCATTGTTACTTAGTACTATTTCATTATCTCTATTCATGATCCTTGCCACTTGGCTATCTTTTATTTGTTGTATTATGTCTTGACCCTTGGATTTGCATATTCAGATTCTGAGGCTTGGAACGAAGTGGAGCCTTCCACAGAGGACTTGGCTTACCTAGGAGAGCAGGCTGACCAGCTCTAGATCTATCCTGCCCGACACTTCTTTTTGGTTCACGGATCTCCATCCTTACGTGAGCATCTTTGTATTTTTGGTCGTATATCGTTCTTTTTGGACTTGGGTTGTGATAAAGGACACTTGTATAGTGATTTTTGCTTATCATAACTTGTATAGCTTTGTACTTATATTTTGTAAGTTGGCATATGAATATACCACGCTGTGTGTTGTACTCTGATACTTGTTGCACTTATGCTTAGCGTATATACGTGGGGGCACCATCTGACCTACGTATATGCGTTGCAGTGACGTTCCCGTATCTTTGGGATCGGGGCGTTACAGGTGCTATATGAAGCTCTTGTGGTTAAGTACAAGTGAGGCACACACAAGCAACCCAAGCATATAAAGATAAACAATATGAAATAATGCAAGGCACAAATGCAAGCTATAAGATATGAATGAATGAATGATGCTTTGCACAAATAAATGAGAGAGAGGGTTTAGAGGCAATGGATCAAACACAAACACAATGATATGTTTCGAGGTTCGAGCCCCTAGCTCTACGTCCCCGCCCTCACCGAGAAGGATTTCCAATCCACTATACTCCCACCGAGGGAACCTCCACCGAGGAGGATTTGTTACAACACTAGGAGTACTGAACTCCTCTCTCAAACACCACCTCACAACCGAGGGGTAGGCCCGTAGCCAAACAACAACCAAACACCTCTACCGAAGAGGGTTTACAAACCAAACTCCACCTCTCACTAGAGGGAGTAAACCACAAGCCTCAACCTCTACCAAAGAGGGAGCAAACCAACCACCCAATCAACCTCACCAAGAGGGATACAACAAATAAAAGGGTGTACAACTTGGTGGTATGTTTCAACCACAAACCAATCTCTCTTTTCCATAAAAACAAGATCCTAATAGAATAGGATAGATGATAAGCTCAAGTGTGGAAAACTAGGTGTTTGGAAAACAAGAACTCAAAGAAAACACTTAGGAAAACTCTTTGTGAATGATAGAATTGAAGAACAAAACAAATCTCCCAAATTTCTATTTTCTTTGAATTTCCCAAACCCTAAAACACAAAAACCAGATTAGAAGTTTAAAGCCAAAAATAATTTTGAAAAACTTGTTTTAAACTCAGGAGAAACTGTGAATTTTTCTTGTTAAAACCTTAGCCAAAATCCCAATCAAATGGGGTTTATATAGGCCAAAACAGAAAACTAGCCGTTAGGCTGATCTGGCAGCCTGACAGGCTTGCGGTCGACCGGCCCGGTCGACCGCCAACGGTCAAATATATGACCGTTGGGGAAATTCGGTTGACCGCTCGGTCGACCGCCCAGATACAGAGAGCAGACTCTCTGTTCCGGTCGACCGCCCGGTTACAGAGAGCTAGGCTCTCTGGTCCGGTCGACCGCCCGGTCGACCGGGCCTGTGTCTGCCAGACGTGCACAAGTCTGTGCACGTCAGTCGATCGCAACGGTCGACCAGCCCATGGTGCAGTCGACCGTGCGGTCGACCGACCGGCCTGTCAGCCACAGCCTGGGTCAGAAACCTGGGTCAGAAAATATGTTAGAAATATTTAAATAAATCTTTTAACACTTCTAAAAATCCCCAAAAATAGTTTTAATATTTTGCATTGATATATAAACATGTGATAAAACTTTCAACTCAAATATCAAGCAATTGAACTATTTTTGTGTCTTATCATTTTTATCAAAAACCAAAACTTGTATTTTATCAAACTTGGATTTTTCAATAGGAAATCTGATTTTCCTAAAACTCATGAATAGACATATCAAAATAAGTTTGTTTAAGATATGAAGCATGTATGTATATTGAACACATCTAATATACATAAAAACCATGTAAACTTGTTTTGATCAAACTATTCATGAAAACCAAATCCAAAATATGAAACGTGTGTGTATTGTGCACTTGAGCATATCAACTATTCTTATCTTTACAAATGGATCTAAAACACACTAAACTATGGATACCTAAGTCTTCTTGACGATCTTCATCTTCAAGGCGACTCGGTCCAAAAACACCGTGATCCAACGAGCAAGGCTATGAATGATCTTGACGCTCGGGCTCGGGAATCACCATGTGAAGGCTTCCAAACTCCTCTTTTGAAGCAATCACCAACTAATATCTTGTTAAATGATCTGAGACTAAAATCATAAGATTATTAGTAAACATAACTACATGAGTTAATCATCATCAAAACTAGAGAGGAAGGCCTTCGGGCCAACAATCTCCCCCTTTTTGATGATGACAAAACTCATGGAGTTATATATGCATGGATTAAAGTTAAGCTTCAAAGAAGCTCCCCTTTAACTCATGCATAAACAAATAAACATAAATATGCAATGAATACTAAACATGAAACATGCATAGATATGCATAAACAATAAAAGGTTCTAGATACCAATGAAATTTTCAAAACAAATAAACATCTCTAGATACCAATTAAACTTAATATATGCAAAACCATAAATATGCATATAAAACTCAAAATCTTTCTCCCCCTTTTTGTCAATCATCAACAAAGGGGTAAAAATCAAAACAATAAATTTTCTCCCCATTTTGTTTGAAACAAAGAATCAACAAAATGGTCAAAAACAATAAAATAATGTTCTCCCCCTTTTTGTCTAAAACAAAAACAAAGTCAATAAGGGGTGACTTTAAACATAATTGATACCAATTAAAAATATGTCAATGAAGTGCATCTTGATATCAATTAAAAAAAATGAAAACAACATCTTGATACCAATTGAAATAATTGTTCATTTTAAACATATGATATCAATTGAAATTATCATTTTCTATCATAAAGAAAGGGAATAAAATACCAATTGAAAACTAAAATATGAGTTTTCTCCCCCTTTATGAAAAACCAACTAAAAACATGCATAAGCTTGTTTAAAGATACCAATTGAAAACTAATCAATTTAAACAAAGTTGAAACTTAAGCTTAGCATAAACAAATATATGTATGGAAAATTTAATACCAATCGAAATTGATACTATTGGAATTGAAAGCATACATACATACAAACATATATGAGTATACAAGAAAGATCAAAATTGATACCAATTGAAAGAATCCAATGATACCAATTGAAACAACAATAATGATCAAGTGTATACGTCATATAACCTATCCTCCCAATCATGTTTAAGTTTAAAATGATTTTCATTATAAAGCATACATGATCATGATCGCCCATCCATCCGCCCGTGGAAGGTAGGGGTTTTCAAAAAATAGGTTTAAAAATTATAGTATGTTTGAAAATCACTACCATAATGAAGAATACGAACTAGTTTAAATGAAAAAACTTGTAAACTAGTACGAAATCCTTCAAGTAAGGAATAAAACAAAATTATTTTCATGAAATAAGAAATCCACATGATATCAAACACTCAAGTTAATTACGCATAAATATGACTCATGAAAACAAAACATGAGTAAACAATAAATGTGAGTGTATAAATACAATGTGAAGATCAAAATCATGAAAGATAGACAATAAGCTCAATTATTCCTTAAAACATGAAAATCATCAAAACTATTTAATCTTCAAGGTATATGTATGTCTTATACAAACTAAAGTATACATACATATCCAAACACAAAGAGTCCACAATAATATATGCATGAAGGCACGTGACTCAAAGGATGTATATGTATAAACAATAGTTTGGATAAAATGGACATATACATGAAGTTTAAACATAAACACAAAAAACATGAATAATTAAATTTTCATTAAAACAAATTTCATTTCAAGGTATATGTATGATTTCTAAACACAAGAAGTATACATACATATCCCCAAACACAATTGAGTTCATAAATAAATATTTGCGTGAAAAGCAAATAACTCAAGGGGGTATACATGTATATCTTAAAGTTTGACAAAAGTACACATATACATGAGATGAAAACTCATAAAACAAATCCAAGAATAGGAATACAAGTTTAAAATGCATGAATCATCAAAACTAGACTATACTAGCACATCTAATGGGTTCAAATAAGCATTCAAACTCAAACATATATAGATTTATTTGTGACCCACTATATGCACAAGTATATACCAAGTTTTAATGAAAACTAACATCTAAACATGTAATCAATGCATGAAGCATAAAAACAAGATAAAAATCAACATGATAAATTATTATGTAAATTCACATGTTATTAAACCTATGATAAACATGATAGCTAAATAAATGTGAGAACACAAAAATAGTAGTCCATATTAAACATGGGTGTCTCAAAGGCTATACATGCATGTCAAGGGTCTAATAATCATGGCATTTACATACTAATCAAAATAATGAAACATGCTATAATGAATAGAATGAAAAGCATGTAAACAATAAATAGGAGTTAGGAATCGTTACCAAAACCTAGAAGGCAACTCTCCTTATCTCCAAAACATGGTGGTCCTCTCCACCAAACATCCCTTAAAAGTGATGCATCCAAATAGTTTCCTTTAAGCACGGAACGCATCCACTCTAAGGTACCGCAACTCTCACGTCATGTGAGAGCCCACACCTATATCAAATACACGAGGGGTGGTCTTTGGTACCCACACTCTTTTGGGTCCATGGGGGTTAGTCCCTTCTCTAACCCAAACAAAATTATTTGCTAAATTTGAAACATGTATTCTATCATAACAAAATTTAGCAAGGTGGCCCTTACGTCCACAATGTGTACAAGTGTACACATGAGCATACATGTGATGATGGTGTCCGTGAGGAGCATGTGTATGCCGTGGAGGGTGTGCATGCATAATAGATGGAACTTGTTTCTTTCGAAACAAAGATTCCAAACGTGTATGGCTCTTGGCACATTGGCTCAAAGTGGAGCCCAAACAAACAATATTCTTCTTTAACATAGATATATCTTTTTCAATCAAAGAAGAAGTGGCACATGCAATAGGTGAAGTGTGTGATACTACACTAGCATGGCAAACATGTGAAGCAATATCATTTTTCAAAGAAATATTTTTATTTAAACAAATATCTAATTCTTTAGAAATGAAATCAATTTCATTTTCAAAATATTGTTATCTCTTAAAATAGAATCTACTTTTGAAGATAAAACATCATTGTTTTTCAAAACAACATCACAATCATTTTTAGATTTTAAAAGATTATTTTCTTTTAATACAAGTTCAAGTTGAGATTTTAATGAATCCCTTTCATTAGCAATCTCATCCTTCTCTTGCAAAACCATGTCAAGTCTAGAAATCAAAATTTTATTTTTATTGTTAAGGCCTAGACTTTTCTTTTTCAAAATCTTATATTTTTCAATTAATTTTTCACAAACAATAGAAAGTTCTTCATTCAAACCATGTGCATCAACAAATTCATCACATGAAGAACTAGAATCAAAACTATCTAGTTGAGTTTTCGATTGTACCTCAAGGGAGTCATTCCCTTGGATCATATAGCATTGTTGTGGCTCGGATTCATCTCCACTAGATTCTTCCTCCGGTAGGATTGGCAATTGAAGCTTGGAGGTGGTGGTGGTTGTCAAAATGTTCCACACTACAAAAGCGGAATCAAGATTAGAAACATGCATAAGATATTCTTTGATAGCGTGCTTCTAATGGCCTCAAGGGCTTGTGCATTGGCCCCTATATGAATGTGGTTACCAAGATAGCATTTCTTGGTAGCGGCAAGAAAAACATGCAAGCTTAGGGTCTTCAAATAGCAACTCATCATGACCTTCCAAACCTCAAGTCTAGAGATATCAAACATAGGAGGGCTATCCATGAGTGCAAACTAAAATGTGTGCAAGCAAACAAATGTGCAAATGCAAATGATAGATTAGCAAAAATAAGGATCTCACTCCTAGGATGTTAAGCCTAAGTATCAGGAGCGTAGGCTCTGATACCAATTGAAATCACCTAGAGGGGGGGTGAATAGGTGATATGCTAATCTACTGAACTAAATGCGCTAAATGCAGAAGCTTAAAACTAATTTGCAACACACTTAATACAACCAACAAGTGTAGCCGAATTCCCCGTGAAGGGCTCTGGACTAACTCCTCTTGATTCCCCTAGATAAGGGTTGAGGTGCTATATGAAGCTCTTGTGGTTAAGTACAAGTGAGGCACACACAAGCAACCCAAGCATATAAAGATAAACAATATGAAATAATGCAAGGCACAAATGCAAGCTATAAGATATGAATGAATGAATGATGCTTTGCATAAATAAATGAGAGAGAGTTTAGAGGCAATGGATCAAACGCAAACACAATGATATGTTTCGAGGTTCGAGCCCCTAGCTCTACATCCCCGCCTTCACCGAGAAGGATTTCCAATCCACTATACTCCCACCGAGGGAACCTCCACCGAGGAGGATTTGTTACAACACTAGGAGTACCGAACTCCTCTCTCAAACACCACCTCACAACCGAGGGGTAGGCCCGTAGCCAAACAATAACCAAACAACTCTACCGAAGAGGGTTTACAAACCAAACTCCACCTCTCACTAGAGGGAGCAAACCACAAGCCTCAACCTCTACCAAAGAGGGAGCAAACCAACCACCCAATCAACCTCACCAAGAGGGATACAACAAATACAATGGTGTACAACTTGGTGGTATGTTTCAACCACAAACCAATATCTCTTTTTCACAAAAACAAGATCCTAATAGAATAGGATAGATGATAAGCTCAAGTGTGGAAAACTAGGTGTTTGGAAAACAAGAACTCAAAGAAAACACTTGAGAAAACTCTTTGTGAATGATAAAATTGAAGAACAAAATAAATCTCCCAAATTTCTATTTTCTTTGAATTTCCCAAACCCTAAAACACAAAAACCAAATTGGAAGTTTAAAGCCCAAAAACAATTTTGAAAAACTTGTTTTAAACTCAGGAGAAACTGTGAATTTTTCTTGTTAAAAATCTTAGCCAAAATCCCAATCAAATGGGGTTTATATAGGCCAAAACAGAAAACTAGCCGTTAGGCTGATCTGGCAGCCTGACAGGCTTGCGGTCGACCGGCCCGGTCGACCGCCAACGGTCAAAAATATGACCGTTGGGGAAATTCGGTCGACCGCCCAGATACAGAGAGCAGACTCTTTGTTCCGGTCGACCGCCCAGTTACAGAGAGCTAGGCTCTCTGGTCTGGTCGACTACCCGGTCGACCGGGCCTGTGTCTGCCAGACGTGCACAAGTCTGTGCACGTCAGTCGACCGCAACGGTCGACCAGCCCATGGTGCGGTCGACCGTGCGGTCGAACGACCTGGCCTGTCAGCCACAGCCTGGGTCAGAAACCTGGGTCAGAAAATATGTTAGAAATATTTTAATAAATCTTTTAACACTTCTAAAAATTCCCAAAAATAGTTTTAACATTTTGCATTGATATATAAACATGTGATAAAACTTTCAACTCAAATATCAAGCAATTTGAACTATTTTTGTGTCTTATCATTTTTACCAAAAACCAAAACTTATATTTTATCAAACTTGGATTTTTCAATAGGAAATCTGATTTTCCTAAAACTCATGAATAGACATATCAAAATAAGTTTGTTTAAGATATGAAGCATGTATGTATATTGAACACCTCTAATATACATAAAAACCATGTAAACTTGTTTTGATCAAACTATTCATGAAAACCAAATCCAAAACATGAAACGTGTGTGTATTGTGCACTTGAGCATATCAACTATTCTTATCTTTACAAATGGATCTAAAACACACTAAACTATGGATACCTAAGTCATCTTGACGATCCTCATCTTCAAGGCGACTCGGTCCAAAAACACCGTGATCCAACGAGCAAGGCTATGAATGATCTTGACGCTCGGGCTCGGGAATCACCAAGTGAAGGCTTCCAAACTCCTCTTTTTGAAGCAATCACCAACTAATATCTTATTAAATGATCAGAGACTAAAATCACAAGATTATTAGTAAACATAACTACATGAGTTAATCATCATCAAAACTAGAGAGGAAGGCCTTCGGGCCAACAGTTGCTGTGTTGGATGCTTTGTATGGTGACCTGCCCCTTATCAACCTGAACCAGCCTGCGGAACAGAGATTGAAGGGATGGTAGTCACGGAGGCAACTTCACTCCCAACTATATCAACGAGCGAGGTGCCATTAGTTTTGCCAGGTGCGGAGCTGAGGGTGATTACAAGTCCTACTTCCCTAACACTGGTGGTTGAGCCTGCTATCCAGGAAATGGTCACTAGTCCTACCTCGGTTGTGGCTAGTGTACTGGTTTCGATGAAGACTCCTTCGAGATCACCGATGACCTCTCATGTTGCTGCAGCCAGTGTTCCCGCTATTCCTTCTACGGTAATATCAACAAGGCCGGTGGGATCTTCTGAGGCTGCCCATCTGCCAGGAGTGGCCGAGGCTGAAAATGAATTTGTAGCTGAAATAGTCGACAGCTTTTACAAAGGTTTGAAGCGATCCATCGATCTGGTTTTAAAAGGCTCGACTATGCCATTTTCTTCTTTAAAGGTGGTCCTCTCTCGCAGTATTGAGAATATCCGGGACTTCGGAGGGGATAACCAGGCTGCCGCATTGGGACTTCTGGTAGACCAATTTGAGAGGGACGTGAAAGAATGGCGTCGTCTCAGCCGTTCGGACTTGGGGTCTTCGGTTGACGAGCAACTTGCGTACCTTGTCGCTCAAATACACGAAGCCCATCTCGCTGCTCAGGAAGCTGCTAAGGCTGTTTCTTCGGACTTGAAATCCTTGGAGACAAGGAAGATAGAGGTCGGGGATGCCATAGATGCTTCTCACAGTGCTCTTCTTGATGCTGAAGACAAAATTGAGAAGGCCAAGGAGATGATCAGGAAGGAAAATCTTCTCTTATCTAAGGCTAAACCAGTGTGTCTTGAAGAAACTATGCGGCTTGAGCAGCTTAATGCTCAGAGTGATGAGCTTTCGTGGCAAGAGTTGGCTCAAAGGGCAACCTTGGCTGAAGTTGAATCTCGCTTGGCCCAGATGGCGAGTTTTAATGAGGCTGAGCTAAGGTCGCAGGCTCTTGTCCGGGCGGCTGATGATAGGGAGGCAAGGCTGGCCTTCCTTGAAGAACGGATCAGATCTTATGACGTACGCTCATAGCATGTAATATATGTGCCTCCATGTATCCCTTCCTTTTTGGAATCAATAAAAGTAACATTGTTTTGACTCCCTGTCAAATCTCCGACTTGTTTTATCTGCTGAATTGTCGCTTTCAAGTTGTGTTCTACAACCACTTGAGAAAATAATCCTTGCTGGATTGAATAATGAGACTTGGCTATCTGCCGGTTCAGAGGTCGCAATGACGTAACCGATTGAGACGCCACCAAACTCAAGGTTGGTGATACTTATCTTTTGTAAATGTCACTAAGCATCGAGACCTGTCTTTTGTAAATGTCAATAGGCTCAAGGTTGAGACTTGTCTTTTGTAAATGTCAACAAGCTCGAAATTGAGACTTGGCTATCTGCCAGTTCAGAGGTCGCAATGACATAACCGATTGAGACGCCACCAAGCTCGAAGTTGGTGATACTTATCTTTTGTAAATGTCAATAAGCATCGAGACCTGTCTTTTGTAAATGTCAACAGGCTCAAGGTTAAGACTTGTCTTTTGTAAATGTCAACAAGCTCGAAATTGAGACTTGGCTGTCTGCTGGTTCAGAGGTCGCAATGACATAACCGATTAAGGCGCCACCAAGCTCGAAATTGGTGATACTTATCTTTTGTAAATGTCAATAAGTATCGAGACCTGTCTTTTGTAAATGTCAACAGGCTCAGGGTTGAGACTTATCTTTTGTAAATGTCAACAAACTCGAAATTGAGACTTAGCTGTCTGCTGGTTCAGAGGTCGCAATGACATAACCGATTGAGACGCCACCAAGCTCGAAGTTGGTGATACTTATCTTTTGTAAATGTCAATAAGTATCGAGACCAGTCTTTTGTAAATATCAACAGGCTCAGGGTTGAGACTTGTCTTTTGTAAATGTCAACAAGCTCGAAATTGAGACTTGGCTGTCTGCTGGTTCAGAGGTCGCAATGACATAACCGATTAAGACGCCACCAAGCTCGAAGTTGATGATACTTATCTTTTGTAAATGTCAATAAGTATCGAGACCTGTCTTTTGTAAATGTCAACAGGCTCAAGGTTGAGACTTGTCTTTTGTAAATGTCAACAAGCTCGAAATTGAGACTTGGCTATCTGCCAGTTCAGAGGTCGCGATGACATAACTGGTTGAGAAACCACCAAGCTCAAAGTTGGTGATACTTGTCTTTTGTAAATGTCAACAAGCATCGAGACCTGTCTTTTGTAAATGTTAACAGGCTCAAGGTTGAGACTTGTCTTTTATAAATGTCAATAAGCTCAAAATTGAGACTTGGCTATCTGCCAGTTCAGAGGTCGCGATGACATAACTGGTTGAAAAACCACCAAGCTCGAAGTTGGTGATATTTGTCTTTTGTAAATGTCAACAAGCATCGAGACCTGTTTTTTGTAAATGTCAACAGGCTCAGGGTTGAGACTTGTCTTTTGTAAATGTCAACAAGCTCGAAATTGAGACTTGGCTGTCTGCTGGTTCAGAGGTCGCAATGACATAACCGATTGAGTCGCCACCAAGCTCGAAGTTGGCGATACTTATCTTTTATAAATATCAATAAGTATCGAGACCTGTCTTTTGTAAATGTCAACAGGCTCAGGGTTGAGACTTGTCTTTTGTAAATGTCAACAAGCTCGAAATTAAGACTTGGCTGTCTGCTGGTTCAGAGGTCGCAATGACATAACCGATTGAGACGCCACCAAGCTCGAAGTTGGTGATACTTATCTTTTGTAAATATCAATAAGTATCGAGACCTGTCTTTTGTAAATGTCAACAGGCTCAGGGTTGAGACTTGTCTTTTGTAAATGTCAACAAGCTCGAAATTGAGACTTGGCTGTCTGCTGGTTCAGAGGTCGCAATGACTTAACCGATTGAGACGCCACCAAGCTCAAGGAATTTGGGAGAAGGTCTCGTTTTCACAGGAAAAAACGAGGAAATCACTGTCATAGGTTTAGTGTTAACGTAACAGCGAAATATATATGTGGTCTTACCATTCTATGGATGAGAATTGGTAAGTGATTTTGGAGAGGGAATCAAATGGGAACAGGTCCCTTAGGATTTTTAGCAAATCCTCAGCTGTCAACGGGTTTGATATGCCTTTACCAACTACCGTTTGAATTGGGCTAGCCATGCTATTCCCCTCAGCATGATGAGTTGTCGAGGACTTATGTTGGGCTTAAAGGCCAACATTTTCCTTTATCCTTAATCGTTAAGGATATTGGATCATCTGGTTAGTGTATGTGTAACCTTGATTTTCCTTTGAGAGAACCAGTGTACGGCCAGGTTCCTACTGGTTTATGGTTGTATGATCTCGCTTGGAGGAAGAGAAAGGCTCTCTTTGCATGTACCTTGGACATAAAGGTCTTGATCAGAGGTGTAGTGTTAACTTGATCGTAAGAAGGGTCCTTAATCAAGGATAGTACTTCTTTAAGAATTTGTCATTGATCGGTATCATGAGTAAATCGCCATCTGAAGTCATGAGGCGATATGCTCCGTTTGAATAGACTGTTTCTATTACAAACGGTCCTTCCCATTTAGGCTGAAATTTGCCTTTGGTCTTGTGCTTCATAATCATCGGTCGTCTGACGGTTAAAACTAAATCTCCTTTTTGGAAGACTCTTTGCTTGACCTTCTTATTGAAGGCTTTCGAGATTCGAGCTTGATACAACTCGATGTGCTGCTGAGCTTGTAGCCGCTTCTCATCTAGGGCTTTGAGCTCTTGAAGACGCAATCGATCATTGTCCTCTGATGTGATCTTAGTGGTCAGAGCAACTCGTAATGACGGCATCTGGATTTCCAAAGGTAAGACTGCTTCACACCCGTACACCAGGGAAAAAGGCGTATTGCCTGTCGGTGTCCGAACCGTGATTCGGTAGGCCCAAAGACATTCACCAAGCTTTTTGTCCCAATCTCGCTTATTCGAGGAGACGAACTTCTTGAGTAACTTGATTGTTTTGTTGAATGCTTCTGCCAAGCCATTAGCGATGGGGTTATAGGCAGTTATGCCACATTCTGAATTCGGTATTTATCGCAGAATCGATAGAATACCTGACTTATGAATTGGGAACCGTTGTCATGGATGATCCGCCTAGGGACACCAAACAGATGGATGACATGGTGTTTGATGAAATTAACCACTTTAGAGGTTTTGACTTCAAGCAGTGGTATGGCTTCTGCCCACTTTGAAAAGTAATCAGTTATTGTCAGGATAAACCGGTGACCTCTTGTCGAAGAGGGGCTGATTGGTCTTACGACATCGATTCCCCATGCTTCAAATGGCCATGAAGCAACTGTTTGCAGAGGAAAAACTCGCGTAAAGTTTCCTTGAATCAATTGAAAGTTTACAACGGATTAATACTCCGATTACAAGGGAGGGAGAATATTGAGTCTTGAATCCTCCCTTTGTTTAGTGCTGGGTTCTTCAAGTGGCGGTGGAAAGTGAATCTTATTTTCCATTGACCAGGTGAACGTCAAGTACTTCTGGGGATCTTCTCTTCGGATGGTGGACGGAGTAACACAGCTCTGTCGACCGGAAATCTCAAAGAGATTGTGGGCAAAGATCAACTTGTACGCAGCAAGTCAAACTCTCTTTTTCTCTTCCCAAAACCGACCTCTCTGATCTCAATTGACCGCCCCTTCTCCATAGCAACGGGGCTATTTATAGAGGTTTCAGGGGCGTACGTGCCTCCTAAAAACACTCCATGATGGGGGTTAACTTTCTCCGTTATGTGGGCCGTGATTGACCCTATAACCGGGACGGTTACAACTGAGACGCGGGTTTCGACCCACGCGCCTTGGTGCGGCTGAGACGCGGGTTTCAACCTTCGCGCCTTGGTGCGGCTGAGACGCGGGTTTCGACCCTCGCGCCTTGGTGCGGCTGAGACGCGGGTTTCGACCCTCGCGCCTTGGTGCGGCTATGCTCGCTATGATTAGCCTTGCGTCTGGAGCTTGGGACTCTGCTTTTGTCGACTTGTCTTAATGATTTTTAGACAGCCTACAGAACTCCCTCCAAAGTTTTCGATATTCCGCAGTTAGCTGGGACGGACTTCGAAATACTTTGGACTCTAGCTGAATCCACTTTTATGGCTTGGACTGACAAAACTTTGGATTTGATCCTGTTTGGGCTATGGTCTTCGTGAGTGTACTGTGGAAACCTTTGAAGCTGCCAAAACTGATCATGTTGAGTGTCTAGATACACAGTCTAAACTATCCCGACGCTTTAAGTCTGTCGTTGGTGCACTTTGAGCCAGGAGTGGACAGACGTCTGCTTGTGCCAGTGTACTGTTAACTGAATTGTAGAAGCAAGGACTGAACGTCAGCTCTGTGGACGCAGAGGTAATACTGCTTTAAAGACGTGCCTTCTATAGGGGTGCATCTTTTGGAAATGGAAACACGACCGTTACTTAATGAGGCGGACGCGACTTATGGTCGTGTTGAAGGGATGCGTCCATTGAAGGGACGCGTCTTTTAGAGATGAGGACGCGATTGTTGGATGCGAATCCGTGCCATGATTACGCTACCACATGTCCCGTAGGATTGAGGGGACATCTACTTTTTGGCGTGCGAACTTCATGCTGCATTAAATACGCTGTCCACGCGTCTGGCGGCTGATTATGGAAAAAGGGAGAGTAGTAGTGGAGTATAATTCGCACAGATATTCAATACAAGAGAGAAGGTTTAGAGTCAACCTTAGGTGCTTTATTACTCCGAAATGTGTTCACAATGTTTAATGTATTCCTTTTCCAAATCTTCCATAGTAGCACAAGCTATACGGGTCGAATCCACAAGGAGAGCTCACGATGGAAGCTTTACGGTTTGATGTTGAAGAAAGGCAAACGAAAGTTCTTCTTTGTTTCAAAAGAATGAAAAAGACATGAAAAAATAGGTGAAAGAATTCGTAGTGGTTTTGTACATGAAATGAAAGTGATGGAAAGAGAATGAAAAGATTTTGAAAACAAGAATTACTTTAGCGAAGAAAACTAAAAGAAGGAAAACTTGTAAAAGACTTTTAGATGAGAAAAGCCATGACTAGCTAACATTACTAACTTGCTAACTTACTAATCTCCGTTAGGGTGATGCATGCCTCATGTTGATTCATCGGCAAGTGTTTGTCTTGCTTGTTGGTCAAGTTACTTTCCCTTTGTATGGATGGGTGATCTTCTTGGACTTGTCTTGTAGCCTCATTGATTTCATCGGCTCTCAATATAGACTTTCATGGTGGAATCTAGGAGAGTGTCACTCAAGGGATGCTAAGGAAGAAGATACAAAATTCATTAGACATTCAAGGCCATACATAAAGTTAGCATTGAAGTAAGAAAGTTGTACAACAAATAGCATATGTTTGGTGTTCCATCTCCATGTTCCATCAAGGCACTTGTTCTAAAGACAAGGCTCTAAATGAGGCACACATGAATCATATGGAGAATTACAACAAGAGATTGCCAAGAACAAAAGTAACCCATCGGGGATGAACAAGACTCAACATTTGCAAGATGAAGAATTAGCAGTCACCCAAGAGTTAGAAGTTTAGCAAGATTAGTTGTTAGCTAGTCATGTAGAAGAAGTTAGCTACTCATTACAATAAAGAGAAAACACCAAGACATTATGCTATGAAAGTAAAGCTTGAATGAAATAAAGCAAGTAATGAAAAAGCTCCAGAAATTGCAAAAGAAGAGAAAGTAAATTGGATTAATCCTTGCTTTGCTTCAAGTTGTCACCCCTTGATTACAAGCTTTCACTCTCTCACTATCTCTCTCTTGCAGAATTTAGAGGAAGAAGAAGGCTAAGAGCAATAAAACCTAGAGAAAAACCTACAAATTACAAGCTCTTTCCTCTATTCTCTCCTCTCTTCTTTCGCTGGCCCTGATGGTCTATTTATAGGCTCAGAGAAGAAGGCTCTAGAACCCGGACAGGTGGAGGAAATCGCGGGCCCAACGGCCAGATAACGGCCGCGGAAACGCGGCCAGAGCCGCGTTTCCGCGGCAGAATCTTGGCCGTTGAGGCCGAGATTTCTGTTGCGGTTTTCTCGCAGGTTGTTAGCCACGTGGACCTTCTGGAATGTATGAGCTGGCGCGTGGATGTCTCTAGATCCTGGGCTCAACCCTTGGGCTCTCTTTTGGGCTTTGATTAATTCTCCTTTAATTCTTGATAATTAAAGGGATTATGGGCCTCTTCACCATTAAAATATGGACCTGCAAAAATAGAGAGAAAAAGATTAAAAATCACATTTTTATTTATCTAATGCATGGTATGGATGTGGAAAAATATGCAAATATGTATAACAATCAGCGGCGGTTGGTCATTGAACCAAGCGCCGCGTATCTTTGCAAATCGCCGTGCCTATAAAAGGCAACAGTCTTTCAAGAGTCATCATTAGACTCTCCTTCGTCTTCGAGCGTATCTGTTAGGGTTTTGAGAAAAGAGTTTCCTTTGTTCTCTCTTCTTCCATCTAACATCAGATCTTTGATTCGCAATGGCACCCAAGGCCAAGCAAACTGGTTCGTCTTTAAAGGCGGTCGTCGCTGAGACTCAAAGGGGCGGTTCCTCCACGCAGGAAACCCCTATCTCAGGTATAATGCCATCAGGCTTAATGCTTGCCATTAAAAGGGTTTACAGAGTTCTTGTAACTCTTAAATCTCCTTTTGAATATGAACCGCCACCGCGGGCTCGAATCTGTGTTTGATCTTCGGACGCGGTTCTTGAGTCGATGAGCACGGCGCAGGCTTGATGACCCCTGCTGCTCTTATCTGCTCGAATCTGCGTCTGTTTTCTGAACACAGGGCCCCAATGAGTTTTGCGTTTTGGATCCAACACTTGAAATATTTCTAAGTGTGAAAGATTCAGACGCAGATTTCTCGTGACTCTTGCGTCTTGTGAAGCCAGACATTAGTCCTCATGAACATTGCGTCTGGGTCCGATACTTGGGAATTATCTCACAAGTCTTGGGTCCGAACGCAGATTTGATAATTTCTGCGTCTGGAGTCACTTCCGCGTCTGAGTTGTAGACACTTGATCATTTTCCTTCGGATTTCTGATTAAGTGTTACTTTCTTTCGCAGTGCGATATTCTTCCGATCCTCTCTCCAAGAAGTAAACCTTAGGTCGCAGCTTTTGTAGCTTCAAAGTGCGACCCAGAATGAGTCCTTTTTGCTGAAGAGACACAGCTTTGGACTGTTTCGAGAGACGCGGTCATGATCCTCTTAATTGGCATGAAGAAGGACGCCGCTTTCAAATTCATATAGGGATGCAAGTTCCTGGACGCGGCTCTTAGGCCTGCGTTTGGTGCAACTTCCCAGGCGTTACATGCAGCCTGTCATAGAGATCTTGTTGGATCTTTAACTGTCAGATTGACGTTGACGATTGGGGACTCTCATCATTCTGATGTTTCCCGAAGCGGCAGTCCACGCGTCAGCCCTTCATTGGGTTTAGGCATTAACCCCTTTTAATGCCAAACCGGCGCTGGCGGTTGGAGGCCCGCGTCTTCGTTGCTTCCCGAAGCGACGATCCACGCGTCAGCCCCCTATTGAGCATTGAGACACTCGTGCGGTTATTAAAGCCGACGGTTCTGATTAGTGAGCCATTAATTATAGGTATTACGATTTGCCTATAAATAGGGCTCACCCTCTCCCTTTAACAGCCCATTACCTAGACTGTTTTCTTTTAAGAGCGAGTGCTCTGAGAGATTCTGCCTTCTTCAAGGACTTTACCAGGGGCTTGCCTCCATGGACGAAGATGACCCAGAGCTTTTAGGCTTCTGTTTAATCTTTCCAGAAGATTACCACTGTCAAGTGATTTCAATAAAGAGATTCGTCTCCTTGAGCACCTTTTATGTCCGCTCCTTGATGTAGAGAGTTCAACTTTTAATATAGGCCTCTGCGGGTACGACTTCCTGGTTTGCCATGGTATTTTCAGCCCAACCGGGTTTGAGTTCTGATATCTCTTGAAGAGATTCATCTTCTTAACCTTTTTCTGAAGTCTAGCTGGTGCATCCATCTTTTGGAAGTTGCGCCATTTAGAAAATTCTGCCTTAAAATTCCCTGGACGCGGGTATAATTAACTTTTGCATCTGGACCGTGAGCTTTACATACAGAGCTCGCGTCTGAGGCTGCCGACTTAAATCGAAGGTTTTCATACCTGAATTTTGCAACCCCTGTTTATCAAACAGAGAGATGATAATTTTTGCGTCTCGGACCTTAGACGCGGGTGCAAAACCAGACTGCGTTCGAATTCTGTGTGCATCACAGCTTTGATCGCGTCTTTTTTCTGCCACCGCAGAAGTTTGGTTCACTGCGTAGGTCAATCCTGCGTCCGGGGCTTTTAGCAATAATTGCGTCTGTCACTTAGTTTTTTCTGTTGAAATATCCCAAGCTTCAGAGCTTCTAATTTTTTGTTTGCTTCTTGCAGGTAGGCTTGATCATCCTTTTTCATATTCGCTGGGCCCTTGGGAGAATATATCGACCAGCGAACTGGGTCGATGGTCGACCACAGGAGAAGAAGTCATGGGCCCTGACCCTCGCCAAGATCTCTTTGGATTCAATGCACCAGTCATGCTTCTGGGCCTGCCATGGTCACAGTGGGTATGGCGGGGGATATAGTGGTGGGTATGTTCTTGGATTCTCCCTCCACCTACCCCAGAAGTGACATCGATGAGAACTCCATGCTCATTGGATGACTTTCTGGTGGTGGAGATGCTCATCAAAGAAGGATCATACCCCGCTGCTTCGGATGGTCAGGTGGAATCAGAAGATCCAGCTGCCTTTCGACCTCAAGAAACACCATTGTCCTCAGTCAACCAGAGGCTTCTTCGATGTTTACATCATGCATCATGGTGCAACCAGCTTCCGATCGTCGCCACAGTGTTCAATCATACTTTGGCGCCCTTCCAAACATCTTGTACTTGGAATTGTGAGCAGCTTCAAGGAGTGAGTGCAACCTTTGAGAGAGGGACTTCTTTGTACTCCTTTATCTGTAACACTCAATCTTATTGAATAAGACAGCGTTTTGTATCACTTTCATATGTTGGATATAAATAAAAGTGACACTTTTCTTTTTTGTCTCCTTCTATTGTCTTGAACTCCCTTTTTATATTAAAAGTCAGACGAATAGAAGTAAAGAACCTTTGACTTGTTAAAACTATAATGATAATCTTAATAAGTCAAATTTTGTAGAGAGAGATCCCATTTCAGGGAACTCAACAAGGTTGTCAGAGGTGTAATATTAACTTGACAAGGGATAAGATAACTTTAGTGGACCTGTCACTTTATAAAAGAAAATGACAGGTGGAACTTGTACCCCCAGGGAAGATGAACTTTTATCAGAGGTTTGAAATTAACTTGATTAAGATCAGCAGGGGAGTTAATGAAAACACTGTTAATGGTGTAGTGCTAACCTAACAATGTTTTTAAGTGGACTTGTTATTCTGTTGAGGAGAATAACAAGTGAGACTAGATTCGCGGGGAATCTAGGAAAATCTTTACCGTTAGAGGTGTGATATTAACTTAACGGGTTGAATGTGGTCTTGTCAGAAGTGTGATGTTAACTTGACAAGAATGTGAGTCAGAGGTGTGATATTAACTTGGCTCAGAAGCCTTTCAGTTTTATTTGGGAAAACTGAAAGTATCACTGTCATAGGTGTAATGTTTAACTTGGCAGTGAGGGTAATGCTAGAGGTGTAATTTTAAACTTGGCATTAGTCATCTCGACTTTAACAAGAAAGTCCGAGGGAAAGTCATGGCCTTAAGTGTATTGTTGAACTTAGCAATGACTTAGATGCTAGAGGTGTAGTGTTAAACTTAGCATCGTTCATTTCAGCTTCGATATGGAAGTCTGAGGAAAGATGACTGTCAGAGGTGTAATATTTAACTTGGCAGTAACTTGATTACTGTTAGAAGTGTAATATTGAACTTAACAGTAATTTGTCAGAGGTGTGGTATTAACTTGACAAAAATTGGTCTGCGATACGAGCAATTTGAGGGCCTGCCATTCTATTGATGAGAATTGGCAAGTAGAATTTAAAAAAAAAATGTCAGAGGTATAGTGTTAACTTGACAAATTTGGATTTGCGATATGAGCAATCTTGAAGACTTGCCATTCTATTGATGAAAATTGGCAAGTGGAGTTTGAAGTGCCAGAGGTATAGTGTTAACTTGGCAACGACTGTATTTTGTAAACCTACCATTCTGTGTATGAGAATTGGTAAGGGATTTTGGAGGAGATGGTGGAACTAAGTCCACTTAGGATTTTTAGCAAACCCTCAGCTATCAATGGTTTTGAGGTGCCTTTACCAACTACCGTTTGAGTTGGGCTAGCCATGCTATTCCCCTCAGCATGATGAGTTGTCGAAGACTTATGTTGGGCTTAAGGGCCAACATTTTCCTCTATCCTTAGCCGTGGGAGGTGTTGGATGTTAATGAAGATGGGAACATTGGACCCCAGGGTTTTTAGCAAACCCTCAGCTGTCAACGGATTTGAGGTGCCTTTACCAACTACCGTTTGAGCTGGGCTAGCCATGCTATTCCCCTCAGCATGATGAGTTGTCGAAGACTTATGTTGGGCTTAAGGGCCAACATTTTCCTCTATCCTTAGCCGTGGGATGCGTTGGATGTTTATGAAGAAGCTCTTCTTGATTTGATCAGAGGTGTACTTTTAACTTGATCGGTAGAGGAGCACTATTACGGATAGTACTTCTTCAAGAATCTGCCATTGATCGACATCATGAGTGTATCGCCATTTGAGGTTATGAGGCGATATGATCCATTTGAGTAGACTGACTCTACTACAAATGGTCCTTCCCATTTGGGCTGAAATTTTCCTTTTGTCTTATGTGTCATCACCATAGGTCTTCTGACGGCTAAGACAATGTCACCTTTCTTGAAAGTTCACATTTTAACTTTCTTGTTGAAGGCTCTGGTAATCCGAGCTTGGTAGAGCTCGATTTGTTGTTGGGCCTGCAGACGTTTATCATTTAAGGCTTCTAACTCTTGGAGTCGCTGTCGATGCTTCTCCTCATTTGTCATCTCTGCTGTCAAGGCGACACGTAGAGATGGAATTTAGATTTCCAGTGGAAGCACGGCTTTACACCCATATACCAAAGAAAATGGCGTAGCTTTAGTTGGGGTTCGAACAGTTGTGCGATAGGCCCATAAGCATTCACCTAGCTTGTCGTCCCAATCACGCTGACTTTTCGAGACGAATTTCTTGAGAAGTTTGCCAATGGTCTTATTGAAAGCTTCTGCGAGACCTTTAGCGGCGGGATAGTATGCCGGTTAGGACACACTCTGGATTCTGAACTTAGCGCAGAACCTTTGGAAAGCCTGACTGACGAACTGGGGTCCATTGTCATGGACAATTCGTCGAGGCACTCCAAAACGATAAATGACATGATGTTTGACAAATTTGATCACGTCAGATGACTTCACCTCCTTCAAAGGAATGGCCTCAGCCTACTTGGAGAAGTAATCAGTTATGGCTAAGATAAACCAATGTCCTTTTGAAGATGGTGGGCTGATAGGACCAACTACATCCATTCCCCACATCTCAAATGGCCAGGTAGAGGTTGTAGAGTGAAGGTACCCTGGTGCTTGATGGATGAAATCACCATGCACTTGACAGGCGTGACATCTTTTGGCATAGGTGATGGCATCGGCAATCATCTTAGGCCAATAATATCCCAACCTTTGGAGTCAGTATGCCAGTTTTGGACCAGGTTGATGGGCTCCGCACATGCCATCATGGGCTTCTTTCAATACCTCCTGTGCCTCCTTTTGTGAGAGGCAGCGAAGTAAGATCCCGTCATGCGATCGACGATACAGTATTCGCGTAATCGTATTATAGTAGAATTTGGGGGCTTTCCTCCGAATGGCCGCCGCTTCTTTGGTGTCCTCCGGCAGGATGCTGTACAAGACATAATCGATGTAAGGGAATCGCCAGTCTTTAGGCTCTGGGCCGGCTGATGACTCGAGGACTTCTTTGCCTTGACAATCTCCCTTTGGCTCCTGGTAGTCTTCAAGAGCAAGTCTCGGGCAATATAGGTCGTGGCTGTGCACAAATATTTTCTCTTCTGCTCCAGCTGGAAGAGTTAAGGAGGCGGCGAGGGACGCCAGTGCATCTGCATGCGCATTCTACCTGCGTGGTACATGGTCAATGTAGAAGTTTGAGAACATCTCGGCCATGCGGACAGTTGCGTTGTAATAGGGTACTAGATCTTCATGTCTGACTTCGTACTCCCCGCGAACTTGGTTGACGATGAGCTTAGAGTCACCGTATGCCTCGAGATTTTTAACGCTAATCTCATCGGCGAGTTGCATCCCAATCAAAAGGGTGTTGTACTCTGCTATGTTGTTGGAGCAAGGCTCGGTTAGCGAGACGGCTCGAGGAATCACATAGTTCTGTGGGGAGACGAGTACTACTCCTACTCCTGCCACTATATGTCCTTTTGGGTTCGTTCTCGATGCACCGTCAAAGAAAAGTTGCCACACTTGTCTTTCGAAGGAGGTCTGGGTCTGGTAGACTTCAGCGACCTCATCTGGGAGATCCTCGTAAAGTTTGGCAGCCCTCGGATCTGGATGCTCAGCCAGAAAATCCGCCACCGCTTGTCCCTTCACAGTTTGTTGTGGTAAAAAGTGCATTTCATATTGGGATAGCAAATAGCCCATTTTGCCAGTCGGCCATTTAATGATGAAGGCTTTGTCATAAGCAACCTCAGGGTGTTGACTTTTGATATGACATTTATTGTTTGGCCTATCAGATAGTGCCGTATTTTCTGAATAGCGAACACCAATGCCAAGCATTCCTTCTCGATCGGGTTGTACCGATGTTCAGCCCCGATCATTATTCTACTCAAATAGTAGATTGCTTGCTCTCGTCCTTGATCATCATTCTGAGCTAGTAGAGCTCCTAAAGAATGATCCATCGCTCGGACGTATATCAGGAAAGGTTTTCCAGATACCGGAGCTGCCAGGACTGGTGGTTGTGTGAGGTACTGTTTAATTTCCTCAAATGCTTGTTGGCAAGCGTTGTCCCAAATGAACGAAACACCCTTCTTCATTAATTTGGTGAAGGGTTGGCATCTTCCAGAGAGATATGAGATAAATCTTCGGATGTACGCCAATCGTCCTTGCAATCCCCTGAGCTCCTTGAGATTTCTCGGAGGTTGCATTTCCTATATAGCACAAACCTTTTCCGGGTCCAAATGAATCCCCATGGAGGTTACGACAAACCCAAGGAATTTGCCACTGGCCACCCCCAGGAAGGACTTAGTGGGGTTCATCTTCAATTGATGGGCCCGCATGATATCGAAGACAGTCTTTAGATCAGCTATATGATCACTTTTAGCGCGGCTTTTTACCGCGATGTCGTCAACATAGCATTCCACCGTTTTGCGCATGTGTTCATAGAAAATGGCATTCATCGCCCTTTGATATGTCGCCCCTGCATTCTTCAGTCCGAAGGGCATGACGGTGTAGCAGTATACCCCCAGTGGTGTCCTGAAAAGGTATGTTTTTCGTCATCAGGATACATTTTGATTTGATTGTACCCTGAAAATCCATCCATGAAGGACATTCGCTCGAATCCACATGTATTGTCAATCATGACATCTGTGATTGGTAGTGGGAATTCGTCCTTGGGACAGGCCTCATTTAGATCACGAAAATCAATGCAAATCCGGATCTTTCCGTTCTTTTTAGCAACGGGAACAATGTTGGCCACCCAGTCGGGATGTTGTTCTTCCCTGATGAAGCCAGAGTCTATAAGCTTTCTGACTTCTGATTGAATCGCTTCCATTATTTCTGGACGGAACCGTCGCTGCTGTTGTTTGACAGGTTTTACGTCCGTATTAATGTTGAGGCGATGCATAGCCACTTGAGGATATAATCCAGGCATGTCTTCGTAATTCCAAGCGAAGACGTCTATATACTCTTGTACAAGAGATATCAGATCCTTTTTCTCAGAAGGTGATAGGCCTTCGCTTATGAAGATGGGTTTAAGATTAGCCTCATCTCCCAGATTGATCTGAACAATCTTATCTTCTGTGGGTGGCTCGCGCTGTTCAAAGCGGATATCCCAAAGAGTGTTTAAGTGTTGGATCCAAGGATCTACATCGGATTGGATCATTTCTTCATCTCCGTCTTCCAGATGGCTTGTTGAAACCATATTTACTGAAAGTTCTCTGAAGATGTTGCCGACGCTAGCATCTGATTCCCACGATGACGTGCCCGACGAGTAATCATGGCATAATGATTCTTCAGACTCAGAAGCTGATGGGATTGGAGTTGACACATAGCCCAACCCCCTGCGAGTCTGATGATAATAATCAGGGGTTTTCCCTTTTGGCACAAAAGATCGAAGTAGCGTTCTCCTTCCTTTGCTGAAATTCAACCCTGGACCGTTTGTCAGATCATACCCCATGCTTTCCATCATTCTGAGCACATTTGGCTCATAATGACCGAACTGAGGAGGTTCCTCTTCGTCGTCTGACTCTTCACGGGACATTGGTTCGGACGTAATTCGCCCAAAAAGAATTGGTTTTTGGCCTTACCGTCTTGCTGGAACCATGAATATGGATTCTTGCGCATCGCCAGCATCTTGGTGCGTTACGAAGGACGACTTTACTGGTACATGCAATGATGTCAAAGCATCCATTGCCGACCAGAGATCATCATCCACTCGGTACTAGTGTCTGACGGCACTGAATCAGAAGCAAACACAGAGAAATACGCCAGATCTAAGTCTTTATTAATATACCATCCGCCTACATCATCGGCGGAGGTATTATCAACATCGGGCTTATTAATGCCCGTTACAAGTGCATCCAGTTCCCACATGCACTCTTCTTTTTTCGGCTCGGTGTCAGCTTCATTACCAGAGTCGGGCTCCTCTGGTTGTGGGACTTCATCTGTTTCCACAGATTCCTGATACAGAAGAGAATCTGTGAAATAATTCTCAACTCCCTTGAACGGATTCCTTTCAGCAATCAACGTTCGTACTTTTCCACTCCCGTCAATGTATTTCATGACTTGGTGAAGAGTGGAGGGAACAATAGAATTACGATGAATCCAAGGTCGTCCCAGCAGCAAGTTGTAGGAGGTGTCAGCATCTATCACATAGCAGGTCACCTCCGACCTTAGGTCCCCAATATGACATTTGAGCTTGATCTTCTCTATTGGACGGGTACTATTGGCATTCAATCCGTAAATAGTCGTTTGGGTAGCGCTCAAACGGTGGGTAGGAATCCCAAGGTGTTGCATGACCCGTCGAGGCATAATGCTCAATGCGGACCCGGGATCCACCTGAATGCGGTTCACCTCAGATGATCCAATATACCCTGCGAAGTAAAGGGGTCGATCATGTTTCCCTTTGACTTGCATATCATCTGCCGTGAAGGTGATGCAGGGACTATTTTGGGAGGTATGGAGGCAATCCTCTACATCTTCCTCCTTTGGTCTGATTGGCACCTGGGTCATGAAAACCTCAGCATTAGCGAGGGCCTCTTGTAGAGCTTCTCTGGTCGACTTTGATAGCCGAAGGAGCTCATAAAGAGTAAGCCGGGCCGGGATGTTGGCCAGTTGAGTCAGGACATCAAAGCGGTAAGGTGCTGTGGATCCTTCCGCTATGTCTTTCGAAAGAGCTCTGGAATACCGAAGCTCTTTCTGTTTCTCCACTGGTTGTTTTATGGAGGGCTTGGCTGGCTCTGCAGTGGGTTTTGGAGGGGTTGCCGCCATTTCGCCATACTTTTTCAAATATGACTGCCTCGAACGGGTTTCCGCCACAAGCTGGTTGGGTTCCGTGGCAAGAACTATCGTCTCCTCTTCTGAATCAGTCAGCGAGGGAATGTCAGTTTTCGATTCCCGGGAAGAGGCACATACCACATTACAGGATGTAGCCTTTGCTTTGCCTTTGGACTTCCTGTTGGTCACAGTAGTCCATTGCTGGCCATCAACAAGGTCAGGATGAACCCACATGATCTCCCCCCGAGGCGTGGGGACAGGTACCAAGCCTTTCTCTTGCTGTTGATGAGGGTCTGTGTTGACCACTCTTAGCTCTCCTTTTGGGACAGGGACTACTCCAGAGGGTGTTAGAGGTTGCCTTCCAAACTGGAGAAATGATGTCATATTGGCCGCCACCTTCTTCTGCTCTGGACGAAGTTTTAATACCTCTGCATCAATCAGAGCCTGAAGGATGTCCTTGAAGACATAACAGCTCTTGGTGGGGTGTCCCAACATCCTGTGATACATGCAGTATTGGGATTATCAGTTTTACCGACTTCTTTAGGGCGCCTAGCTTCGGGAAGCTTCAGTCGGTTGCTCTTGTTGAGTAGTTTGAAGAGCGAGTCGACATGTTCGTCCTTGAAGGAATACTGCTTGTTGGCACGGGGTTGGCTTGAAGAGCCACTTCCCTTTACCGGTTAAGGTTTGACGGGAGATTTGGTCCCTGTCGCCAAGTTATCCTTCCTTTTGGCTTGGAGGGATGTGTCTGGCGCATGCCTTGTTGACCTTTCAGGTCTAGGTTTGTTTTCTTCCGCCTTGACGCGGGCGACAATCTCCTCAGCCTGTTCACCTTGTTGGATTAACTGCTTCCAGGTGCGGCTTTCAGCAACTCCTATTTGGGCAAGGAACGAGGTTTGGAGATTGTGGCGACATGTTTCCACCAGGGTAACCTGGGTCATACCGCTCGGACATCGGAGTGCCACATTCTAAAATCTTTCTACGAAAGACTTGACGGACTCTCCCTTTCGCTGCTTGGTGGCTAAAAGGGTAGGCATGTTGACCTCCGAGTCATCTTCAAAGAAGCGCGTTAGAAAGACCTTTTCCAAGTCGCCCCAATTCTTGACGGAGCCCTCTGGGAGCTTCATGAACCATTCAAAGGCAAGCCCTTTTAGGGTGCCGATGAACAAACGTGCCAGGATGGCATCGTTATCTACCACATTCCCCGTTTGGGACTTAAAGTAGTAGATGTGTTGGTTCGGTGAACCTTTCCCATCAAATGCTTGGAGGGTTGGAGCCTTGAACTTGGGAGGGTATGGTACCAGGTCCCACTCAGCCGGATATGGCCGAAGCACTCCTGCTTCTTGGAGGCCTTTCCGGTTAGTAAGGGCCTCAAGACATTGCTCCAACTGGTTCATTCTTTTAGAATGAACTTTTCCCTGGTCTTGGTCGTCCTTTTCCTGCGACGAGGATTTAGACGAACCAGAAGCAGGTTGCTCTTCCTCCTCTATATGTACAGAAGATGAGCTCTCTCCCTCTTTTCGCTTGCCTTTAGACTTTCTAGAGGAAGGTTTTTCAGCTGACTTCCTCTTGTCTTCAAGCAACTGTGCGAGCATCTGCTTGAGGGAGTCGATAGATTCTTGCTGAGCGCGAATCATCTCGAATTATTCCTTCTGGACCTGGGCTTGCTGCTCCAAGCGCCTGGCGGTCTCCTCAGGAGTGCTAGTCATGTATATGTAGGCCTCTTTCTCCATGGAGGAATTTGAAGCCTGCGACTCTGCAATAGCGGAATGCGAGTCATTCACCTCAATGCCCCGGACTAGAGCATTGTAGTCGATCGGGAGAATCACCCCGGTCCGGGTGCGAGTGTGTCGGTACACTCCTTCCGGTTCAGTGTCAGACTCATCGAGGCTGACTGTAGGTTGTTTTCCCCTGCTCTTGCTTGCCATGTTTGCAGTGAGCTCGGGATATTCAGTGTCAGAGAAGACCCTCCTCCTGTGGGAACGAATTCTTTTAGCTGATCGGGGAATCAGGGTCAGCTGTCTAACTAGAGACTGTTGGTTTGCACCTGAACCGCAACGGCACTCAGAGAGCATCGTGATAAGCCGCTCGTAGTAACATGATGAAGTGATTCGATTAGCACTTCTTTTCCTCGTCAAATAATCTCTCAGATCCGTGGGAGGGGGATCAAAGAGATTATCCTCGTAATGGCGAAGACGAGAGGCATCCCTGCTCTGTACAACAGGGACGCGGGGTTCAGAGACGCGATTCTCGCGTCGTGGCTTCAGGACGCGCGTCTGGCGTCTCTGCTGAGAAGAGACGCGACTATCGCGTTATTGATTATTGCGTCGTGGCAGAGACGCTTGAGAGATGCAAGGCTACTAGGCCCCACGCCTAGGGGCATGTGCCTCTTGCACTTGACAGGGTGCGCGAGTTTCGCTTTGGCATCTGAGGAGTGGGGCTTCAGAGGAGCCAACTTGGTGAAGCTCGCATTTGGGCTGCCAAACGCGGATTTCGCGTGCCGGATGTGGCGCAGCAGAGGCGCCGGTTTGAACCTTGCGTCCTGCCTCAGTCGGACGATCAGTTGTTCCAACTTGCAATTGACGCGCACGCCTCCTCTGTCAGCGTTCAGCATTCCGGTTGCGTCGTGGAGGTTGAGAGAAACCAACGACGACCTGGTGCTGAGGAAGAGAATGGATTGGCTGGACACCAGAGAACTTGCTCGCGCGGGTCTCCCGGGGGACGCTGGCATGGGTGTCACGCATGGCGTGACTGGCCACACCATTCTTCACAGCAGCTGCCTCTGAGAGAGGCTCAGAGCGGGTTTCAGGGTAAGTCCCCGTAGAGACCCTGCGGTAGGTGCGGGCCTTTGGGCTCTTGGAGCCGGAAGAGAGGAACTCTTCGTACTTTGCCTGGTCGAATTCGACGACAAGCGATTCGACCGTTTTCCCCTTGTAGAGGACGTCACCTTGCGCCACAACCTATTCGTCAGTAATGAAAGTAGTCCCCAGCGGAGTCGCCATCTCTTGTTTGCAGAGGAAAAACTCGCGTAAAATTTTCTTGAATCAATTGAAAGTTTACAACAGATTAATACTCCGATTACAAGGGAGGGAGGATGTTGAGTCTTGAACCTCCCTTTGTTTAGTGCTGGGTTCTTCAAGTGGCGGTGGAAAGTGAATCTTGTTTTCCGTTGACCGGGTGAACGCCAAGTACTTCTGGGGATCTTCTCTTCAGATGGTGGACGGAGTAACACAGCTCTGTCGACCGGAAATCTCAAAGAGATTGTGGGCAAAGATCAACTTGTACGCAGCAAGTCAAACTCTCTTTTTCTCTTCCCAAAATCCGACCTCTCTGATCTCAATTGACCGCCCCTTCTACATAGCAACAGGGCTATTTATAGAGGTTTCAGGGGCGTACGTGCCTCCTAAAAATACTCCATGATGGGGGTTAACTTTCCCCGTTATGTGGGCCGTGATTGACCCTATAACCGGGACGGTTACAACTGAGACGCGGGTTTTGACCCACGCGCCTTGGTGAGGCTGAGACGCGAGTTTCGACCCTCGCACCTTGGTGCGGCTGAGACGCGGGTTTCGACCTTCGTGCCTTGGTGCGGCTGAGACGCGGGTTTTGACTCTCGCGCCTTGGTGCGACTATGCTGGCTATGATTAGCCTTGCGTCTGGAGCTTGGGACTCTGCTTTTGTCAACTTGTCTTAATGATTTTTAGACAGCCTACAGCAACAGTCGGGTGGAGCAACTCCGAGGGCTGGTGTATGAAGTCCGCATGAATCTGGCATGCTTTACACCTTCGTGCATATTGGATGGCATTGGCTACATGGTCGGCCAAAAATATCCAAGTCTATGCAACCTGTCTTTAAGCTTTGGACCTGGCGATGAGCTCCGCAAATGCCATCGTGTGCTTCTTTAAGCACTTCCTGTGCCTTTGAATTGGAAAGGCAATGGAGGAGGACACCGTCATATGAACGACGGTAAAGTGTCTTCAGAGTTGGATCGTAGTAGAAACGGAGAGACCTTCGTCTGATAGATGCCGCCTCTCTAGGATCGTCTGGCAGCAGACCATGTAAAGCATAGTCGATGAGAGGAAATCGCCAATCTCTCGGCTCAAGATCAGTGGAGACATTATAAACTTCTCGGGTTCTTAATATATGCTTAGAGCATACAAGATGTCAAGTTGCCACTGTGAGGTGATACTCAGTGTCGACCGGTAAGGCTAATGTTGTTGCTAATGCAGCAAGAGCGTCCGCCTTGGTATTTTGAGATCGAGATACGTGCCCGATGTAGAAGCCTTCAAACAGATTAGCCAATTCGATGGTTGTATGGTAATAAGGCACCAAATCCTCGTGGCGAACTTTATATTCGCCTTTAACCTGATTGATAATTAGTTTTGAATCGCCATAAGCTTCAAGGTAGCGTACCCCCATTCCATGGGCGAGCTGAAGGCCAATAAGTAGAGCATTATATTCCGCTACATTGTTGGAGCATGATTCTGTCAGAGAAAATGCTCTGGGAAGGACGTGATTTTGTGAAGAGATAAACACAACCCCCACGCCGGCGATGATCTTGCCTTTAGGGCCTATTCGTGATGCTCCATCGAAGAACATCTACCAACATATCCTCTATTGTGAAGATAATAGCAGGTACCCTCGACTGCACATGATGGCATTCAGGGCAAGAAGGCTGAGCGTCATCGTTAGGGATCTCTGGCATATACGTCAGGAATGATTCTGAATTGGCCAGGGCATCTCTGAGTGCTTCTCTTGTCTCTTTTGAGAGACGAAGGAGCTCGTGTATGGTAATACAAGCTGGGATATTAGCCAGCTGGGCCAATATGTCAAAACGAAAGGGCGTATCAAGCCCTGGGCCTGAAGGCTTCTTCAGGACATGGTCGAACCGGACTTCCTTAAGCTTCTCTTTTCCCTTGGTTGGAATCGAAGCGGATGCTGGTACTTGTACTGACGTCGTTTGCTATTATGTCTCGTCAGTAGCTTTCTCATACTGTTTTAAGTATGATTTTCTGGATCAAGTACCCGTCGGTTGAGGTACGTAAGCCTGCGTCGCGCAAGCGTGCTTTTCTCCTTCAGAATCACTGAGAGAAGCTGATGTGAAATTGTCATCGTCTGGCAGGATGGAGATGACATTGTAAGATTTGCCCTTCGACTTGGACTTCTTTGAATCCCACTTTACATCTTGGACAAGGTCTGGGTGTATCCACATGACTTCCCCTGTCTCCAATGTTAAGGGAACAAGACCCTTATTATCTTGAGTTTTAGCTGGAGGATGCTTGCCTTCCAGCCGTGGCAGAAGGACTGGATAGGTCCCGTTAGGAACTGTGACCTTTGGGGTTTTGCCGAACTCGAGGGTCACCATATTGGCAGTGACTTTCTTCTGCTCTGACTTTAGCGTCAGGACTCCAGCGTCAATCAAGGCTTGAATTCTGTCCTTGAGGACATAGCACTTGTCAGTAGGATGGTGAATCATCCTGTGGTAGAGACAGTATTTGGGATCGTTCGTGCGTCCTATCTCATTGGGACGTCGAGCCTCTGGTAACTTCATTTTATTCCCTTTGTGGAGTAAATGGAATATTGTGGCCACCTGATCGTCTCTGAAAGAGTACTGTTTTGGAGGGAACTTAGACTCTTGATTATTGAAGCCGCTCATCTTGGCCTTCGACTGCACGTCCCCAGACAATTCTACAGACATAGTCTCTTTCCCTTTAGCTTGAGAAGACTGCGGTATGTCGCCACGTCCTTTATTGCTCATACCCCATTTGCCTTTAGGGGTAGATGGTTCGAACTTTTTAGCCGACTTTTCGGCTATCTCAGCTTGTTCGACCAATTCTTTCCAGGTATGGGCTTTGACAGCCCCCATGCGAACTTCTACCTGGTCCAAGAAGTTGTGCCTGCATGTCTGTAAGACATGGGTAATGGCATCCCTGCTGGGCACATCAAAGACAAGTTTCTGAATCGCTCAATGTAGTCACGGACAGATTCGCCCTTCTTCTGCACGGTGGAGAGGAGCTTGTCCATGGTTACCTCGGTATCGTCCTCATAGAAACGAGAGAGGAATCGGGTTTCCAGGTCGATCCAGGAATTGACAGAGCCCGGAGGGAGACTTTGGAACCAATCAAATGCCACCCCTTTAGGGTGCCAATGAACAGTCTAGCCATGATGGCGTCATTGCCTATAATATTACCGGTCTGAGACCGGAAATAGTAGATGTGCTGGTTTGGCGAGCTCTTTCCATCATAGGTATGCAGTGTTGGTGGTTTGAACTTCGGTGGGTATGGCACTGAAATCCCACTCCAACGGGTAAGGACGGACTGTCCCTACTTTCTTTAATTCATCCCTCTGAGCTAGGGATGCAATTTGAGCTTGGAGGCCTTAAGGACTTCAGCGTCCAAAGAAGAACCCTCCTTGGACCTTTCCGTCTTCGGCTGGTCACTGCTAAGATGTTCCTCCTCGTTGTGATTGCTCCCGGCATCATTGTTATTCCGGTTACTGAGGAGTTGAGCGAGCATCTGTTGAATGTTGTCCAGAGCTTCTTGCTGGGTCTTGAAAGTTTGCTCCTGAGCTTCCAAACGTCGACGAAGATCGTCGTTAGCATTATCAGCCATGTTTACTGATGCTCTGTGTGTTCGTACTGAGCTAACTGTCGCTGAAGAGGCATACCCACTATCTTCATCTTCTTCATCCGATGGCTGGAGTGATCTCCTGGGCTCTGGCGAGGCTAGGGCCGTTGAGGAGGAAGACTGTTCATAATTATGGGGTATCGCCACCCTAGATCTGGTGTTTCAGAAAACACCTTCTCCATGCACCAAGACTTCGCCTAAGCCTGGGATGTAATCTGGATCTGGGGAGCTGTAGGGGGTGTTGTCAGATGTTTGTCTTTCCCTGCATAGCTCTCGTCCCCTTCCGGTCATGTTGACGGATGCAGAGGGTAGATCTCGCGAGATGCTCCTTTTATGATGTTTCACCGGGGCCTGTACCGATAGTCGATCAAAAATTGATCGTCGTCCTGGAGGAGTAGCGAGGATTGGTCCCAGCCGGCAATGGACCGAGTGGACTGTCACCAACTGACATCCCACCTGTTGACAACAGGAGGAAGATGTTTGTTTATTTGTCAACAATTCCCTCAAATCAGACCCGGTTGGGTCTCTATAATTGAGCGCAAAGGCTCTTTTGGGTCGTACATAGGACAGTGTCCTGCTCCTTTGATCCCCGCAGAAGGTATTAGCACTGAATAGTGCTTCAGTTCTAGCTTCGCCACAAAGCGCGAGCTTAGCGCTTGACGAACTGGAGAGCGGAGCACGCTGTGGTGCTTTACCCGCTAAGCTGCTGCGAAGGCGATTGGCCTTGGATAGTACTTTGGCTCTAGCTTCGCGGCCATGAACCCTGCGCGTACGCTGTGGTACAGTAGCTTCGCTCATGAGAACGAGGCCGGCGCGAGGCGTTGCTGCTCTTGAATTAGGCGACGGTATGATTGCCGTCGTGACTTCGCGGCTGGCAGCATTGTTGGAGCAGACAGGCATCTTGCCTTTTTCTTCGCAAGAGAGGCGTGGTTTTGGCGTAGCTACGCCTGAGGCTTCAGCCAGAGACTTCTGTTTAGGCCTCCACATCCGCTTTGGCAGAGGATACTTAGGTTCGAAAGGAACCTGATTAGCCACACGCGAGGCTGAAGGGTGTTGGCAGAATTCTGCTTCTGGTTCCTACTTCGAAACCTTGGTCATTGAGACCTTTCTATGCTTCCGTGCTCGAAGCATTAGACCACCCCCAGAGAGGACTTCTTCAAATCTTCCTCGGTCGAATTGAACGATCAGGTTCTCGAAAGTGAAGGACTTGGACTGCGGGCGTGCTTCCTTGTTGCGCCAAAGAACTGCAGTAGGTTCGCAGAGAACCTTTTCTGTCTCCGCAGAGACTTTCTTTAAAGATTTAGCCAGAGAGGCTCTGGCTGCACCGGCTTTTCTGAATTCAGAGTTAGACCCAAAGGTCTGTTCGTCGCATTGTGACACTTGATTCTCGGCAGTGGAGAATTTCTTCCCCAGCGGAGTCGCCATCTTGTTTTCCATATAATTTGCAAAGGGGAAAACTTACAATAAAAAGAGTTGAGGAGTTAAATTATAAGTATTCTTAAAAAGATTACAAGTAGATCTCCTCAGAGATTCTGGAGAAGTGTGCCGATAGGAGTCTGGTCAGCGCGCGACCACTTTGTCCCTTTGACGATGCGAGCGATGAGATTCCCTTCTCGCCTGGTTCGGGGAATCAGAGAATAGAAGGTTGGTAGAACCCTCTTGCTACTTCTCAAAACTACCTTCAATTAGGAATTCCTTCTCGCCTGGTTCTAGAAATTCCTTGAGAAGAAGGTATTAGGGTATCAGCACCCTGATTAGAGAAGCAATTCTCTATAAAGTCTCTGAATTCAAGAACGCACGGTGCTTTGTGAAGAAGTCTCTGCTTGTGGAGTCTTCTCTCTTGCGCCTCTGTGCGTGGTCCTCTCTCCTTGTGCCCCTGGTGGACTATTTATAGGGAGATCAAGGGTATAATTGTCCCTTGAAAATATATAAACAGATTGAATTAAATCTGTTTAAATCTGGAAAGAAGCCTTGCTGCGAGGCTAGGATCAGCTTCTGCGAAGATAGAAATGGCAGGTCGATTGATCCTCCTGATCCGTTTTGATCCTTTCCATATAATTGAAAGATCTCTCCTAATCCTCTTACTCGTTTTAGAAGAGTCAAGAGATTGTGGCAATCAACTGCCAAATTTAATCTCAGATTTGATCTTGATTGGATTTGATCTTGATCCCAATTAGATCTGATCTCATCTGGAGATTTGATTGGTCAAAGGTTGACCATAGCAGACCAGCAGCGGCGCTGCCCGCTTTGAACTCACAGCGGAGTTGGAGGCAATATCTGGCGAAGTCAGAAGAAAGCTCTTCGGCGGAGCTAGATGTCGTCTATGGCGAAGCTACCGCATACCTTTTCTGCGCAGTTGCGTGTGGCTTTAGGCGAAGCTAACTCTCTCTGCGAAGTTGCGTTTTAGCAGTTCAGGCGAAGCTATAAGTTAGCTTCCTGACGGAGCTTTGAATGGCTTCAAGGCGAAGTTGGATGATCTTAGCCTCTCAGGCGAGGTTATCCCTTTGGGCTCATGTGATGCTAAGTGCTAGCATCTTAGACCTGCTGAGCTCTGTTTAGAGGCAATCCGGGTTCACTGTCTGCTTGCTGGATCAGTGGAGTCCAAGTTGCTTCCTTGTCCCTCGGAGATGGGTGAAAACTGGTCGTCAGCTTGTCTGTCACTCGTCTTTTGTAAATGTCAACAAGTTTAGACATTGTTCAGGCCAGTAAGAATCTTGTCTTTTTTAAGTGTCAACAATTTATGCAATGCCCCCGCGACATTTCAATGTTGCATGTTAAGCTTATTCTTCAACATGGTCAAACGTTTCTTAGAGATCTTCATGGACTATTTCTCTGTCTGTAGAGACTCTTTCGACCAATGTCTCCAGCATCTAGAACTTGTGCTCAAACGATGCACATAAGAGAATTTGATTTTAAATTGAGAAAAGTGCTACTTTATGATATAACATGGGATTATCCTAAGTCATGAGATCTCTAGGAAAGAAATTGAAGTGGACAAGGTGAGATAGAGGTCACAGTCAAGCTTTCCACACCCAAATGTGTGAAAGACATCTGTTCCTTCTTAGGTATGTCGGTTTCTACCGTAGGTTCATCAAGAATTTTAAAAAATTGTTAGACCCTTAACAAGCTTTTAGCTAAAGACATGCCCTTCATCTTTGATGACGAATGTCTTAACGCTTGGGAAAAGCTCAAAAAGAAACTAATCTCTGCGCCCATAATTTCTGCCCCAGATTGGTCCAAACCATTTGAGATCATGTGCGACGCTTCTGATTTTACCATAGGCGCTGTCTTAGGACAGCGTATAGATAACAAGAAGCATGTGATCTATTATTCAAGTAGGACTCTTAATGATGCCCAATTGAACTATACTACAACCGAGAAGGAATTCTTGGCAGTAGTATTCGTGTCAGAAAAATTTTAACCATACCTACTTTGGACCAAAACCACCATATTCACCGACCATTCTGCACTTTGATACCTAATGATCAAGAAGGACGCAAAGGCCTGACTCATTCGTTTGATCCTCCTCCTTCAAAAGTTTGATCTCAAAATTCGAGATAAAAAGGGTGTCGAAAATGTCATCGCCGATCATCTCTCTCGTATGCCAAACGCCCCTTCCAATAAGTTGCTAATCAGTGATAACTTCTCCGATGAACAACTTTTAGCTACCTTTAGGGAGCCCTAGTTTGTGAAATAGTTAATTACTAAGTCACAAACCTCTCCCCATCTCATTGGTCAAAACAAGATGTATATCGGTTCTTGTCTTAAGTCTGATATTTCATTTGGGGGGACTTTATCTCTTTAAATATTGTTCCGACTAAATCATTAGGAGATGTATTCCCGACGATGAAGTAAAGAGTATTCTAGCCTTTTGTCATGAACTTGCATGCGGTAGAGACTTTGGTCTCCGAAAAATAGCCAAAAAAGTTCTACAGAGTGGGTTCTATTGGCCCACTTTGTTTACAGACTCATTTGACTTTTGCAAGACATGCACAAGATGCCAAATGATAGGAAGAATATCAATAAGTAATATGATGCCCTTAAACCCAATTCTAGAAGTAGAACTCTTTGACGTTGGGGGTATTTATTTTATGGGTCCCTTTTCTAACTCATTTAGGCACCAATACATCTTATTGGCTATGGATTACGTATCCAAATGGGTTGAAGCCATCCCTTGCAAGACAAACTACAACAAAGTTATTGTCAAGTTCTTGAAAGAAAATATATTTTCACGCTTTGAAACCCCTCGTGCTATAATTAGTGATAATGGTTCACATTTTTGCAATAGAACTTTTGAACCTCTTATGCGAAAATATCCCGTAACACACAAGTTATCCACACCTTATCATCCTAAAACCAGTGGGCAGGTAGAAGTCTCAAATAGGTAAGTTAAACTTATCTTAGAGAAAACTGTGAATCAAAATAGGAAGGACGGGTCCACCAAATTAGTGGATGCCTTATAGACATATAGGACTGTATTTAAAATGTTTCTAGGGATGTCTCCTTATAAGCTAGTCTTTGGAAAGGCTTGCCACCTTCCCGTCGAGTTAAAGCAGCGAGACTTATGGGCAATTAATCAGCTGGATTTTGATCTTAACAAGGCTGGTGCGCTTCAAAAATTGTAAATTTTTGAACTTGAGGAGTCAAAGAACGAGGCATACGAAAATGTGAAGATTATAAAAGATAGGGTTAAGATTTTTCATGATAAGTTCATCATGAGAAAAACTTTTGTCATAGGACAAAAAGTCTTACACTATAATTTTAAACTTCACCTTTTTCCAGAAAAATTAAAATCAAGATAGACAGGGCCATTCGTTATTAGGACTGTGTCCACATGGAGCCATAGAGATATGTGACCCTAAGTATGGTAATAAATTCAAGATAAATGGTCAACGTTTGAAACATTTTTGGAATCGGTACTGGAAGCAGACACAATTATGGTTCTTTTTGATCCAATGTATTCGTAACTCTACCTCTCTGCCATTTAATTTCATGTATTTGTACATACATTTATACATTGAGGACAATGCATGAGATAGGTGCGGAGATAACAAATTAACATAGGTCTAACATAGGAAATTAATAAAATAACATAAAAATACTAATTTTTTAAAAATACTAATTTAAAAAATTTTAAAAAAATAATATTTTGACTTATTTTTTGTAAGTAATTAAGTTAATTTTAAGAAATAGAAAAATCATAATTAGAATTTATTACTACTTGGTCAAAATAAGAGTATTTGTTCGATTTTTAGATTTAGGAGAAAAAATTGAAAAAGTAATTTAGTGTTGATATTTTTATCCTGATGAAATATGCATTCTTAAAATACTTACACACTTAGGATTTGAAACAAAAACTCTTGCGCCTTATAAAAAAAAGAAATATATAAAACAAGATATATAATAAATAAAGATCATCTGATTAAGGTGGATAATTGAGCCTCATGAAGCATAAATATTCATGCCTAAAAGTATTTTATATAAAATTAGTTTTGTGGCCTTGTTTGCTCGAGTTTTAAGTCTTATGGGTTTTCTCACCAGGTGCCCTAAAATTGTCCAGTTTGGAAGTCAATACCTAAAACTCGTACATAGACAAATTAGAAAGCCTAATAGAACTAGAAAATATTATTACTATAATAATATATAAAAAAAGAAAGAAATAAAATTATGAGGCATAAGAGTTGAAGTTGAAATTTTCTAAGTCAACAAAACACGGTCACAAAGATGCATATGACTTAGGGTAAAATAATAGACTAAGTGAGAAATTTAGTTTTAATTCTAACCTTAATTGATAATAAATATTTGCATTGAGATTAAATATAGGAATGAATAATTTGACAATCCTAAGATTTATAGATTACTTGATTTCTTCAAAAAATTATTTCAAATATTCATCTCTTTCAAAAATGAACTTCGCAAATACTAACATTTTATTTTTCTTTCTTTATGAATTTTGTGGGTGTAATCCACTGAAAACCCTCACAAGACAACACTCGTCCTCTAGAGATAATCTAGAGGTTTAACGGCTTGTTGCACGTGCTAAGTGCAATCGTGATACCTACAAAATTGATATTAGGATAGTTAGATTAGTTTTATTTTTACTCGAAGACGAGCTAAAAGATAGGTGTGGGGGTGTGATTGATCATCAATAATGCATATTATTATTCACATTTTTATGCTTAATCTTTATTAATCATTACTATTTAATTTATTTATTATTTAGTGATGTGCAGGCCTCCATAATTCAAGAGAAAGCCCAAAAGAAGCCCAAAAGTCCACAAGAATTATTAAAATAAAGACTAATGGGGAAGATAAAGGAAACATCTTTTCTCTCTCATTTAAATTTGAGTTTTAAATTAATTTAATTTAAAATCTAAAGGGGGAGAAGGATATAATAAGATGAATCCTTATCCTAATTAAAGATAGAGGTGAATTTCTATTTAAATCTGGTTGCTTGTACTAGAAGATGAAGATAAAGGAAAAAATTCTGAATTTAACTCAGAATTAGAGATAATTTGATATACAAGTTATCTAGAAAATCGTCATATTTCAAGTTTTAGAGATCAACTGAAGATTTGATCACCGGATGAATGGATCAGAGGAGGCCACGCACCAAAATGCATGGCCAGAATCCATGCTATTGTAGTAGAAACGCGGCAAAAGCTGCGTTTCTGTGCCCTTTGGAGTCAGTTGATATGGCAGTTGAGATGCAGTATTGTACTGGAATTCTAATTCTCAAATCTCTTATAAATACCCCTGCAGAGCAACAGAGGAAGAACGGATCTTAGAAGCTCAAGCTTAGAATTTTCTTTAGATCCACTTTCTTTCCAACTTACTTATATTTTTCTAGTTTTTTTCTACTTTGAAGAAGGATTGAAGAAAGGAAGAGACTTTGTACTGAGTTGGTGATAGATTTAATAAAAGGTCATTATTTTCTTTCAATCTCCTTTATTGCTGTTTGTATTTGTGTTTCTTTTATTTCAGTTTCATATCTTTTATGCAACCTTTAAATACCATACTTAATTCCACCATGAATATGTGTAACTAATTCTTTTATAGCTTGCTAATCTCTCCACCAGCTAAAACCTAGGTCTATAAAAATAAATTGATTGAACTCTATGCATGTTAGAAACCTTAGGATAAGTAAATAATTCTTGAAGATTAGTCATGAATTGAGTTAAACTAGCTTTAAGATATATTATTTAATAATTATTCTTAGTTTATACTTAGATACTTTGATGGATTAATGTTAAGTTAAACTACTTTTTTTATGCTATACTTTGAGACTTCGATAAACCAATGCTTAATTTTATCTAGTATATTGTAATCAGGGTTTACTTTCTATCTTACTTTTCTTTATTAAATTTGAAGCAATAAATCTAGGGTTAATCTTTATAAGTTTAACATGATATTTATTCTTGATAGACTAGTGTTTGGTTGTGGTAGATGATTAGTTGTCTATACATGTTCTTTCTATTTAAAACCTTTGCTTACAATCATAATTCTTTTTTTCAAGTTATTTGTTAGAGTTCATTCTGAAAAGCTTCCATCGCATCCTTTCCCGTGGATTGACTCATTTAGCCCTTGCTACACAGTTACATTGAGAAGAGACTAAGAACTTTCTAATTTTAACTTTTTCTTTATTTTCAATTCAGTTTCTCTTTCTCAATCAGTCATATAAAGAGGATAATTTTCATGTTAGGATCTTGCATGATCCTAATCAACTAGGGGATCATAAAATTGTAAATAAAAAAGAGGTCATAAAAGGTGGGTTCTTTAAAAATCCACTTTACTTAGATTACGCAGTAATGTTTAGCCAAATCTGACCACCACTAGAACCACCATCTTTAGGTAATATTTTTCTTTCCTTTTTTTTCATGCATATATGCATTCATTCATACATTGTGGATAATGTATGAGATATGTATAGGGGTGATTAGTCTCTAAAATTGCATTTTTATACCACATTTTCACAATTATTTAATATTAAATCCTATTAATAATACCTGTCTTGTATGTTTCTAGGTCCATGGCATGAAATAAAGAAATCCAAAATCCCATTTAATTGGTGATTAAAAGCCTACAAAAATATTCATTGACCTTGGAGGGTGGTTTTGTCAAAACCGGGTGCCCAAGTTCAGAATCCAAAAAGTACAGTCAACAGAGGGACAAGCGGGGAGCGCGAAGCAGGCGGCGCCCCATGCGCGGCCCTAGGATTGCCGAAAATGCGGCCGCGGCAATAGCGTGGAGTCGCGCATTAAGATTTGACGCGTGGCTCTGTACACACTCTCTGGTGCCCCCGTTCGTCTATAAATACCCTAGAATTTTCAGAGATGAAGGAGGAGGAGTTTTGAGAAGAGTTTTAGAGTTTTCGTCTCCATATATGCAGTTTTTAAGATAGTTTAGGTTAGTTGTTCTTCTTCTTCCTCTTTTGTATTTTTTTATTTCTTATAGATCTTATAATAGGGAAGAGAGTAGTACATAAGATGAAAGTAAGAGTGCTTATAATAGAGGGTGACACTCTATGAAAGGTTCTCATCTCTATTTGTTTTCTTCGCTCTAACTCCTTTTACATGTTTAGCTAATTTTCTTCTCATGGCAACTAACTACTAATCACTAACTTGCTAACTTCTTACTTGATAATCCACATGAATCTAATAGCCTCGACTTGGCCTTGCTCCTGCAAGAGCCATTGATGACTCATGATGATGGATTCTAATATTCTAACATCCTAACTCTCTAACAAGCTGACATTACTTTATTTCATGCTTGCTCTTATTTAGTTTTGATGGTTTAAGTGTAGTTTGCACTTGTTTGTTGAGTTTGAATGTGATGGGTTATCTTATGAGTCATGCCTTGAAACGTTCTTGAACCAAGGACTAGTGATGGTTAAGGATACATATAAGGCAACTATCACTAAGAGGTTAGCATGTTAGTGGAGCCACTAATAGTTAGTAGTCGTGAGTTTTCTTTCCATTGAACTTTGGTTTAGAAATAATTTCAAAAATCACAAAGATCTTATCTTCTATGTTCCCACTTCTTCGTATTTCACCCTACTTCTCTTTTCACTTTTTGTTTTGTTTTCTTTTCGTTCTTTAAAATGTTGAAGAACCGTAAACACACACGTGAATAGACCGGTAAAGCTTCTATCGCTTCTCGTCTATGTGGATTCGACCAGTTTAGCCTCTATACTATAGTGAAAGTATCGAGGAAGCCAAAGCGCACACACTTTAAATCTTGATTTTAAAACATACATTTTTCGTGCGCGGTTTTTCCCCGATCAAATTTTGGCGCCATTGTCGGGGATAGGAACGGTTTGATTTTATGTTTTTGTTAATTTTTCTTCTTTGTTTTTGGTGTGCAGGTTAAATTTTTAGCATTGCAGAAAGTCCACACTTGGTTTTGTGTGGTGGGGTAAATTCTTATACATTATTATATTCTGTTGCTAGTTTCTGTTACCTGTGCACTATAATAATTTAAGAACTAAAATATAGAAATTGGATACTTTAAAATGGTTTAGACATTTGCATCTAGGCACGTGTCGATTTCAATTCCAATATACTTATTTTGTTCTTATGTTATTGTGATCTTGACGGAGGTGTATATATTACATTGCATATAGTTAGGACAAACATGTGGGTGATTTACTCGCTTTGTGTATTCATTATTATCTGTATTGCATACTTGCACGAATTGAACCTAAGGGCAACACCCAATATTTACATATTTTCTATTTACATATTTACGGTCCCAATATGAATAGGATTATGAAAGATCCTATCATGAAACTTATTCTCTTTACATTACCAGTCTGAAAAAATCATCACGGAGTCATCATGGTCTATACCTATGTCCAACAAAAGAATGTGACTTGGTGGAATGGTTGACTTGGGCTCAAGAATAATAGGTTCAGGAACCAATACTAACTCGAGAAAATCAACTTTGGGTTCGAGAGTTAGTTTTGTTCAAGAGTTGAGTCCAAGTCCGAGAATTAAAATTCACATTCTTTTTCCATCAATGGAATGCGACTATCCAAAATTGGTGATTCTATTTCTAGATCTATGGGCACAAGAGGAATAAATATTGGCTCGAGAAATTGGTCCAAATTGGGTAAGGATACCGGAGACAACATAGATTCGAAGATGAAAACTAAATCACAAAGTTGAGGATCAGGTTCACACTCATAATCAAGTTTAATCTCATTAAAATGAAAACTTATCAATTTGTCAATGAGTTGATATTGGTCAAGTTCCAGGTTTTGTGGTGAAATTAAATCTTGATCAAAGTCTTCAAGAAATCATGATTCTTGATTTTCATCAATATGGCTAGAAGTGTTGGGAATAGTCAAAGATTGGGTAGAAAGAGTTTTCTTATTCCTACGCATATTTTTCAATCTACTAAATTTTGCTTCTATCATATCGAGTGGATAAATTGGAATTGAATTATGGATTCCATACTCTTTTCTAAATTGGCACGTTCTTCCTGAAAAGAGTAAGGATTTGTGATTTGAAAATTTTGACGGGATTTTATGTCTTTGAATTCGTCACCCAAACTCGTCTAAGGCTTCCATCCTCTTTTCTCAGTCAATTGATTTTTCAAATGGTTATTTGGAAGAAGGAGTATATGAACCTGGATGTTGGTAAAGTGGTTGACAATATGACTCAGAGGAGTTGTATCCTCATTGACTTTGTGAAGAGTAGTGATGATTATTCCAGTCTTGTTTATAGTATTGAGACTGGGGCATGTATTGATTCGGATAAGACCAGTCTGACACACTAGGTTGGTTAAAGTTATGATATGTCGGGTTGGTAATATCCGAAAAAGAGGTCGAGGTGTAACATGGATTACCATTGAAATTGGAAAAATTATTGTTATAAGCCATATCACACCATAAATGTCAAAATCAAACAAAGAAAAACAAACAAATAAACAAACAAAAAGAAATAAAAATCTAACCTAAGTTAAGGTAAACCTTAGGCCTAGACGACTCCTAACTGGTTAGACTGTCCACGGGGGATATATTGCTGAATCTGACCACAAGTTAATCGGCCAGGTCGGGGCAAGATCAGTGGAAAGTATTTGTACCTAAGCAACATGCCTAATTATGCCAAACCACTAACCTTCAGCGTTTCGTTCCTCAATCCCCAAGTTTAGACACCGATTTGGCAAGAGTCAAATTCAAATCAACTTTCTCCTTAGGTCAGTCTCCTATATGAGTCTAAGATGTCCCTAGGGCCAACGTCTACTCAAATTTAGGTAGGCTTGGTTTAGTGAGTGAGGAGATTGTTTGCGGGTTAAGGGAGGGTAATGACTTTCCCACCTTATCTTTGTTTATAGGACAAGCCCTTAAATCAATTTAGTGCAATGTGTACATGAAAAGAAACACTTAAGTAATGTAAATAATTCAAAAGTGTTCATATACTACATGCTATGCACACGTGCCTTTGCTTCAGCACTCTTCAACAGTAATGTAAAATGTAAATGAATTAGACACGTGTCTAAATGTAAAGTCTAAACTATTTTTAGTATTTAACAAATATCAATTTACTGTTGAGGTTAGAAAGTATGTACAGTGAGTCAACCAAGATAATAAATAGCTGCAGAAATTTAGCTTCGTAATTCAGCCAACCTGCAAAAATATAGGTTAGTAGTTCACTCAGATTACCACTGTAATGTAGCAAATCTGAGGGCTTCTAGGTTCTGCTTTCTTGAGCAGAATTCAGAGCCACTTATATTCCACTGCAGCAAAAATTTTCTTGATTTTTATCTGCATATTAAGAACAAAGAAGAAAGTTAACAAAAAATGTAAACTTAAAAAGGAAATTACTTACCGTCCCTCCACGGCAACAACGCAAAAATTTGATTGAGTTTTTACCTGCACACAAAAATATAGATTTTTAGAACTTAAGAATAAAGAGTGCAAGGTGCTCAATACTACCGCGATAGCAAGTGGCTATACAGGTCGTGATCCATAAGGAGGGACTAGCGATGGAAGCTTTTTAGTAAGTTCTCTTTTATACTACAATGAATGGTTAAAGATATTCTTTTAGTTCTTAAAAGAAAAAAAATAAGTTACAGTTAAGTTAAGAAAAAAGTGGTAGATTGAGAAGGTGGAGAAAATGAAATATATATATATATATATGTATATATATATATATATATATAAAGAAATTAAAAGAGTGATAAATGAGTTAGGAGACTGTGGTGTTGGTGATTTACACTAAAAGTTAAAAGAAAAAACTAAAAATTACTTACCTCTTCAGTGCTCATATATCTTGGATCCGTAGGTACGACTTATCTAGTCTTTGAAGGCGATCAAGCATGGCATGTAGGATCTTCCCCATTCCCGATCTACACTATGAAAAAAAAGGGCAAGCTAAACTAACAAGAGAATGGTTGTGTATCACCATAGGCCATCAAGGGCACTTACAATGCGAAGTAGTCTCAAACTATCGGATTCACTTGGATTGCAACACATCAAATAAAAGTAAACGAAACCAAGAGTAAAGAAGAAAAAGAAACTTCGATTTGATTCAAATAACAATGAAAAAAAGACTTACTTACACTGGTGTCACCCTCAGTACAAGCTTTCTCTCATTCCTCCATGAAACCCGTATCTCCTCTCAGTTACATGAAGAAAAGTAAAAATTACATAAAAGAAAAAAATAAAAACCTACACTAAAAAGAATGAAAAACTAACCTAAAATCTTTCTCTGCTTGATCGTTCCCTGTGATCTCTAAAAATCCAATATTTATTGGCAAAAACCAAGTGAGGGAAAGCGTAAAAAGATAAGGGGAGCAAACGCTCCACCAATTGCCTCAACAAAGCCGCGGAAACGTGGCTTTTGTCGCGTTTCTGCAGCAAGCGTATGGCCAGGTGGCCACACCGGGGGTGGTACTGTTCCTGGTTTAGCGATTTTCCTTTATCTGGTTCTGAATTTCCCATTTCAGCTCCCGGATTTGACGAAACTGCCTTTGATTTTTGGCTTTAACTAATTGATTTGTGAAGATTTGTTTTAATCAATTTTCAACTAATTTTATCTTCTCTGATTTGCCTTGATCTGCCCTAATTTTTTGATTTTGAATTAACTCTGAATTAAATCAGAATTTTGATGGGCGTTTGGGCTCATTTTTCTTCCCTCTCCTTTAGCAATGGGCCTGCACGTTATTAAATAAAAATGAGACTTATTAATAGGATTTATTAGATAATAAACATGATAATGTGATAATATATATGCAATATATGTCACCGATCATACCCCCACACATATCTTTTGCTCGTTCTCGAGCAAAATAACAAAACTAAGCTAAAAATTATTAGACCACTTTCGCAGGCCATGCTGCTGCACTGAGCATGTGCAACAAGCCGTTAAACCTCTAGGTTTCCCTTAGAGGACGAGTTTTGTCTCGTGAGGCTTTTCAGTGGATTACACCCACAAATATAAAGCAAGAGAAACAATGTGTTAGTATTTTGAAAACACACTTTGAAAGAGAAAAATATTTGAAGTATTATTGTAAGAATTAAGTAATTTATAAGTTATAGGAAAACTGAACTTTTCATTCTTAAACTTAGTCTTTATTCAAAAACTTATTATCAATCAAGGCTAAGTTTTTGAATAAAGACTAAGTTTAAGAATGAACATCAGATTCTTGATAGTTTGGCAAGTTATCCATTTCCTAAAATTGAACTTGAAGATGAATGTGAATCTGAGCTCAATTTAGCGATTCGAGTCCAATCTTTGAATAAATATCGACTCCTGTAGTGTTACCTAAACTAAGTAACGTTCTTGAGCCAGTTTTGATTCCTATAATTCCTGAACTTGGATCGATCATTTCACCCATTCATATCCTTCTATGGACAAAAATCAAGATTCAATTTCATTACATCTATTTGAACTTGTCCAAAATTTTGAGAGCCATCTTGACATTTTAGTAAGTAATCCTTTTTTCGAAATTGAACTTGAGCTTGAAAGTGATCCTGAACCTCAAGTTGGTAATTCCATTTCACTCTTTGATTCAATAATGACTCCGGTATCTTTACCAGATTTTTTCTCAATTCCGCAGTCAACATTGAATCATGTACCAGTACACCGTAAAATTGAATCACCAATATCTTATAATAACACTTCAGTGATAGGAAAAGTGTGCAAACATCAATTCTTTGGTCTAGACCCCAATTTTGAACCAATTTTGACTCCCCCTTTTGATTCTCGACTTGATTTGAGTCAAATTCCCGAGTCGGTATTGGTTTTTGTTCCTGTTCCATTTGAGTCCAAATCAATCATCTCCCAAAATCACACTTCATTGTTGAACAAGGATGTTAAAGAAAATGACTAAGTAATTATTTTTGAAAATAGAAAATTAGATGGGGTTAAGTTTTTTAAATAAGACTATTCACTCAATCATTCTTTTACTGGGTCGTATTAGAGTGGTTACTGATGGGTTTCTGCAAGATCCATGATTTCAAAATTGGGCCATATTTTGTGGACCAATTAGACCACCACCGGAACCACCACCATGAGGTAATTTTTCTTCCCTATTTTGTTTCATACACATACACATTCACGATGCATTGAGGATAATGTATGAGATAAGTGCGGGGGAGGATTTACTAACATAGTTGGTTTTAAATTTTCTTTCTTTTACACTTCTTTTTAGAAAATGTTTAGATTTTTCTTTTATATAGAAACTTTTTTCTTTTCTTTTTACAAAACTTTTTGACATAAGAGAAATAGTTTTGATTTATTTTTAAGAAAATTAAGATTATCTTAAGAATGAGGAAGATCTAAAATTATGAAATTTTAAACCGAGTCAAAATAATAGATCATGTTTAAATTTTAGGATAAGGAAGTAAGATTAAAAAGATAATTTAATCTTAAATTTTTTGCCTTAGATTTATGCAATTCAGACTTACATAATTTTTTGGGATTGAAACAAAGACTGAAAATACCATAAAAAATGTATATATAACAAAAATGAAATGATGATAATAAAAATCACTTATTGAAGTTGGGTGATTATGCCTCAGGAAGTATGATTATTCATACCTAAAATGGTAAAAAAACAAAATAATCCCTTTTATTTTTGTGGTCTTCTTTACTCGAGTACTTAAGTCCGAGGGATATTTTCTAATCTGGTACCCTAAAACTATCAGGTTTGGAAGTCACTGGCTAAAGGCTCACTACCCGAGTAAATAAGAAAGCCTAAGAAAATTAAGGGAAGAAAAAAATAAATATACACAAATCAATGGCATGAAAGTTTGAGTCATTATATTAAAAATCTTCACAGTACACAAAGTGCATTTTTTTTAAGAGTTTTATGAAAGATCAAAAAATCGATATAATTTTAAATTCTTACATTTAATTTATAATAAGATTTTGCATTTAGACTTAGTTTAAGATAAAATAATTTTTGGTTAACCTATGACCTTGGATCACTTAAATTTTCACAAAAAATAATTTAACACTTTTCTCTATTTCAAAATGCGTTTTAAAAATACTAACATTTGATTTCTTCTTTATGAATTTCGTGGGTATAATTCGCTGAAAACCCTCAGGAGACAAAATTCCTCCTCTAGGAAAAAACCTAGACGTTTAATGGCTTGTTCAACACGCTCAGTGCAATCGCGTTACCTGCGAAAGTGGTGTAATAATCTTCTTAGTTTATTTTTTGGTTTTGCTCGGGACGAGCAAAAGATAAGTGTTGGGTGTGATTAGTCTCTAAAATTACATATTTCATACCACATCTTCATATTTATTTAATATTAAATCTTGTTAATAACAGTTGTTTTGTATGTTTCTAGGTCCATGACATGAAATGAAGAAGAAGCCAAAATCCTATTTAATTAGTGATTAAAAGCCTAGAAAAATAGCCATTGACCTTGGAGGGTGATTTTGTCAAAACCGGGTGCCCAAATCTGGAATCAAAGAAGTACAGCCGACAGGGGACAAGCGGGGAGCGCGCAGTAGGCGGCGCCATGAGCGGGCCCCAGGATTGCCAGAATCGTGGCAAAAGCCACATTTTCGCGGCAATAGCGTGGAGTCGCGCGTCAAGATTTGACGCGCAACTCCGTACACACTCTCTGGTGCCCCTATTCGCCTATAAATATCCTGGGACTTCCAAAGCTGAAGAAGGAGGAGTTTTGAGGAAAGTTTTAGGGTTTTCTTCTTCATATATGTAGTTTTTAGGATAGTTTAGGTTAGTTGTTCTTCTTCTTCCTCTTTTGTATTTTTCATTTCTTGTAGATTTTTTAATAGGGAAGAGAGTTGTACAAAGGATGAAAGCAAGAGTGCTTGTAATAGAGGTGACATTCTATGAAAGGTTCTCTCTTTATCTCTATTTGTTTTCTTCTCTCTAACTCCTTTTACATGTTTAGCTAATTTTTTCTCATAGCAACTAACTACTAACCACTAACTTGCTAACTTCTTACTTGATAATTCATATGAATCTAATAGTCTCAACTTGGTATTGCTCTTGCAAGAGCCATTGATGGCTCATGATGATGAATTTTAACACTCTAACATCCTAACTCTCCAACAAGCTAACATTACTTTATTCCATACTTGCTCTTATTTAGTTTTGATGGTTTAATTTAGCTTGCACTTGTTTATTGAGTTTGAATGTGATGAGTTATCTTATGGGTCATGCTTTGAAACGCTCTTGAACTAAGGACTAATGATGGCCAAGGATACATGTGAGGCAACTATCACTAAGAGGTTAGCATGTTAGTGGAGCCATTAGTAGTTAGTAGTCATGATTTTTTTTCTTTTTTACTTTGGTTTAGAAATAATTTCAAAAATCACAAATATCTTATCTTTTATGTTCCACTTCTTCGTGTTTCACTGTACTATTCTCTTTCCACGTTTTGTTTTGTTTTCTTTTCATTCTTTAAAATGTTGAAGAACCGTTAATACACACGTGAATAGACCGGTAAAGCTTCTATCGCTTCTCGTCCCTGTGGATTCGACCCGTTTAGCCTCTATGCTATAATGGAAGTATCGACGAAGCAAAGCACACACACTTTAAATCTTCATTTCAAAGCATACATTTTTCGTATGCGGTTTCCCCTGATCAGGGGGAGAGTTCTAACGTAACATAGGTTTTCTTCTTTCTTTGTATATAAAAAAAATTCTTCTCATTTAAAAACTTTTTGAAGAGAGAACAATATTTTAACCTATTTTTGTAAGAAATTAAGTTAATTGAAGGAATAGGAGGATCATAATTAAGATTTCTTACACTTAGCCAAAATAAGATTTTTTGTTTGATTTCTAGGGTTTGAAAGAAAATTGGAAAAGTAATTTAGTCTTGAATTTTACCTTGTGAAATATGAGTACTTTATACACTTACACACTTAGGGTTCAAAAATAAAGATTCTTATGCCTTAAAAAAAGGAAAAATATATAAATATTAAAAATCCTCTGATTAAGCTGGGATTTGTACCTCATAAAGCATAAGTATTCACGCCTAAAAGTGGTCCATATTACAAATAAAAACCCTTTAGTCTTGTGGCGTGGTTTGCTAGAGTCTTTAAAGTCCTTGGGGGTGTTTTCTCACCCGGTGCCCTAACACCGTCCGGTTTGGGAGTCACCAGCCTAAGGTTCGTTACATGAGTGAATTAGAAAGCCTAAAAGAACTAAGGGGTATTACCACTAAAAATATGTAAAAATAAGCCATAAGAGTTAGAGTTGAAGAATCCCGAGTCACATATTCACGATTATGAAGGTGCATGTAACTTTGGGTAAAATAATAGACTAGACGAGAAATACATTTTTGACTTCTTACCTTAATTGATAACAATTTTTGAATAGAGAATAATTTTGACAATCTGAAAAAATAAATTCCTAGATAACACTTCAACCGGTCCAAACAATGTCTAAACTTGTTGACATTTACAAAAGACAAGTCGCAGACAAGAAGACGACCAGGTTCTGCCCATCCTCTAGGGACAAAGCAATGACTTGAATCTTACTGATCCAGTGAAGCAGATAGTAAACCAAATATTACTTTTGAAAAGGCCTAAGTAGGCCTATGATGCTAAGTCAGTTCAACATTTAGCCTCGTATGAACCCAAAGGGATAGCTTCGCTTGAAGATTTACAACCTTGTTAAAGGGTTAAAATACTAGCTTCGCCTGAAGTTAATTCTAACTTCGCTTGAAGCTTTCTTGATAGCCTGAAGTACTTCATAGCTCCATAGAGAGCTAACTTACAGTTTCACCTGAAGATAATTCTAGTTTCGCTTGAAGTTTTCTTATAGTTTCACATGAAGCTCTTCATAACTCCACAGAGAGCTAACTTATAGTTTAGCCTGACGCTTTCTTATAGTTTCGCATGAAGCTCTTCATAGCTCCACAGAGAGCTAACTTACAGCTTCTCTTGAAGCTTTTCTTGTGAACTTCGCTTGAAGCTCTTCATAGCGCCGCTGCAAAGAGCTAACATTCAGCTTCGTTTGAAGCTAATTACAGCTTCTCTTGAAGCTAATACTAGCTTCTCCAAAAGCTTTCTTGTGGCTCGCCTGAGAGTTGTGCTAGCTTCACACGAAGCTAATTTCAGTTTCGCTTGAAGTTTTTTGCACCCCTTATGAGAGGGTTTGCCAGGTCAACACTTGACCAAGTCTTTAGTGGGCTAACCCTACTACTTTAGTGGGGTTAATACCACTTTAAGTGGGCGGTTACATCAGCCTACTTCGTCCCATATTAAATGAAGACATTTAGTTCAAACGACCATTTTTAGACTCGCCCGAGTCTATCTAGCCTCGAACAAGGCTTGTACTTAGTGTCGCATGAGACTTTATAGCCTCGAATAAAACTCAAAATAGCCTCTGGCGCGAGGCTAACTGACTGTTACCACTCTTGGTGAATTTTAGGGGCAGTTACACCCCTGAGATCCTATAAATAGCTCATTTTTAGATGAGCTTAGGGCCAAAGGAAAAAAGGCTAGAAAAAGAGTTAAGAGGGAGCACGTATCAGCAGAGCCAACTATCTCAGTTTCAAGAAATTCAGAGAACCATTTCTCCAAATTCAGGGTGTTAAAATCCTAAGATCTTACACTCAAGGAATCTCCGAAATTAGGCGAGAAGAAATTCTTTAAGACTCCATCGATCTCATCATCAACGAAACAAAGTGGACATGCGTTGACCAGACTTCTACCTGCACACTTTCCCAGAATCTCAGAAGAGACACTTGTAATTTTTTCTTTTTTATTACTTGTAATTTTCTCTTTAAAATTTTTAAGTTTTCTCGATTTTGATTTTCAATGGAAAACAACTAAGTTTAGGAATGAATAGTTTGGTAGTCCTATAACTTATAGATTACTTGAATTTTTGTAAAATTCTTCAAATATTCTCTCTTTCAAAATGCGTTTTCAAAATATTAACATTTTTTCTTTCTTTATGGATTTTGTGGGTGTATTTCACTGAAAATCCTCATGAGACAAACCTCTAGGGGTAACCTAGAGATTTAACGGCTTGTTGCATGTGCTAAGTCCAACCGCGATTCCTATGAAAGTGAGTTAGATTAGGTTATCTCTATTTTGCTTTTTATTTGTTTTGCTCGAAGACAAGCAAAAGATAGGTGTGGGGTGTAATTATATACGTATATTACATTATCTATTATTACATTCCTACATTTATCTTGTAATAAAATCTGCAATTAATTTGTCTTAATGTCTAAATTGTGTAGGGAGATTATTAATAGAGGAAGAGTAGATAATACCTAATAAATACCAGTTAAATCGGATTTATATGGATCTATTTGGTTAGCTTGGAGAATCAACAAGGATAGAGGCAAATCTAAAAGTCTAAAGGCAACTCTATCAGTATACAAAGGGATAACTAAAGGATTGGACATATATTCAAAAGATTTAGAGAAATAAGATACAATCCAACTGAAAATCATGAGAATAAATAAATATTTATCTCCAACCTTATCTCTAATCTTATCAGAAGATCTTTTCTGTTTGACAAGCGATTTTGTCCATATCTCCAACCTTATCAGAAGATCTTTTCTGTTAGGCTAGAGATTTGATCTCATCCTCAAGCCCACTCTCTCCTCCCCATTTCTTCTATAAATACTACCATATGTAAAAGGCAAAAGCGCACAACTCCAGCAGAGGGTTAGAATTAGGTTTAGGCTCGTAGTTTAACTTAGGTTTTTGTTTTTCTTTATGTAATTTTCTGTTTTCTTTATAGCTTAAATTAGAGAAGAGATTCATGGGAGAAAGAGAGAAAATTTGTATCGAAAGTGACAACAATGTAAACTTCTTTTTTGTCATAATTTTTCTATTTAATCAAAAGCTTATTTTTCATCTTCTTCTTATTTTTACTTTACTTGCCTCTACGATGACTTGAAAATCCAAGTGAATTCTATACCCTCCAATATGCCTTGCTTTTGCAAGTGCCATTGATGGGTTATGGTGATAGATAACCATTTTTGTATTATTTTCTGCTTGCATTTATATTTAATAGTTTAGATTGAGAATGGAGAAGATCCTATATGCCATGCTTTGATCGCCTTCAAGCCAAACTAAATCATTGTGAAGGATCTAGGGTAAGCAAGCACCAAAGAGGTATGTAAGTATTTTTTATAGTTCTTTCTTTCCTTATTTTTTAGGTTAGAAACATATTTCTTCTTTCTTTATTCTTCCTTCTTTTTAGCTTAGTTTAGATGCACACCAAAAGCACCAACAATGTCATCTTCTTCGTCTTCTTCACTTTTTCTATTACTAACACTTTTCTTTTCTTTTTAAGAAACAAAAAAGAACTATTTTAATCGAATTTAGTAACTTTGATAAAAACTTACCTAACGCTTCTATTGCTGTCCCTACTTGTGAATCACGACCAACATAATCACTTATTATAATGGTAGTATTGAGCAACCTTGCAATCTATTTCTAAATTTATCTTTTCTGTGCTCAGATTCGACTCAATCAGATAGCAATATTTCAAAATATACAATAGCAGGACACGATGGGAGTCAGCGACGCATATACGCAAAAAAATTCCCCAAATATACCCGCTAAGCCGCAGTGCAGGAAAATAAATCTAATATACACAATTATTCCAGCATTAAATAAGTACAATAATACCTACAAAAGGGGTAGTGATCATGATAGATATGAAAATATGGATAAATAAGAAAATAAAGATAAATAGAGGAGCAATCCTCTTACTAATATCCCGTGAATAATCATATATTACGATATCTCGGATCTCCAACTGGGCATGCAAATCCAGGGTCATTAGAAAGCGACATAGTGGTAAAATGAAGGAAGCAGTAATATATACAATAGTAGTATAATCACAATAATATATATATAATGCATGCTTAAATACTAGTAATATAATATAATTATACTTACAGTCGGTATATAAATATAAATGTTATATTAGCACTTTAACACTACCAAATGCCTAGCATGTCATACGAGTGCTATCTCTAGATATTATCTAATTTTATATCATTAATATCAATTAACATGCTCGGGTTGTGGTACCAGATAATAATATATACATTAAATAAATGAAATAATAGGTAAGCCATATTGAGGGATTATGTGATTATAATCAATAAAAGTTATACTATATATTATTCTCAATATGCGTAATATGATACAGTATTAAGTGATTTCCTAATCAAATCAACGTGTTTAAGTAACATGTATAAAGTTTTAATTATTTAACATTTCTTGTTTAACCTAATAGTAATCATAGCATGATAGTGCCATGATAAATATGAACATGTAGACATGTAGTACACAAAATAACCATAGTACAGTATTGTGCTTATACAGTAACAATGTGTCACAAAGCATATATGAAACAGAGGATACATAAAATGCAAAGTAAGTGTGCATGAATAGTATATCAATGGAGAATGCATGAAGTGCAAAATATACATGTTACATGGTGGTAGTAAGACATTAGAAAATGTAACAAGCATAACGAAACAATAATATACATGTATCGATTATTGCATTTTATTTATACAATAATAAAAATCAGTACCTCTTGGTATTTTAATCAATCTCTTTTGTCTCATACTAGTAGCAGTTCATACCGGAGCCCGGACCCCAGCCGTACCCATCTGAATATGACATACAAGTACCATAATCCGAACGAGAGTGTGACCAAATAACAAGCGTTCCTATCGTCGTCATTGTTTATATCGTTTTATTATGTTAATTGAAAACTCAATGGTCAGGGAGCTCTAATCAGGTGGGTGTACCCCGTGCATACTCGGGTCACGGCCTTAAACAAACCCTTGGCTGCTGAGACCAGGGCCTGCCCGCTAAGGCAAAAAAAGTAATGGGAAATGGAAAGGCAGCCAATACTACCATGTCCCCTACAGTGGGACTAATATGGATTCATGACATCCACCCAATAAGATCTAGTCAACCGTCAAGTCTCCCCATCCCAATGTATATTTATTATATTTAAACTACACAGTGTATCAGGAATAAGAACAGTGCATAGTACATGTAATACGATAATAGGACATAAGATTTATTGATATCATGAAACAAAATAATAGGAAACAAGAAATCAGAGATGTGAGATTCTAAAGGTGGCCTTCGTGGCTTAAATTCACGTGACACTTAGTTTCACACATCACATATCAACAGTACTCATGTCCAGTAAAATGAATATCATATTGATATCAGTAACAGAAAACAGTCATGTAACTAGAATACAGGAATATCTAGGTAACAGGAACATTGATCCATGCAACAAGAATACAGAAACAATCAACGCATGTATATAAGTGAATTTATGTAACAATGTTAAAGGACATGAAATTACTGTGAACGTAGTATTCGTATAGCGGTGATACAAATATATGAGATAGCGTATTCGTGTATCAGTGGTACATGAACATGAAATAATAATGTCCAGTGTAACAGTACATGTGCAACAGTGATAGATGTACATGAAATGACAGTATCTGGTGTGAAGTATATCCATGTCACGATGCTACAAGTACATAAAATTATAATGTCCAGTATAATAGAAGATCTGTGAACGGGGGTACAAGAATATGCAAGAAACGGTTGTTAGCCCAAAGGCCCATCACTTTACTTTTGATGATGATTAACTCATGTAGTCATAATTTACTAATGATCTTGTGTTTATATAATTTCAGTTATTGATCAAGATATTAGTTGGTGTTTAGCTTCAACAAAGGAGTTTTGGGAGCTAACACATGTAGATTCAAGAGCTCGCACGTCAAGATCGCATCTAGCACTCGGTTGGAGTCAAACTCTTTGGATCGTATTTGGATCGGATCGTCTTGAAGATGAGGATTGACAAAAAGATTTCAGTTTGTTTAGATCTTGTGTAAAGATAGATAGTATGGATATGCTCAAGTTCACACACACAAGTTCGATATGTTTGGTTTTCGGTTTAACCGGTTTGGAGCTCAGATATTATGAATATATGATTTTCATGAATAGATAAAATCAGAATAAGTTTACATGGTTTAATGTATATTAGAGTTCATCTATATACATATATGCTTCATATATTTGGAAAAACTTATTTTGATGATCATATTCATGTGTTTAGAGTTTTGGTATTAACAAAACCTATTTTTGGATTTCATGTCAAAAACATAGATATATTTTTGACATGCATATTGGATTCTATTCATACACAATATGCTTCAAATTTGTTTCAATATCATATTTTTGTATTTATGCAAGTTTTGGAGAAAATGGTTTTTCATTTCAAAATTCAAGTTTTGGAAAATACGGTTTTGTTTAAGGCCAGAAATTTTATATAACAAAAATAGTTCAAATAGTTTGCAATATGTGTTGATTTTTGGTCACACATATTTGTTATTCAAATATCTTACAAGAACTTATTTTTGTAGAATTTATAGGATTTTATGAGATTTTATTGGAGTTAAAATACCTAAATTTCATGTTCTGAAATATCAGCCAGATCCCACTGGTGGTCGACCAGACAGGTCAACTGATGTGCACAAGGACGTGCACATGGCCAGCCTATAAGGCTAGTCGATCGCGCGGTCCTCCGACTGAAAGCACCCAACTCTCGGGTATTGCCGATCGACCGGCCGTTGACCGGAAGGGTATTCTGGACTTTTCAGGCTGCCAACGGATCTATTTTTGAGAGGCTATATATAGCCATCTCTTGGGCTGTTTCCAACAAGTTTTAGAGAGCAAATTTTTCCATCTTTATAAGTGTTTTAGCAGCAAGTGTTTGAAGAGTTTTTATGCTAAAAAGATTTATCTTTTATTTGTTTTCAAGGGTTGAAAAAATTAAGAAAAATAGAGTATTTGGGAAATTAGTTTTGATCTTTATTTCTATTTCATTCTAGTATTTTTTTTCAAGTATTTTTCTTTGTGATTTGTTTTCAAATACCTTGTTTTCTCACACTTGAGCTATCATCTCTATGCTATCTATAGGATATTGTTTTTGTAGGAGATATTGTTTGTGGTCTATTGTGATCATCAAGAATTATTTGTGGTCTATTGTGATCACCAAGTTGTAATCTTTTCTTTGCTTTAGGTTTGTATTCATCCCTCTAGTGCAGAGGTGATTATGGTTTGGTTAGTACCTTATCCCTCTTGTGTAGAGGTGATTGTGCTTTGGCTTTGTGCCCATCCCTCTTATGTTGAGGTGATTGAGTTTTGGCTTTGTGCCTATCCCTCTAGTGTAGAGGTGGTTATGCTTTAGGTTTGTGGCTATCCGTCTTGTGTGGAGGAGATTGTTGTTTAGTTTGGTTTTGTGCCTTATCCCTCTTTTGTAGAGGTAATTGTTGTTATAACTTTGTGCCTTACCTCTGTTGGCCCAGAGGCCTTCCACTCTAGTTTTGATGATGATTAACTCATTTAGTTATAGTTTACTAATAATCTTGTGATGTTTAGTTTTAGATACTTAACCAAGATATTAGTAGGTGATTAGCTTCAATAAAGGTGTTCTGAAGCTTTCACATGGTGATTCAAGAGCCCGAGCGTCAAAGTTCATATCTAGCACTCGTTGGAGTCAAGCTCGGTGGATCACGTTTGGATCGAGTCGACTTGGAGACGGAGCTCTACAAGAAGACTTCGGTACATTGTTTAGTTTATAGTTGTTTAGATCCATTGTTAAAGATTAGATAGTGTGGTATGCTCAAGTTCATAACACACATACTTGTTTAAGTTTCATGTTTTGGTTTTCGGTTTTTGGTTTAACCGATCTTGGTTTTCATGAATAGATAGAATTAAAACAAGTTTACATGGTTTAATGTATATTAGATTTGTTCTATATACATCTATGCTTCAATTATTTAAACAAACTTAGTTTGATAGTCTATTTCATGAGTTTGGAGTTTTGGTATTTTAACAAAACTTATATTTTGATTTAATGTCAAAACATTGATAAATACTTTTCATGTATATTAGATTATATCCATATACTATATGCTTCAATGTTGTTTCTATATCATGTTTTTTGTATTTGGATGTGTTTTGGAGAAATCGGATTTCCATTTCAAAATCTAAGTTTTGAAAAATACGGATTTTGGTTTTCGGTAAAATTTCTAAGTTACAAAAATAGTTCAAGATGTTTGTAACATGGTTTGATTTTAATCAAACATGTTTGATTATCAAAGTATTATACTGAAACTATTTTTGTGGATTTTTAGAGATTTTATGGGATTTATTTGATAATTAAAAGCTAAGTTTTCAAAACCCATAAATCCCTGTTCTGGCTTCTGCCGGTCGATCGGACCGGTCGACCGAGCTACGAGTCGGTCGACCGAGCTACGAGTCGGTCAACCGAGTCGGTCGACCTACGTTCACAGAACGTGCACGCCAGTTTGGCTGGAGGGCCGGTTGACCGACCCGGTCGATCGCTAGAGAGCTTCTGCTCTCTGGAAAGCCCCGGTCGACCGGCAGAGAGCTCTGCTCTCTATTCCAGGCCACGGTCGACCGGGCCGGTGACCGCTACCCCAACGGTCAGAAATTTGACCGTTGGCGGTCGACCGGGCCGGTCGACCGACAGCCGTCCAGGCTGCTGACTGGACCCCAACGGCTAGTTTTCTTTGGCCTATATATTGGGGTTTTGTGGACTGTTTTAGGCAAGATTTTTAGAGAGAAAAATTCCATACTCCTTAAATGTTTTTCAGCAAAAAGTTTTTGGGTTCAAAATTCTTATTCTCTATTTGTTTTTAAAATGTTTGTTTATTCATAGAAAATAGTCTTTTGGGAATTTGTTTTTGGTCTAAAAATTCTATATCTATTTGGAGATTTTCCGAAGTGATTTTCTTTGTTCAAAACACTTTGTTTTCTCACACTTGAGCTTATCATTCTATCCTCTTTATAGGGTCTTTGTTTTGTGGGAAAAGAAATTAGTTTGTGGTTGTGAAAACCACCAAGTTGTAAACTTCCTTCATTGTGATATCCCTCTAGTGAGAGGAGATTGATTTGGTATCCCTCTATTGTGAGGTGATTGTGGAAGTTGTGGTTGGCTCCCTCTAGTGAGAGGTGGAGATTGTGTTTAGTTCCCTCTAGTGAGAGGTGGAGTTTGTGTTGGAATCCCTCAAGTGTGAGGTGATTGGTATTTGTATTGGCTAAGTACCTACCCCTTTGTGTGAGGAGTTTTTGTGTTGGTTGTGCCTTGCCTCTGTGAGAGGTTATATTCGGTTGAGAGAGGAGTTGTGTACTCCCGATTGTATTTGCCCCAAATCCTCAGTGGAGGTTCTCTGTGTGGGAGTCATGTGTGGACAAGTTAGTGAAAATCCTTCTGTGTGAAGGCGGAGACGTAGAGTTGTGTGCTCGAACCTCGAAACATATCCGTGTGTTAGCGATTGATCCACTTTTTCTTAACTCTCTCTATTACTTTGTACATCTATTCATATTGCTGTATCATATACATACTTGTGTTGTTTGTGTGTGCCTCACTTGTGTTTAACCACGAGAGCTTCATATAGCACCTCAACTCTTATTCAGAGAAATCAAGAGGAGTTAGTCCAAAGCCCTTCACCGGGAATTCGGCTACACTCGTTGGTTACACTAAGTGTGCTGCCATTTAAGTTTTAATTTTCGCATTTTGTTCATTAGATTAGCCGTACACCTATTCACCCCCCCTAGGTGTACTTACAACCTCTTGTGTAGAGGTGGTAGTATTGAAGAGAGGAGTTGTGAACTCCTAAGTTTGTAATTGCAAATCCTCGGTGGAGGTTCCCTTTGTGGGAGGTCCTGTGTGGACTAGCGGAAATCCTTCTGTGTGAAGGCGGGGACGTAGAGCAGTGGCTCGAACCTCAAAACATATCTTGATGTTTGCGTTTGATCCACTATCTCTAAACTCTATCTCTCTTATATCTTGCATTGCTTTATATTGTTCATATCTCATACATGTGATTGAAACTTGAACGAGAAAATAAATATGTACAAAAATAAAAATAAATAATCAAAGAATTAGAAGATTAGATTCTTCTCATTATTCAATTCAATCCGCTGTAGTAAGGGCCAAAGCGGGTCGTGTTCCACTGGGAGGGAGGCGATAGAAGCGTTGGCAACACGGTATATCTATAGTCAAGACTTAGAAGAAAGGTTGGTTGTAGTTTAAAATAAGAAAGTAGATCTAATCAAGAGGGAGAGTCTAGGTAACAAATCTACCTTCACGACTAGTCTCGATCTAGGGGCTGTATCCTTTTAAACTAATGAAATATTCATCTAAGTTGTTAACCTAAGTAAGAAGAGTAAGATGTCCAACTCAACTTGTCTACACTACGTCAAGGTAAACCCTAATTTTACCTTAAACCAAAGCCAATCCCTAATCATTAAACTATACCAAGTCATACCCCTAAACTTAATCCAAAGCCAAACCTACTCTAATCCAAAGCCAAGCCCTAATTATCTAAATCATTAAGTTGGACTATCATCACTAAACTTCAAAGGATTAATCTAACCCCGATTGCAAATCCATTAGACTAATCAACTAACCCTAGATCTAACCCTAGTCGATCTAATGATTAGCTACACTAGAATTATTCTAGCCTAGCACCCTTTTTGTTTTAACCATCTTTTTATTTTTAAGATCTTTAAAGAAAAGAAAGAAGAAAGAAGAAAGATTAAAGACAACACAAAAAACCAAACCAAGAACAAGTGCATAAAAGGTAGACTTGAAATTAAAAGAACAAGAATAAGAACATAAAAAAGAAAAGATAATCTTTATTGATGCATGTTTTCCATTATGTTTGCAAAGGGGGAAAACTTACAAAAAGGTTGAGGAGCTAAATTACAAGTATTCTTAAAAAGATTACAAGTAGATCTCCTCAGAGATTCTGGAAAAGTGTGCCGATAGGAGTCTGGTCAGCGCGCGACCACTTTGTCCCTTTGACGATGCGAGCGATGAGATTCCCTTCTCGCCTGGTTCGGGGAATCAGAGAACAGAAGGTTGGTAGAACCCTCTTGCTGCTTCTCAAAATCGCCTTCAATAAGGAATTCCTTCTCGCCTGGTTCCGGAGATTCCTTGAGAAGAAGGACGATGTTAGGGTATCAACACCCTGGTTAGAGAAAGCAATTCTCTAAAAGGTCTCTGAATTCGAGAGCGCACGGTGCGTTATGAAGAAGCCTCTGCTTGTGGAGTCCTCCCGTATGCATGTCTCTGTCTCCTTGTACCCTTGATGGGCTATTTATAGGGAGAGCAAGGGTATAATCGTCCCTTGAGGATATGAAAACAGATTGAATCAAATCTGTTTAAATCTAGAAAGTAGCCTTGCTGCGAGGCTAAGATAGCTTCTGCGGAGCTAGAATTGGCAGGTCGGTTGATCCTCTTGATCTGTTTAATCCTTTCCATATCGTTGGAAGATTTCCCCTGATCTTCTTACTCGTTTTAGAAGAGTCAAGAGATTGTGGCAATCAACTGCCCAATTTGATCTCTGATTTGATCTTAATTGGATTTGATCTGATTGGATCCGACCTCATCCGGAGATCTGATTGGTCAAAGGTTGACCGTGACAGATTCATAGCAGCGCTGCCCGCATTGAGCTCGTGGCGGAGCTAGAGGCAATTCTTGGCGAAGTCCGAAAAAAAGGCTTTTTGGCGAAGCTGTCAGTTGGCTTCTTGGCGAGGCTTTGGATGGCTTCGAGGCGAAGTCGAGTGATATTAGCCTCTCAAACGAGGCTATCCCTTTGGGCTCATGCGATGCTAAGTGCTAGCACCTTAGACCTGCTGAGGTCTGTTTAGAAACAATCCGGGTTCACTGTCTGCTTGCTGGATCAGTGGAGTCCAAGTTGCTTCCTTATCCCTTGGAGATGGGTGAAAACTGGTCTTCAGCTCGTCTGTCACTTGTCTTTTGTAAATGTCAACAAGTTTAGACATTGTTCAGACCAATAAGAATCTTGTCTTTTTTAAGTGTTAACAAGACCCCCTTCAAAGTTTTCGAAGGTCTGCAATGGCTCAGACTTTAAAATACTTTGAACTGCTTTGATCGGTGGTGTGTGGAGTATGAACGTCGCCATGATGGTTGAGTTCAGCTTCGCTTTAAATCCTGCTTTGGGATGTGGATTCGTCGAGGAATCATGTAGACTCGCGTCTGGGTAGCTTCGCAGCTAGTAGCCCCGCATCTGGGCTTCTGAAGATATGTTCGCTTGGGAGGGCATGTCACTTTCCCGAGATCAACTGCCGTGGCTGGTTACGAGGAGGATTACTCCTTTCTTCGAGCTGATCGAGGGAGATATTCTCCGATTTGCACGTTTCCGAGGGAGGATATTCCCTTTCTTCAAGGCACCATAAGTGCCTTTATGAGGGAGACGTTTTCTCCCCTCGCACGGTTCCAAGGGAAGCCGTCCCTGTTCTCAAGGCGCAATAAATGCCTTAAAGGCGCTCGTGCTTCCACGCTTGAGGCGGCAGCGCTCAGGCCACGGGGCCTATAAATAGGACACTTGAGGTCCTCTGAAGAGAAGTGCTTTGCCTCTCTTCTCATCTCTTGGTTTGAAAGAGATACTCAGATCTCTGAACTAGTGGGAATGCCCACTCTGGTCATTATCCGGCCAAGGACCGGTAAGTCTTGATAGTTCAACGACTTCACCGATTTTAGGGAATTCGCCTCCCTTGATTTAGCTTTGGCAGCTGCTTCAGGGATTAGCTTCCCTTGTTCTCTATTTAACTGATCTGCAGAGAAGGATTTTGGCATAGCTTCCCAGTGAAGCTATCATTCTGATTGATCACAGAAAGATCATTACATGTTGAGTCCGCTGCGCAGGCAGAACTTGGGACTTGGTCTCTTCAATAGTTGAGCCAGTCTTGCCATATAGGCGGAACTAAGACTGCATCCCACGGGGTCATTCTGGCTAGCCATAGAGGTGAGGCTTGGACTTGGCATTTGTTGAGCCAGCCCATCAGTGCTGTGCAGGCGAGGCTTGTCCTCTGCTTTTACTGAAATTGGATTGCTTTGACCCAAAAGATTCTGATTTGCAGTCTTTCCTGTGATTAACTGCTAATCTGTTCTGATTTTGCATTGCAGTGGGCTATGCTCGCCAATCTTGTGACTTGATGGAAGGAACCATAAAATTGCCTTATGCTTCCCCGGTTGAAGCTTTACTTTTAAGCAGGAGGAACAATTCGGGGCAGCGGGTGCGTGTCCCAGAGGCTATTGGCAGCCTCTTATACGAGATGATTCGTTCTGAGGTAAGGCTGGTAGCCGCTTTGTCGGAGATGATCCGTTTCGGGGTAGTGGGCGTCACCTGTGAGATCACTGGCATCATTGCCAACTTTCAACTTTGGTGGCCTCTAAGGGCGATCCACTTCGGGAAGGCGGGCCTCATACCCGTTAGATCACTGGTACCACTGTCGATTCCCATTATACGTGATCTATCGTGTTGACGGCGATAGGTTTCTATTGCCAGGCTTCAACAAAATGGCCTGGCAAGACCTGCCATTTTTGTGGAGAATAATGACCGTGTCCTTGCGGCACCACTGATTACAGCCTTGTGCAGGAGGAAGGCCTCCTTTGTCCAGTCGGTTTGACTTAGAAGCGGATAAAACCACTTGTATGCTTTTTTGCACAAATTACCCTGTCGAGCAACTGGGTGTGTTGTATGAAACACAACTTCGATGTAATATCAATGTACCCTTCTTTTTTTTTTTTTTAATCAATGAAAGTTCATCTTCTAATCATCTGATCTTCGCTTGCTTTCTTTGAGGGTTTGGCCATAGCGGGGCTAAACTGTATGCGGAGTTAAGGACATAGTCCTTTCTTTGAGTGATCTTCGCGAGACTGGCATGTCAGCGCCTTTTGAGAGGGCTAAGGTAAGCCTTTCGGCGAAGTCTTTGAAGGATTGTGCGAAGCCCGCACTTTAACTTGTGGCGAAGTTAACCCTTAGCGGAATTGAAGCAGCGCTTCTCGGGAAGGCGCTTTTGGCGGCGTTTCGAATTAATTCGAAACGGCGGCATACGCCCTTTTCGAGGCCTCGTTTCAGGCGCTGATTGGCCTATAAAAGCCCGATCGGGCTGAACAGGAAAAGATCTCATTTTTCAGAGAAATTTCTTGACTTTCCCTCTTCCTCTTCTTTCTTCATTCAGAGAACCTTGAGAACTCTTGCAGCTCTGCAATGGCGCCCAAAAGACGAGCGGGAAAAGAAGTGGCGACTTCTGCAGCGGAGGGTCCTCCTCCTCCGGTCATCGAGCGACCAGTCACCGGTAAGAGATTTTCCTATCTGATTAGAGACTGTGGTCTCTCTCCTTTGGAGCCGACATTTGGCGATTAGGATGATTGAATATGATCCGTCCTTATTAGGGAACTTGTTTCCTTGAACCTCCCTATTTTCCTTGCACAGGGGAATTAAGAACCGAACAGTTCTTCCTTAGGCTTCCGTACGAAGCCATTACTCGGGCCGTCTCCATCCTGTTGAGGAACAGGATATAGGTCTGTTCCTTCAGTCATGGCCACGAAGGGTGACTTTTAACCATGACGCCCTCTTGGTGACGTTAGCCCTTAGGGCTATACCACTTCCTGCTTAAGCGATGTTGGTACTTTGGACGCCTTCTGCAAAAATGCAGTTTTATCCGCTAGATCAAGCTTCATCGAAGCTATCGCCTTGCTGGCCTTGCTCGCTGAGCGAGGCTATGCCTTAGTGAATTTTTATGTCTTTGTATCCACTTGATTGTTGAACTAATAATAGTTCATTTCTGTCTTTGCAGTGCATTACGCTCCCGATCTCCTGAGCAGTCTGTTTGGGCTGACTAGTGGAGCAGATGGTAACCTCAGCCTGCAATTCCATGGACAGGCTTCTTTGTTCAGTGAGCGGAGCTCCCTTATCCGGGATACACTCATCCAAGGCGGTCATCCGCAGACCACGCGGAGTATCTTGACCACGGCTCCTCTTGAGGATATTGACCGTCAGACTTACAGGAAGCCCGACTTTATGTTCGGGGATGCCGCATCCGATCCCGATCGCCAGTTGCAGGCAGGCGAAGGACAATGGATCTTTCAACTGGATGGTGAGAAGTTTTACCTTCCGTCGACTAAGCGGCACTTTCCTCTATCTTCCTTTGTGAATGTGACTCAGGCTCGGAAGATGGTGTGGGGCGTAAGCCGAAGCGTCGAATCTGTCCATGTTGGGAGATTGACCTTTCAGTCCGGCTATTCAAGGGCGGGTCCTCCCCTCAGCATAATGGGGCTATACCCTGGGAAGGTATCGCGGGAACTTCCAGTGGGAGAGAACCCGGCTGTGGCGCAGACCTTTGGCACTCAATTCTGCGCAGTTGACGGGAACTACCCTGCCACTGACTTCAGGGCTCCCGGTTGGGTTCATCCTCCTAAGACATGGTGGGCGGACTTGACCAACTATATCCTCGCTCACTTCGAGGAGGACTTAGAGGAGCTGAATCTCTATGAGGCCGTCAGGGCTACCTGCTACGGCATTGAGATGAAGGTGGCGTGCTTCTACGCCATCCTTGAGTTGTACTGCCCGGCTTCGGGGACCTTCTTCACCCGGTTGGCGAGTTGGGCATGGCTTTGCATGAGATGTGGGAAATCTCTGCTCTGCCTTTCGGGTCTCTTCCATACGAAGAGTACTTTCCCTGTGAGGCGGAGTTGGCTATTCTGGAGAAACAGGAGCCTGCGCTGCTCGAGACTTATCGGGAGTTGATGTGCCACTTGCATATCTGTTCCAGCATCCACGGTGGTGGCAAGGGTAGCTCGAAGAGCTTAAAGAGCTGGGGAAGTTACCTGTTCCCAGACATGAAGAATGCTCCTGAAGCAGCTCATCGCGGAGTTGCTGATGGCGATATAGTTGAAAGGATGGAGATGTGTCTCCAAAGGGATATCGTCGTAACAGAAGACGCTGGTCCCTATGAGAAGGGTGATACCCTTCGGAGCTTTCACCATCAGGCCCGTCGGCCTATGTCTCGAAAGGCGCTGCTGGCCGGTTTCTTAACCGTCTGGTTAAAGAAGTGTGTTGTGCCTTCTTCCTCGGGTGACATCGTCCATCTGAATGTTCTGCTACCCGCCGTTCGCTTGGCCCATGGCCACCGTCTGGGTCTTCTCCCGGCCATGGTGTGCTGTATTCAAAGAGGCCTTCGCGCATTAACGGAGGCTTTCTGCAGGCCGCCGGCGACAAGACGTGGGAAGAGTGCTATCCTTCCTTGCGATGGACCCAATCCTAGGGTGGGTCTGCCGTACACCTACTTGATGGCGTGGTTCGCCCTACACTGCCCTACTTTGATTGGAGCTGGGGAAGACCGTCCGCAGGGTGTTCGAACGGCGCTTCTCCGCCGATTCGAAGGTTGTTCTTGGATGAAGACCTACGTGGCCAAGGTTCGTAAGTTAGTGCGTCGTCATGACGCTTATAGCCTGTTCCGCTGTTTTCCTCCCATTCGAGGTGCAGGATACAACGAGGAATTCCGAGATGCGGAGTCAGGGCGGTCTCCCATGAGTCGAGGCGTTTTCGAGTGGCTGGTCAGCATCCGGCCCTCGCACTTGCTGTACAGGAGTGGGGATATCTGCTACCTGGAACCCTACGTCCCGAGTCGATTTGCCCGCCAATTCGGGTACGACCAGCTGTATGTGGGCAACCCCAATCGGACCTGGCTTTCATGGGGAGTCTTATTGATGGGGCCCGTGCATGGCGGTTCTTCACTGCGGATGGCACTGGGGCGTGGCTACGCACGCCGCTGCAGGATCCCAGCCTCTCGACGACCCTGTGCTTTTGCCAGTGGTACGTGGCTTCCAACTCCACACCTCCTGGATTTAACGCCAACAGTTCGGGTGTGAAGTTAATCTCTCAGCGACTGAGGCGGAAAGCCTCTGATAAGAGAGAAGGCAAACGGGTTCGTGTCCCCGGCTTGGAAGAATTCATCGCTGTGGATGACAGCGAGGCTTCTGATGCGGGGAGTCCTCGCTTCGAGATGGGGGCTGGAGCTGATACTCCTGCGGCTGGCTCTGGTGTGGTGGGGACGTCTTCCCCACGACGTGCGGGAGGAGTGGAAGAAGAGGATTCTGACGTCCACTTCAAGAGAAAGCGGGCAGGTAGCGGATCTCATAGGAAGTCATTGGCGAAGAAGCCCCGTCGCCAAGCTCCTACGATTGTCGTAGAGGGTTACCCCTCTACAGCGATTCTTCCTGCTGCCGCACTAGCAGCTGAACCGTCGGTCGCTGAACCGACTAGTGGTGAATTCGCTCCAGGTCTGGGTAAGGTTAACCTTGTTCATATAATACGCCTTTTTGTGCGTTCCCATTGACTTATCATCAATCCTTTTTGATTGTAGGAGCTGAGGCAGCTGGAGAACAAGGGGAACATTATGATCCCCTATTCACTTATGGGGCTGCAGCCGGTTCCCCTGCTCACTCGGAAGAGTCTGGGAGTGGCGCGGCTGATGTTGGTCCTTCAGGCGTTGGGACTTCTAAAAGAAGTCCTGAGGCGTCGAGCTCTATCGGGTGGTCTACAGGATATTCGGCAAGCGAAAGCGAGCCGGTTGTTCGTGCTGATTCAGGCAAAAATTTTCCGATGGAGCCCCTGGAGACCGGTGCGGCCGACGAGATGTTCGAGGCAACATCATCCTTTGGTATTGTCGTACCCTCTTGGCTTCTTCTGTATGTAGTGTCCCGACTAACTACAGTCTTGTTACAGGTGTTCGGCCTCAAGATGCATCAGCTTCAAGGGAGCCGGTAGATCTTCCTGAGGGATCGAGGGGTGACACGAGCACTTCAGCCACGGCGGATGCTGCTGTGTTGGACGCGCTGTATGGCGACCTTCCTTCTTATCAGCCTAAATTAGCTGAAAGACCAGGGGTTGAAGGGACGGCAGTCCGGAGGTATCCTCACTCCCAATCACATCAACGAGTGAGGTGCGGACTGTTTTGCCGAGTGCGGCACTGAGGGTGATTGCAAACCCTACCTCTCCAACCCTGGTGGTTGAGCCTGCTGCTCAAGAGGTGGTTGCCAGTCCTACCTCCGCGGTGGCTGGCGTGCTGGTTTCGATGAGGACTCCGCCGAGATCGCCTTCGGCTAGTCCTGCTACTGTCAGTGTTCCCGCTGCTTCTTCTGCGACGGCGTCGACCAGGTTGGTGGACTATTCTGAGGTTGCCTCCCTGCCCGAAATGGCTGAGGCCGAGAATGATTACATAGGCGACCTGGTCGATAGCTTTTATAAAAGCTTGGAGCGAACCATCGTCCTAGTTTTGAAGGGCTCGCCTGTACCATTCTCAAAGCTGAAGGTGGTCCTCTCCCGTGACGTTGAGAGTATTCGGGACTTTGAGGTGTATCATCAGGCTGCTGCTTTAGAACTCCTGGTGGATGACCTTGAGAAGGCTGTAGAGGAGTGGCGCCATCTCTATCGCTCAGACCCGACGTCCTTAGCTGACGAGCAGCTCGCTTGTCTTGTTGCCCGAAAGCACGAGGCCCGGCTTGCCGCTCAAGAGGCTGCTAAGGCCGTCTCTTCTGATTTGAAATCCTTGGAAACAAGGCAAGCGGAGGTTGGAAGTGCAATTGACGTCTCCACTAGTGCTCTTCTCGGCGCTGAGGATAAGATTGTGAAGGCTGAGGAAATGATCAGGAAAGCAAATCTCCTCTTATCCAAGGCCATACCAGTGCGTCTTGAGGAAACTGCGCGGCTCGAAGAGCTCAGAGCTCAGAGTGAGGAGTTTGCGCGGCAGGAGTTGTCACAGAGGGCAATTTTGGCGGAAGTTGAAGCTCGTCTGGCCCAGGCGGTGGACTTTGATGAGGCTGAGCTGAGGTTACAAGCGCTTGCCCAGGCTGCTGATGACAGGAAGACGAGGCTGAATGCCCTCGGAGAGCGGCTCAGATCGTACATTGTACGCTTGTAGGTCGTTGTATACGTGCCTCCATGTGTCCCCTATCTTTTGGAATTAATGAAAATTCTTTCTTTTGTTTTGGCTTCTGTCGAATCTCCAATCTTGTTCTTGCTTGAGGACGTAATCTTTGAGACGTGGCTATCCGTCGGTTCAGAGGTCGCAATGACATAACCGATTAAGACGTCAGCAATCTTGAGGTTAGCCCTTTGCAGGGCTGAAGGGGAGATACTTGCCTTTTGTAAATGTCAGCAAGCATCGGTGAGTCCTGTCTTTTGTAAGTGTCAACAGGCCCAAAGTTGAGACTTAGCTGTCTGCTGGTTCAGAGGTCGCAATGACATAACCGGTTGAGACGCTACTAAGCTCAATGGTAGATGAAACTTGGCTTCCTGCCAGTTCAGAGGTCGTAATGACATAACTGGTTGAGAAGCCACCAAGCTTTAGAAATTGGTGAAACTTGGCTATCTGCCAGTTCCGAGGTCGCAATGACATAACTGGTTGAGAAGCCACCAAGCTTCAGAGAGGGTGAAACTCGTCTTTTGTAAATGTCAACGAGTATCGAGACCTGTCTTTGTAAATGTCAACAGGGCTCGGAATTGAGACTTAGCTGTCTGCTGGTTCAGAGGTCGCAATGACATAATCGGATGAGACGCCACCAAGCTTCAAAAATTGGTGATACTCGTCTTTTGTAAATGTCAACGAGTATCGAGACCTGTCTTTTGTAAATGTCAACAGGGCTCGGAATTGAGACTTAGCTGTCTGCTGGTTCAGAGGTCGCAATGACATAACCGGATGAGACGCCACCAAGCTTCAAAAATTGGTGATACTCGTCTTTTGTAAATGTCAACGAGTATCGAGACCTGTCTTTTGTAAATGTCAACAGGGCTCGGAATTGAGACTTGTCTTTTGTAAATGTCAACAAGCTCGAAATTGAGACTTAGCTGTCTGCTGGTTCAGAGGTCGCAATGACATAACCGAATGAGACGCCACCAAGCTCAAGGTTGGTGATACTTATCTTTTGTAAATGTCAATAAGTATCGAGACCTGTCTTTTGTAAATGTCAACAGGGCTCGGAATTGAGACTTGTCTTTTGTAAATGTCAACAAGCTCAAAATAGATGATACCCGTCTTTTGTAAATGTCAACGAGTATCGAGACCTGTTTTTTGTAAATGTCAACAGGGCTCGGGATTGAGACTTAGCTGTTTGCTGGTTCAGAGGTCGCAATGACATAACCGGATGAGACGCCACCAAGCTCAAGGTTGCAATGGAGTTTTGGGAAAAGTCTCGTTTTCACGGGGAGAAACGAGGGAATCACTGTCATAGGTTTAGTGTTAACGTAACAGCAAAATGTATTGTGGTCTTACCATTCTATGGAAGAGAATTGGTAAGTGACTTTGGAGGTCTCGTTCTCACGAGGAGAAATGAGGGGACTGCTGTCATAGGTTTAATGTTAACATAACAGCGGGATATATGTGGCCTTACCATCCTATGGATGAGAATTGGTAAGTGATTTTGGAGAGGGAATCAAATGGGAACTGGTCCCTTAGGATTTTTAGCAAATCCCCAGCTGTCAACGGGTTTGATATGCCTTTACCAACTACCGTTTGAATTGGGCTAGCCATGCTTTTCCCCTCAGCATGATGAGTTGTCGAGGACTTATGTTGGGCTTATAGGCCAACATTTTCCTCTATCCTTAATCGTTAAAGGATATTAGATTATTAGGTTAATGTCTACATAACCTTGATTCCCTTTAGGATAACCGGTGCGCGCCAGGTTCCTGTTGGTTTTCGGCTGTATGACCTCACTTGGAGGAAGAGAAAGGCTCTCTTATGTGTGCTCCAGACACGGAGATCTTGATCAGAGGTGTAGTGTTAACTTGATCAAGAGAATGATCCTTGATTAAGGATAATACTTCTTTAAGAACTTGCCATTGATCGGCATCATGAGTAGGTCGCCCTCTGCAGTCGTGAGGCGGTATGCTCCATTCGAATAGACTGTTTCTATTACAAACGGTCCTTCCCATTTAGGCTGAAATTTGCCTTTGGTCTTGTGCGTCATAATCATCGATCGTCTGACGGCTAAGACCAGGTCTCCTTTCTGGAAGACTCTCTGTTTGACCTTCTTATTGAAGGCTTTTGAAATTCGAGCTTGATATAGCTCAATCTGTTGCTGCGCTTGGAGCCGCTTCTCGTCCAGGGCTTCGAGCTCTTGAAGGCGCAATCGATCATTGTCTTCTAATGTGCACTTGGTGGTCAGAGCCACTCGCAATGACGGCATCTGAATTTCCAACGGGATGACTGCTTCGCACCCATATACCAGAGAAAAAGGCATATTGCCTGTCGGTGTCCGAACCGTGGTTCGGTAGGCCCAAAGACATTCACCGAGCTTTTCGTCCCAATCTGCTTATTCGAGGAGACGAATTTCTTGAGCAACTTGATGATTGTTTTGTTGAATGCTTCCGCCAAGCCATTGGCAGCAGGATTATAGGCAGTTGAAGCCACATTCTGAATTCGGTATTTATCGCAGAACCGATAGAATACTTGGCTTATGAATTGGGGACCGTTGTCGTGGATGATCCGCCTAGGGACACCAAATCGATGGATGACGTGGTGCTTGATAAAGTGAACCACATTGGAGGTTTTGACTTCAACCAGTGGTATAGCCTCCGCCCATTTTGAAAAGTAGTCGGTTATTGCTAGGATAAACGGTGACCTTTTGTCGAAGAAGGGCTGATTGGCCCTACAACGTCTATTCCCCATGCTTCAAATGGCCATGAAGCAGCAGTCGGGTGGAGCAACTCCGAGGGCTGGTGTGAAGTCTGCATGAATCTGACATGCTTTACACCTTCGTGCATATTGGATGGCGTCGGCTATCATAGTTGGCCAATAATATCCTAGCCTATGCAACCTGTCTTTAAGCTTTGGACCTGGCTGATGAGCTCCACAAGTGCCGTCGTGCGCTTCTTTAAGCGCTTCCTGTGCCTCTGAATGAGAAAGGCAACGGAGGAGGACACCGTCATATGAACGACGGTAAAGTGTCTTCAGAGTCGGATCGTAGTAGAAACGGAGAGACCTTCGTCTGATAGATGCCGCTTCTTTAGGATTGTCTGGAAGCAGACCGTGCAAAGCGTAGTCGATGAGAGGGAAGCGCCAGTCTCTTGGTTCAAGATCCGTGGAGACATTATAGACTTCTCGAGTTCTTAGCATGTGCTTGAAGCATACAAGATGTCGAGTTGCGACTGTGAGGTGATACTCGGTGTCGGCTGGCAAGGCTAGCGTTGTTGCTAACGCAGCAAGAGCGTCCGCCTTGGTATTTTGAGATCGAGACACGTGCCCGATGTAGAAACCTTCAAATAGGTTAGCCAATTCGATGGTTGTATGGTAATAGGGCACCAAGTCCTCATGGCGGACTTCGTATTCGCCTTTAACCTGATTGATGATCAGTTTTGAATCGCCATAAGCTTCGAGGTAGCGTACCCCCATTCCATGGGCGAGCTGAAAACCAATTAGCAGAGCATTATATTCTGCTACATTGTTGGAGCACGATTCTGTCAGAGAAAATGCTCTGGGCAGGACATGATTCTGTGGGGAGATAAACACAACCCCCACTCCGGCAATAATCTTGCCTTTAGGGCCCATTCGCGATGCTCCATCAAAGAACATCTGCCATACTTCCTCTTCTGAGGTTGCATTAGACTCGAAGACCTCATCAGGGATGTCTTCGTGAAGTTTTGAATGCTCCGGAACTGGATGAGCAGCCAAGAACTCTGCAAGGGCCTGGCCTTTAACCGCCTTCTGAGGCGTGAAGATCATGTCGTATTGAGACAATAAAAGTGCCCACTTAGCCAATCTTGATTCAATGATCCTGGCTTCGTCATAAGAAGACGCAATGGATTTACTCTGGAGATGACATGTATGGTCTGGCCGACCAAATAATGTCGTGTCTTCTGGACAGCGAAGACGAGAGCTAAACACTCTTTCTCGATAGGGTTGTAGCGAGATTCCGCGCCTATGAGAGTTCTGCTCAGATAATAAATGGCCTGCTCATGGCCATTGTCGTCCTTTTGAGCGAGGAGGGCACCGAGGAGTAGTCCATAGCCTTTACATAAAGCAGGAATGGCTTCCCTGATGTAGGGGCCACTAAGACTGGAGGCTTTGTGAGGTACCTCTTGATGTCTTCATAAGCTTCCTGACAAGCTTGATCCCATACGAAGGAAGTACCCTTTTTCATGAGCCGGGTGAACGGCTGACAGCGGCCTGAGAGATTTGCGATGAATCTTCTGATATAGGCCAGCCTGCCTTGCAAGCCTCTGAGCTCTTTGAGGTTCCTTGGCGGAGGCATGCTCTGAATAGATTTGACCTTGTCTGGGTCAAGATGAATTCCTTTTGATGTGACAATAAACCCAAGGAATTTGCCGCTTGACACTCCCAAGAAGGATTTTGTCGGGTTCATTTTCAGTTGATGAGCCCGCATTATGTCGAACATCGTTCTCAGGTCGCGAAGATGTTCATTCTTGTTGCGGCTTTTGACGGCGATGTCGTCAACATAGCACTCCACCGTTTTTCAGAGATGATCGCGAAAGATCATACTCATTGCCCGCTGATAGGTTGCTCCGGCGTTCTTCAGTCCGAAGGGCATTACAGTGTAGCAGTATACCCCCAATGGTGTTCGGAACGAAGTATGCTTTCATCGTCGGGATACATCTTAATCTGGTTGTACCCTGAAAAACCGTCCATGAAAGACATCCTTTCGAACCCGCATATGTTGTCAATCATGACATCGGTGATGGGCAGCGGAAATTCATCCTTGGGACAGGCCGTATTGAGATCACGGTAGTCGATGCAGATCCGTATTTTCCCGTTCTTCTTGAGGACGGGGACTATATTAGCCACCCAATCTGGATGTTGCTCCTCCCGGACGAAGCCACATGCAATGAGCTTGTGAACTTCGGCTTCAATAGCTTCCATAATGTTCGGACGAAACCGACGTTGTTGCTGCTTGACTGGCTTGACGTCAGGCTTGATGTTTAGGCGGTGCATAGCGACCTGTGGATCAAGTCCGGGCATGTCTTCGTCGCTCCATGCGAAGACGTCTATATACTCTCTTACGAGTATTATCAATTCTTCCCTTTCTGTAAGTGATAGGCTTTCACTTATAAAGATGGGCTTAGGGTGGTCTTGACTACCCAAATTGACCTGCATCACCTTATCTTCAGTAGGTGGCTCGCGCAGTTCGAATCGTTTTTTCCATTGAAGGTCTAATTGCTGGGCCCATGGTTCCTCATCAGTGGCTTCTGCGGGCTCCAATTGACTGCTTGAGGTCATATTAGCAGTGAGGTCCTTGAACATTCCTCCTATGCTGATATCGGAGTCCCATTCGGAGGATGAAGCCGAATGTGATGGAGCTGATCCATCGTCCTTGGCTTGAACCGTTGCTAGCGATGTGGGCGTGACGTAACCCAACCCCCTGCGTGTACTATCATAGTAATTTGCAGGCTTCCCTTTAGGCACAAAGTTCCACATCAAACCGCGCCGTCCTTTTCCGAAATTCAGGCCTGCTCCATGCTTCAAGTTGTACCCCATTTTCTTCATAATATGGCGCGCTGGCCGCGCGTAATGAAAGAATTGTGGAGTGTCTGAGTCTGAACTTGAATCTGTGACCACGGGTCCCCGTGGTTGGGTTTTACCGAAGATTATCGGTAACTGACCTTCTTTGGATGGCGGGATCACCAAGACAGCTCCTTCTGCGGATTCCATGGGCGTACTGGACGGAATTGGCTTGTGTAAAGGCATGTGCAGAGAGCTATCCGTAATGGATTTAATCGACCCAATACTCGCAGGATAATCGAAAGAAATATTATCATTAATTACCTATTCACCTTCATCCTCTGAAGGAGTATTACATAGGGGGTTATTGAGACATGCTATAACTGGTTCACCAATCAGAATGGCTGGCATGCCTGTTTCGGATTCTGAATCCGCCTCGTTGCCACTTTCATCATCGTCCGGCAACGATTCTTTAAGTGCTCCACCGAACTCTTGATATAGGAGAGCGTCAGTGAAGTAGTTTTCCACTCCTTTGAATGGTTGTCTCTCAGCAAAGACAGTTCGTACTGTCGCATTATCTTCAACATATTTGAAGCATTGATGGAGGGTGGAAGGGACGATCCAGTTGGCATGGATCCATGGTCGTCCTAGCAGCAGGTTATATGATGTATCAGCATCAATGACATAGCATGTCACTTCTGACTTCAGACTCCCGATTTTGCAACGGAGTCGGATTTCCCCAGTGGATGACTGCTCCCGCGTTGAAAACGTATATTGTAGTAGTGGTTGCGGACAACCTGTACAATGGTATGCCGAGGAAGTAGAGAAGCCTTTTGGGGATGATGCTGAGTGCGGACCCAGATCGACTTGTATTCTTTCAATGCATGTTGAACCGATATATCCGGTGTAGTACAGAGGTCGATCGTGCTTGTTATCTTTGAGAAGCATATCTTCCGCTGTGAAGGTAATAACGGGCACCTTTGATTGTGCATGATGACATTCTGGGCAGGAAGACTGAGCGTCATCATTAGGGATTTCAGGCATGCATGTCAGAAAGGATTCTGAATCGGCTAGCGCATCCCTGAGTGCTTGCGAAGAAGCTCGTGTATAGTGATACGAGCTGGGATATTGGCCAGCTGAGCCAATATGTCAAACCGAAAGGGCGTATCAAACCTTGGCCTGGTGGTTTCTTCAACACATGGTCGAATCGTACCTCCTTAGGCTTTTCTTTCCCTTTGGCTGGGATTGGAGTGGATGCTGGTACTTGTACTGACGTCGTTTGCTGTTGTATCTCGTCAGTAGACTTTTCATACTGCCTCAAGTATGGTTTTCCGGATCGGGTGCCCGTTTGTTGAGGCGTATCGGCTTGCGCTGCGCAAGCAAGCTTTTCTCCTTCTGAATCACTGAGGGAAGCCGATGTAAGATTGCCGTCGTCTGGCAGGATGGAGATGACATTGCAAGACTTGCCCTTGAGTTGGGCTGCTTTGGATCCCGCTGTACGTCTTGGACGAGGTCCGGATGTATCCACATGACTTCCTGTCTCCAATGTTAAGGGAACAAGACCCTTATTATGTTGAGCTATAGCTGGAGGATGCTTGACTTCCAACCGTGACGCAGGGGCTGCATAAGTCCCGTCAGGAACTGTGATCTTTGGAGCTTTGCCGAACTCAAGAGTTACCATATTGGCAGTGACTTTCTTTTGCTCCGTCTTCAACGTCAGAACTCCGGCATCGACCAGGGCTTGTATTCTGTCCTTGAGGACATAGCATTTGTCAGTAGGATGGTGGATCATCCTGTGGTAGAGGCAGTATTTAGGGTCATTTGTGCGCCCTATCTCATTGGGACGCCGAGCATCCGGCAGCTTCATTTTGTTCCCTTTGTGGAGCAGATGGAATATGGTGACCACCTGATCGTCTTTGAACGAGTACTGCTTTGGAGGGAACTTAGGTTCCTGATTGTCGAAGCCGCTCTTCTTGGCCTTCGACTGCACATCTCCCGATAGTTCCACAGACATAGTCTCTTTGCCTTTAGCTTGAGAAGATTGCGGTAGGTCGCTACGCCCTTTGCTGTTCATCCCCCACTTGCCTCTAGGGGATGGTTCGAACTTTTTGGCCGACTTCTCGGCTATCTCAGCTTGTTCGACCAATTCTTTCCAGGTGTGGGCTTTGACAGCCCCCATGCGAACTTCTACTTGGTCTAGGAAGTTGTGTCTGCATGTCTGCAAGAGCATGGGTAATGGCATCCCTGCTGGGCACATCAAGGATAAGTTTCTGAACCGTTCAATGTAGTCACGGACAGATTCGCCCTTTCTCTGCACAGTGGAGAGGAGCTTGTCCATGGTCACTTCGGTATCGTCCTCATAGAAACGAGAGAGGAACCGAGTTTCCAGGTCGATCCAGGAGTTGATAGAGCCCGGGGGAAGACTGCGAAACCAGTCAAATGCCACCCCCTTTAAGGTGCCAATGAACAGCCTAGTCATGACGGCGTCATTGCTTATAACATTACCAGTCTGAGACCGGAAATAGTAGATGTGTTGATTTGGCGAGCTCTTTCCATCATAGGTATGCAGCGTTGGCGGTTTGAACTTCGGTGGATATGGCACCGAATCCCACTCCAGCGGATAAGGACGGACTGCCCCTACCTTCTTTAATTCATCCCTCTGAGCTAGGGATGCGATTTGAGCTTGGAGGCCCTTAAGGACTTCGGTGTCTAAAGAAGAACCCTCCTTGGATTTCTCCGGCTTTGGTTGCTCATTGCTGAAGTGTTCCTCCTCATCGTGATTGCTCCCGGCATCATTGTTATTCCGGTTATTGAGGAGTCGAGCGAGCATCTGCTGAATATTGTCCAGGGCCTCTTGCTGAGTTCTGGAAGTTTGCTCCTGAGCTTCCAGGCGCCGACGAAGATCGTCGTTGACATTATCAGCCATATTGACTGATGATCTGTCTGTTCGCACCGAACTGACTGTCGCGAAGAGGCGTACCCACTATCTTCATCTTCTTCGTCCGATGATTGGAGTGATCTCCTGGGCTCTGGCGGGGCTAGAGCCGTCGAGGAAGAAGGATGTTCATAAGTGTGGGGTATCGCCACCCTGGATCTGGTGTTTCGGAAAACACCTTCCTCATGCACCAAGACTTCGCCTAAGCCTGGGCTGTAGTCTGGATCTGGGGACTCTTGTCCTCTTCCGGTCATGTTGACGGATGCCGAGGGTAGATCTCGCGAGATGCTCCTTTTGCGATGTTTCACCGGGACTTGTACCGATAGTCGATCAAAAGCTGACCGTCCTCTTGGAGGCGTGGTGGAAGTTGGTCCCAGCCGGCAATGGACCGAGTGGAGTGTCACCAGCTGACATCCCACTTGTTGACAACAGGGGGAAGAGGTTTGTCTATCTGTCAACAGTTTCCTCAAATCGAACCCGGTTGGGTCCCTGCAATCGAGCGCGAAGGCTCTTTTGGGTCGCACATAGGGCGATGTCCTGCCTCCTTTATCCCTGTAGATGGGATTAGCACTGAATAGTGCTTTGATTCTAGCTTCGCCATTAGACGCGAACTTAGTGCTTGACGCACTGGAAAGCGGAGCACGCTGCGGTGCTTTACCCGCTATGCTGCTGCGAAGGCAATTAGCCTTAGATGGTACTTTGGCTTCGGCTTTGCGGTCATGAACCCTGCGCGTACTCTGTGGTACAGTAGCTTCGCTCATGAGAACGAGGCCGGCGCGAGGCATCGCTGTCCTTGAATTGGACGACGGTATGATTGCCGTCGTAACTTTATGATTGGAGCAGACAGGCATCTTGCCTTTCTCTTCACGGGAGAGGCACGGTTTAGGCGTTGCTACGCCTGAAGCTTCGGCTGAAGACTTCTGTTTAGGCTTCCATACCCGCCTTGGCAGAGGAGACTTAGGTTCGCAAAGAACCTGATTAGCCACACACGAGCCTGAGGGGTGTTGGCAGAATTCTGCTTCCGGTTTCTGATTTGAAACCTTGGTCGTGGAGACCTTCCTATGCTTCCGTGCTCGAAGCATTGGCCACCCCAGAGAGGACTTCTTCAAATCTTCCTTGATCGAACTGAACCACCAAGTTCTCGCAAGTAAAGGAATCAGACTGCGGACGTGCTTCCTTGTTGTGCCAAATAACCGCAGTAGGTTCGCAGGGAACCTTTTCAGTCTCCGCAGAGACTTTCCTTGAAGATTTAGCCAGAGGGACTCTGGCTGCACCGGCTTTTCTGAATTCAGAGTTAGACCCGAAGGTCTGTTCTTCGCATTGCGACACTTGATTCTCGGCAGTGGAGAATTTCTTCCCCAGCGGAGTCACCATCTTGTTTTCCATTATGTTTGCAAAGGGGGAAAACTTATAAAAAGGTTGAGGAGCTAAATTACAAGTATTCTTAAAAAGATTACAAGTAGATCTCCTCAGAGATTCTGGAGAAGTGTGCCGATAGGAGTCTGGTCAGCGCGCGACCACTTTGTCCCTTTGACGATGCGAGCGATGAGATTCCCTTCTCGCCTGGTTCGGGGAATCAGAGAACAGAAGGTTGGTAGAACCCTCTTGCTGCTTCTCAAAATCGCCTTCAATAAGGAATTCCTTCTCGCCTGGTTCCGGAGATTCCTTGAGAAGAAGGACGATGTTAGGGTATCAACACCCTGGTTAGAGAAAGCAATTCTCTAAAAGGTCTCTGAATTCGAGAGCGCACGGTGCGTTATGAAGAAGCCTCTGCTTGTGGAGTCCTCCCGTATGCATGTCTCTGTCTCCTTGTACCCTTGATGGGCTATTTATAGGGAGAGCAAGGGTATAATCGTCCCTTGAGGATATGGAAACAGATTGAATCAAATCTGTTTAAATCTGGAAAGTAGCCTTGCTGCGAGGCTAAGATAGCTTCTGCGGAGCTAGAATTGGCAGGTCGGTTGATCCTCTTGATCTGTTTTAATCCTTTCCATATCGTTGGAAGATTTCCCCTGATCTTCTTACTCGTTTTAGAAGAGTCAAGAGATTGTGGCAATCAACTGCCAAATTTGATCTCTGATTTGATCTTAATTGGATTTAATCTGATTGGATCCGACCTCATCCGGAGATCTGATTGGTCAAAGGTTGACCATGACAGATTCATAGCAGCGCTGCCCGCATTGAGCTCGTGGCGGAGCTAGAGGCAATTCTTGGCGAAGTCCGAAAAAAAGGTTTTTTGGCGAAGCTGTCAGTTGGCTTCTTGGCGAGGCTTTGGATGGCTTCGAGGCGAAGTCGAGTGATATTAGCCTCTCAAACGAGGCTATCCCTTTGGGCTCATGCGATGCTAAGTGCTAGCACCTTAGACCTGCTGAGGTCTGTTTAGAAACAATCCGGGTTCACTGTCTGCTTGCTGGATCAGTGGAGTCCAAGCTGCTTCCTTGTCCCTTGGAGATGGGTGAAAACTGGTCTTCAGCTCGTCTGTCACTTGTCTTTTGTAAATGTCAACAAGTTTAGACATTGTTCAGACCAATAAGAATCTTGTCTTTTTTAAGTGTCAACAATG